>JAHTLZ010003305.1:364855-391667 GCA_023846285.1 Phrynocephalus versicolor | reverse complement strand
CAGAGCTGTGTCAATAACAGAGTCAGGATGGAACCCAGACTGAAAAGGATAAAGTATGGATGTGTGTCTCCTGGTATTTCTGGAGCTGCTCTGCCATTATTTTTTTCAGTACTCTTACCCCAAAAAGGCAAACTGGAAACTGGACAGTAAATTGATATATACTGTAGTAGGTTTTGTTGCTAGTGGTATACGATTGCTTTTAAAGCCTCTGGAAAGATGCCATCTGACAGTAAGGTACTATTTACAGTCAACAGAAGAATCTCTTACTTTCTCCAAGGAGGCTTCATTAGCAACAAACACCCAGACTTCAGGTGGTAGCTTTCACACACCCAGAATACTATAAATGCCCTATCAGTATAAAATTAAGTGCATGTATGATCACAGAGTCTGAATGGACAGATGGCTCCATTAACATTTCATAGAGAGCCAAACCTGAGTGCCACACCACTGACATATCAAGTTAAAACATTCAGCACATCTTGTATGCAGTAGTTAAATCAACTCACCTAGATAAAGGTATTTTCCATTTTCATCCTTCTCTGCAAGAGGACTTCCTTCTTTCTCTAGTTCTTTCCTGTACCTCTTGATATTTTTTACCATTAGGTCCTTTCGTGTGAGTTCATAGTGGTTTGGGAAATGGTTGACAATTTGATCATCAGAAAGGCGGTAACCAGTTTCCACACTGAAAACATTTCGAATAGTTTGCACACTCATCCTGGAAAGCAAAAAAAAAATGTTAAGGAGCCTCTCTCCAAAAACACTTAATTTGTAACTTAAATAGAAACAAATTGGTCCTTTGGATTAAACCTTATCAGAATAAAAAAATGATCAAAGACCCTTAGCAAACTCTCAAGAAATCAGCTTCACTCTTTACACAATGACTACCCCTTCTCCAACACCCTTCCATGTTCTGGAAAACCTATTTGAATTAGGAGGAACTAAAAACTGAATTAAATTGGAAATAGAAGAACAAAATTAGAAAGATACCATTTATGTGTTGTGAAATCCCATGAAAGTTTCCTTCTGATTCTGGGTGAGGTTTCACTTCCCTGCAAGGGTTGGGCACACAATCTGGGAATGCTCAGACATAGGCCCTCCATTATCCATGGAGGCATTAGTTACCAGGAATGTTTTTTATCACATTTAACTGACAAGCCAGCTGCAGGCATACCTGTAGAAAACTGACCTTGCCTCAGTGGCACACTTTAAATGTAGAACTATTATTGTAATGTGTTCACTATGGGGAATCCTTTAAAGATGTTTTGGAAACTGCAATAGATATATAACACAACTGGTAGAATGCTTATAGATACCAACCAGTTCACACTCTACTGGCTGTGTACTCATTTCCAGGTTTAGTCTAAAATGATGGTTTGTGGCTTTAAAGCCCTCAACACTTTGTGCTACATTTATACATATGGGTGTGACCCTTGGTATGTGCAGCTGTAGCTCTAAACTCCAACCTGTCAGTTAATGCACTTACACTGGGGTTACTAGAGATGTAAAATTTCCAGAAAATTTTGAAGATCAGAAAAAAACCAATTTTTAGCACATCTGGTTGAAGAAGTCTGTTGTCTCAGGCATCAGACTCAAAAGGGACTGTTACTGCTATAAACAAACCTCTGTATCAAAAATATTGTCTAACTTCAAGTCAAGCCAGTGTTGTAACAGTTGATTACATAAGTGAAGCAACAAAATATCAACATTCTTTCTTTAAATGCAAAATTCCCCATCTGCCCTGGCCAAAGGCTCAGCGCTAAATGCAAATAAGATGCTTTTACTATCATTCTGTTTGTTTGTTTTTCCAGCTCACTCAGTTTCTGGAAAGTCTACCCAGAACTGCAACATAACTTTGAACAGCAGATGGGACACAGGGCAGAAGAAATTTGGACAAGGATTAAATCCACCAGCAGTTCCCAAAAAGTTACATATAAAATATGTTACTCCAAAAAAAAAATCAATATTTCTACGAAAGAAAGAAGGAAAGAAATACTTTTTTTACTATGCAGATAATTTTTTTTCAAGAATAAATAAACCTTTATTTTGGAATTTATTGTCTAGAAGGGTAGGCAACACCATGTAAAAGGAATGCATATTTAAAAGGACAAAAATGATAGACTAATCACATTCTAAAAACCAATGACCAAACACATACTCAAAGAGGTCTGACATTCTACAATACATAAAAAGGGCAAAGCCTTATTGATGCAGGGTACAAGGGTAATAATACAAGCTGTACCTGTTGGAAGGAAAATTGGGAAAAAACATGGATTCTACCCAGACAACAAGGGAGAGGGAGAGCAAATACAGAGAATGTTCCTTGCTCTTCTTGCTGGAATTTTGTTTGCAACCTCTCTGTGTGTGACCGGAAGGGGCTTTTCTGGGCTGGAGTGATTGCCTATTTATCCAACATTAACCAATTGTTCCTTCCAGCTTTTGAAATTCAAATTGAGCCCTCTGCTGAGTGTTCTATTCCTCTCTTTTGTAGGTTGGGGGCAGTATTTTACTAATTCACATATTTCAGAACTGACCGTAGCCCTCATACACCCCACAGATTTCTAACACACACTGAGGAGGGAGTGGGAGCTGGAAAGCCCATGCCTGTAGAAGCCAGTAAAGAGCAACACTTTCTTATGAACCACTGCAGGAAGGAAAGTGAAGGGGAAAACAAGGAACCAAATTACACAGCAGAGGCAACTTGTTAGAAACAAGATGTTATTACAGCTCCAAAGATGTGACTGTGGATGTAACTACACTGCAATTTACCCATTTGGATACAAACACGTCATCTGCACATGTTACAGAATTGAATTATTACAGGGGTGGGGGAGGGGAGAGAAGTCTCTAGCCCTGTACCAGAAAGGAGTAGGACAGCTCCTAAAGTGGTTGGATGGCTCAATCTAAGTTAAAACACTTGTTGACAATGTGATTTGGTTCAAACCAAACCATATCAAATAACAATCTATACAGTAATACATCGGATAAAGAATACCTCAGATAACAAATCTTTCGGATAACAAATGGAAATTTCCAGGTACAGGGCTGCCTTGGATAGCAAATATTCCCTATGGGCTGCCTCGGATAACAAATGTTTCATAATGCCTTACAAAAAATGTCTACCCTGCATGCACTGCAGGATGCATAGTTTGTGGAAGGGTGAAAGGAGTTAGAGCATTTTTTTCAAGGTGTTTTGGAGCCATTCTGGACATGTTTTGCTGAGGGATTTGCACCTTTCGAACTTGGTAAGATAGGGAGGTAGCTTTTATTAATTTTTGCACTGCTTTTCTTTGCATTTTTGGCTGGAAGAGGCTTAGGTAGTATTGCTAGTTTCATTTCTCCGTGTTTGCAGTCTTTTTTCATTGCTCTGCAGGCAAAAATGGGCTGGATTTTTCTTCCTACTTATCTTTGTTTGTTTGCATTTTTTCCCATTGCACTTTGGATGGGAACAGGCTGGGGGAGTCTTGCTGGTTTCTCTTGTCCATGTTTGCATTGCACTGCAGGGGGATGTTCTGGAGGGTGTTCCAGCACTGCAAGCCTTTAAAGTGCATTTTATAAAGAGGTCTGGACCCCCCCCCCCAGCTGTTTTGCCTTTTTCGGACCTCTGGAACAGATTAATTGGTTTCCCATTTATTTCAATGGCAAACCACATTTCGGATAAAAAATATTTTGGATAACAAATTGCCTCTGAGAACCAATTAAATTTGTTATCAGAGGTACCACTGTATATCAATCTGGACGGGTCTTCCAGCATTTCTCTCCCTCTGGGAAATCAACTTCCAATGAAAGAACATACCTTTAAGACCAATCATAAAACAAAGGAAGGTAATTTACAAATGGTGATGCGGAGTGAGAAAAGTTCCAGTCAAGGTTTGCTACCGTTAGAACAATTATAGGGGGGTATAGAAAATGCTCTAAAAATTTCTCTAAAAGAGTTGTACTTTTAGACTTTGTGGCATGAAAACACTGTTTACTATAATGCAGTCTAGCAAGCAATTATTTGGAAGTCTTTTATTCTATTTTGCTTCCTGAACCATATGCAACACGTATGAAAATAAGAAATAAAATACTGATACTTGATGGATAATTGGTGTAAATACATTTTGTTTATGCTCCGAAGCAACAATGATGACAAAAGCATTGTTATTCTTCTGCTTATAAGAAATATAAGCAATTAATGTAAACAAAAGCTTACTAAAGAGCAACAAAGCCCATTTGAAATTATAGCTGCTGCTTCTTGGCAGAATTAGGTAAACAGAGATTATAATATATAACCAGTGATTTGTCATATCACAATGAAAGGATGAAGCATCTGTGAGAGACAAAATAGCAGAGTGCATATTGTAAACAGATGCAAGGCACTGGAATATCAACAATGGATATTAGATAGATTTTAAATATAACCTGGCTAAAAATGGATGAGAATATTATGTACTGTACTGATTCTACCTAAACATTCTTCGAGCTAAGTACAGTAATGTGATTTCTCCCCCACTTTAGTTTTAGGCTATAAGCTATTGACATCCACACTTGTTTCTCAAAATGCTGTTCTCCAACAGGAAACTGTGGCCACCTTATTAACAATGGATATCCAGTTATTCCTCAATGTACTAAAAAAATTAATGCTTCTTACCAGTAGAAGTTCCAGTCTTCATTTTCTGACACTTGTATCCATCCTCTCTTTTCAAAGTTGTTTATTAGCACAGATTTCTCTATGTCAGTCACCCATTTTACTTTTCCTGCCATTATCCTAAACAAAATCAACATACTAGCATTATTCAGGTTATTTTCTAAATATCATTATTTTTAAATAATGTGGGGCAAATTCATACACAGACATGTGAAATTTGGGGTTTTTTTTTGTTTTTACTTGAAAGGAGCATATATTTTATAAGGGCCAGAGGCTCAAAAATAAGTTACCTTCATTTGTGCTTCACAAAATTATTTCAGATTATTTTTTCCAGTATGGCTCATATAGTTCCATACATAGATGCTTGATTTGCTAGCTCAGTCCTCTAGCATACCAAAGAAGTATGTGAAAACAGCATGTTACTATTTTTTACTATAATGCTTACAAGAAAGACGAGTTTCCACACATGACTCCCTGTTCTATTAATACTGCCTCTTCCACTCTAAGATGTCAGTAAAATTACAGTGTGCTATCTACACCCTTCAGAGTAATGCACTTTTAATATTCATGGATCCTTTGATGTACAAATACTTTATTGCTTCATAGCCAATCAGGCTATATATATATCAGCAAAGATAAAACCACTTTTAAAATAGTCGTTGTCATCTAACATAAGTACATATATGTAATCAGAAAAGCATAAAATAATAACAATAAATAATAGTAAAATAACAAAATAAGTTTTCTCAAGTAAGTATCAAGTTGTGAAATTAACTTGAGGAGCTTGTGAAGCAGGCAATGAATTCCATCTTTCCATGGCTCATTTAACAAATTTAATACTCATATCGGATATCCATTAGTTGTGAAGAAATAAAACTGTTCATGAAGGGGAATTGTTCCTGATATCAAATATCAGATTAGAAGATCACTAATTGTACAGAAATAGTTTAAATAATTTTAAAAGGTAGGATAACTGGAAAAGAATATTTAAAAATAATTTAGGTACTGCACATGGACACAATATCTCAAAACAGAGCAAGGGGAAAAGGCTTGGCTTATTTATTCTAAACGTGTAGTAGGAGACCAGAAAAAAATCAGGTGAAGAAATCACCCAGCCCTCCTACCAGATCCCAGTTGTGTCTTTTACAACCAGTGTGAAATTATGAGCATTTTGAAGAGCCTGCAGGCTAGAAGTGGAGTATGTGCACCTCTTATGCAATTGCTCTTGCATGGTCACTTAAGTAGACACCACTAACCCTAATGAGGAAGCACCATAAATCTCTCTGGACGTATTTTGCCGCCAATATACTTATAATTCTGCTTTTTATTATTATTTTGTGTTTTGTTCAATTAGTGTTCTGCGTTTTAATTTGTTACATATTTATGTAATCTGACTTCTTTTGTACAGCTGATTTGCTTGTTGTTTGACCTGTCGCATATTCCTGCTTACATCCAATGAAATCTTTTTTTAAACTTTATATTCTCATGATACAGAAATCATTGATTACCCAAAACAGGAGAAATAACTGGACAAATCTAACATATAGAAATGCCAGTTCTATGAATTCTCTTCTGCTGGCTGAAATCCCATTACGCTGGGAGAATCTTATTCTCTTGGCTGGTCTCAAGATATCAGCCTGAAAAAGGATACCACTAGAGGTCGTTTCACTTGAATCTAGTCATGTCATTAGTAGCAACAGTATTTGTACACATCCTTAGTTCTTCCACAGCAACTGACTGAGTGCCTTCTGACCTGCACTATCTCTTGTATCATTTTTATTCTTTCATCTTAGGGTTTGAAGATAAGAAATATTCAGCAGTGCTTTACCATTTCCACCTTCTGTATAGTATTGACAAAAGTTAGATTGAGTGTCACTGTTGTCTGTGAAAGATCCTCTGTCCAGGTCATGTTCTGCTACCTCAAATGACCAGTAGGTGTCATTCAAGAATTTCTCTGCCTCCATCACCATTAGAATTGTAGTACTGTATATACATTTTCTTCTGTTGATGTGACCCTTAACTCTGAATAATGTGGACACATCTTAGTCAGGCATCTCAGCTTTGACCATTCACTTTGGATGACCCTGATAAGAATCCAGATTCATAAGAGTCTAGCTTCTTGACTGCTTTGTTCTTGGCTTCTGTGACCCGCTCAAACACCCTTGTCATGTGAAGCTGTGCTTCCAATGGGACCTCTTTCTCATTATAGAATAATAGTGGTAATAAATAAGAATGAACAGTAAATTGTCAGAAAATACTATTCAGTTTTGTTTTTTAAAATTAGATTAATGGCAACTGTTGAATTGATAAATTATACATTATAAGGGGTTTTTTAAAGCATAGACATACAGAGTTTTTCATGAATAACTGCAAGCCACTGATACAATTTTAAAAACATTATTTCCAAATCTCCACTTTCAACTGAAATTTTTGGGTTTTTTTTTTTAATAAAAAGGATGATGCAAACCTTCTGGTAATTTCATTATTTTAGGCTACAGTTCTATATATTCTTACCTGGGATCGAATCTCAATGACTCAGATGTCTCAGTTCTCAGATAGGACTGCCCTTTTAACTGCAGCCCACTATCTACATGCACAGTGCAGCATAACACTTGTTCAGAAAAGCAAAAATAAAATAAAATAAAAATGAATAAAAAATAATACATACGTTATGCTTAATTAACTGCTCAAGCCAGTAGAGCGGCTTTCCTCCCTTCCATAAGTAAAAATAATAACAGTGTGCCATGTCAAGTCATTTCTCACTTAAGGGGAACCTTTTCCAGGGTTTCCCAGAGAAGGAGTCCTCAGAAGTGGTTTGCCATTCCCCTTCTTTTTTTTTGGGGGGGGGGGAGTGGGTTGAGCCATGTGACCCAAAAGGCAAATTCAAAAGTAGGCTAGGTGATACCTTTCTTGGTCACTATTAAAACAAAAAATGTAAGCTCAGCTTTTCATAGCAACTTGCCATCTTTATCCAAGCATTGTGCCAAAAATGCAATCTTGATAGAGGATGTAGAGTCTATACCTTCTTTTGGGGGCCACTGTGGGGCTGTGCAGATTCCCCCAAGGCTACACCAGGCTGGCTCTTGAGGGATGCCCAGGGAGGGATTGACCTCCCAGCCTCTGGCACTGAGTTATCGGGCCAGCTGCTCCTTTGCCAAAGACCTCCTTAAACGCCCTCTCCTGCACAACCCCAATATATAGGAATAAGGAGACCGTTAATTGACCTCCCTTCTGCTGTTCTTGAAGGACGATATTGGAGGTCTCCCTATTCGGAGAGGCTATGTCCCTGTGACTCTGGTGATATTGAGTCAACAGAACATGTACTTCTTCACTGTTCCTTTTATAAAGACACCCGGGCTAAGCTTATATCTCCAATAATCTATAAATATCCAGGACACTCTGGTCATTATTATACTCAGTTACTTCTATCAGATATGAATTTTTCTATAACATATAGTGTGGCCAGGTTCTGCACCGCAGCGATCCAAATCCGCAGGACAATGACCAGCATCATCAATTAACTAAAAGTACCACTTCCGATACACAGCCCCTATCAACAACTCTTGATTAACCAACAAATGTGGAATGTCTTATGTGCATGGAACAGTATGTATATATGTACTCTGAAGTCTTTTGTATATATCTATCTCGATCTTCCTCTCTGGCTCGTTGATATCACTAATTCCTCAGATACTAATAAGGTATAGCTTCGTGATGGTCAGGATGGATTTGTGGGCAGTTTTTATATATATTCTATATTCTATATCTTATCTATTTTACTACTATTTATATACCATATCCTCTTGCTGGTCACTGACTGTAATAAAGTATGGATTAATTGACTTTTAGAGGTCCCCCCCCCCCCGCCGCCAAGCATGTTAACACAGAAGCCCGTCTCTCATTATGGTCACCGAGGCTTCTTCCTTGGAAAGAGTATTTTGGGTTGGAACATACCGGGAGCGAGGTGGGGGGGGGAGTTGAGATCCTCCTGGAAAGGGGGGGACACCCCAATCTTCGGCCTAACCCACCACCCCCGCCGCCCTGCGAGTGTTGGGGGAGGGGGGTCTTCACAAAAGCCGCCCTGT
This sequence comes from Phrynocephalus versicolor, assembly GCA_023846285.1. Classification (NCBI taxonomy): domain Eukaryota; kingdom Metazoa; phylum Chordata; class Lepidosauria; order Squamata; family Agamidae; genus Phrynocephalus; species Phrynocephalus versicolor. The sequence goes on along the minus strand of JAHTLZ010003305.1, from coordinate 382,955 downwards.
CTGTCTCCAACCCCTCCACCACCACCACCCACAACCCCAACCCGGGCAGGTGCCAGCTTGCTTGGAAAAGGCAGCGCGGCCCAGCCTTTCCCCTCAGGGCATTTCCAAACCCCACCCCACCCCACCCCACAACATCTCCCCCGGCCTCCTCGGACGGAGAAAGCACCGCGGACCCTCCTCACCTGCCCCCAACGGCTTATTTCCTCGCTCGTCTCAGCGGCGGGGCCTCCTCTTCCTCCTCCTCCTCCTCCTCACAAGCTACAAGAGGCTCCTTCCTGCTGCCTTTGGCCCTCCGAGGCGCCCCCGAGCATTCCTGCCCCCCAGACCTGAGCGCTCCCCGGCTTCCCCAGGGGCACCGCGCCCTCCTCCATCCATGCCGCCCAAGATATAAAGGGAGGCGGCGCTCGAGGAGAGCCGGCAACAAACCGCTTCCCCCTCCTCCTTCCCCCCCGCGCGCTTCCGGAACCGTCGCCTGGCAACCGGAGGACGCCGCCGCAACCCCCCTCCTCCTCCGCCCAGGAAACCCAGAAGGGCGGCGGCGGGGGGGGGATGGAGGGAATAGGCCCGAAGGCCAGCCTTCCAATCCAATCCCTCGAAGAGTTGAGCTACTACGTCATCGTGATTCCATGTACTGTATATGGGGGAGGGGATGGCCTCGGATCTCTGAGAAGCCTTACAAGGCACCCTCCTGCTGTGACAGACAGGGCTGGTGTTCCTCTGTTTGGTTCTGTTTTTTCAAACCATATACCAAAGTGGAACAGGTGGTACCTTTTGGGCTACTAGAAAAATCAAACCATGTGTATCCTTTATTGCCTTTATGTTGAATTTTATTGCACGGTCATTGTTTCATTGCTGACCCTACTCTTTTGCAGCATATACAGTGGACCCTTGTATAACAAAGGGTTTGTATAACATAAATGTTGTACAACATAAAAAATTCTGGAGATAGGGGAAATTTGCTTAACATAATCGCCTATGGGGAGAATCCGTACAACATAAAAATGGGATCACTCCGTTTTCAATGCATTCCTATGGGAATTTGTATAAAGGAAAATTTGCTTAACATAACTTCATTTGGAACGAATTAATTCCTTTATACAAAGTACCACTGTAAAGGGAAAAGGAAGGTAAAGTAAAGCAAAGTGTTCTGCTTGTATACTACCCCATACCATTTCAAGTAGTCTCTGGGCGCTTTACAGTTTTTATTTACAGTATGCAGGCTACACATTACCCACCACCCCCAGCAAGTAATAAATGTTAATACTTTTGAAGTTAAAAAGGAATTTGTGAGGGGTCTTATGATTTGACTCCCGCTTTAAAATCCTCTAATAAAGAAACGTCATTCTTATTCAAATACTCGTTCTTTATTCCGTTTTTGTCATGAAACAGGCTAACATCAACAGGTGCATTAACTAAAGGAGATGAAGGTGCAGGCGATAGAAATGGGTTATTTCCATTGCACATAACCTTACCAACATCAAACGGTTTTAGCTCTGAACTGTAAGAGGATGTGTGATTATTATTAAACATCTTTGAGGAAATCTCTCTCTACACACACCAGTCCTGATCTGTCATTTCAAGTCCAAGTCGGTCTGGCCCAACTACCTTGGTGGGATTCAGTGTCCACATTCTCTTTTCTTCCCTCTCTCAAACACAGTTCCTCTCTTCCAATCTATCTCTTGCTTTATACCTCTTCTATCTGTGCTACAAGGGTTTCTAGCTTTTTCTATATCCACCTGCACTTTTATCTTTCCTTCTAGCTTAAATTTCTCTTCCCTTATTCTTCTCTTCCACTCCTGAGTTTCACGTTCTCCCCAATATCAACATCCCTTGTGATGGGCTCTCTCTCTTTTCCTCTCTGCCTCATCATCCTGTCAGGGTTTTCCATCCAAACCCACTCCCATCAGGGAGGGAGGATGTTGGCCTTTCCCTCATGCTCCCTGCCGCCAGCTTCTGACACCTTCTTATCTCTCAATCCCTCCTTCCTTTCTCTTCCAATCATCTCTTCTCCTTTTAACCTTTCATCCTATTCCACTCCTCCTGGTCCCTATGTTTGGGATTTGGTTTCCCCCCAATTTCTTCCCATCTGTTTTTATCCCTCATGGGTTCATGTTGGTGGGCTTGTCTTGTTGAGGGGCAGATGGCTCTCCAACAGACAGTTCTTCTTGTCCACCTCTTTTTCCACATAATTGTTATTGAGCTCATCTGGAGAAGGGAAGAGCCAATCATACATTGGTCTAGATTACACACTCCCTTCCAGGGGATCCTCTTCTTTTTCCACCATGAGTGCTAAGGACCAAAGATGGTCTCAAGGGCAGCCAGCCTCCAGAAACCCCCTGGTCCTTTGTCTGTAGTCTTGAAGAAATATACAACTGTCTTTCCAGTCAGCGTTTGGATGTGGGATGGGAGGGGACTCCATCTTTGCAACACTTTTTTTTTTTTTTACTTTTTATGTCAGCCTGAGATGTGAAACAGAAACTCGGTTGTCATAAAGGACATGATAGTGCACTTCATGGCCATACCTAGGGTCAGTGCAAAGGGTCAGAATCTGGTTTGGAGCAGATGCTGCATTAAAACAATGTGAATCCATGCCCAGTGGTTAGATAACTCGGTGGTTTGTGGCGTTTGATCCCCCACTACATCACCTTGATTGGCTGGATTTGATGATTCATAGGGTCCCTCCAACTCTGCAGTTGTAAGATGTAAGATCTGTGGCTTGGATCTGTGTTTTTCTCCCACTCTAAAGCCATGCATTGAACCCATAATTTCTGTGTTGTAATAGGCACAGTAGGGACCTATGACTGGATAGTGATTTGGGATCTGGCATCAAAATCATGCAGGTCCATGAAAACCCATGCCTGAGATCTGTTTGTGCACTACTGAAGTGGCATGGCCCGAAGGGCCCATTATCTCTATGTTGCACTCTGTGGGTACCAATCGGGTGTACCGTTTGGAAGTGGTTTGGGGGCAGACTCCACCTCAAGTCATGTGGATCCATGAGGATCTTTGTTTTGCCCTTTCTGCTGTACAGGCATGTACTAAAGGGTCCATGATTTTGATATTGCAATCTATGCCACAGATAGGCCTATGATTGGACAGTGCCTTGGGGTTTGTTTTCCATGGCTTCAGAGACTAGGACCTGGAGCAATGGTTTCAAATTTAAATATTAGGAAGAACTTCCTGACAGTTACAGCTATTCAGCAGTGGAAAATGCTGCCACGGAGGGTGGTGGAGTCTCCTTCTTTGGAGGTTTTTAAGCAAAGGCTGGATGGCCATCTGTCAGGAGTACTTTGATTAGGGTTCCTGAATGGCAGGGGGTTGGACTGGATGACTCTTGAGGTCTCTTCCAACTCTATGATTCTATGATCCTATGTGAAAATCATGTGGATCCATGAGGGTGCCTGCCTTGGATGCAAGTTTTTGTCCCATTGGACCCACAATTTCTGCATTCTACTCTATGAATGCAGATGGGACCTATAATAAGATATGCTTCACAATCAAATATCCACACCAGTACAAAGCCATACACTGAAGGATCCATAATTTGTGGTTTAGTCTGTGGGTACAAATGGGATCTATGATGTGTCAGTGGTTTAGGGAGGATTGCATCTACAAATCATATGAAATCATGAGGATACATGTTTTGTACCACTGCAAAGCCATGTGCAAGTTGACTTACAAGCGCCTAACAACATATCATAGGCTGCCATGTTTTTATCTGTACAGGATGGATGCTCTACCTTTACCTCCTCTTGTTGTGTTGCTTTTAAGTTTTTTTTTAAATTTAAATTCGTTTTCCCTTCATTTAATTGGAGCATAAGCCCTGTTGAGTCTTGGGGTATAGGTAGATGAAGAACAGCATGAAAGGAATGAATGAGCAGAAGTAAGCCAGGGAGAAGGTTTCCCAGTATTTCCACTGGCAAAACGACTCCCTGCCCTGAACCAATAATAAAGGTGTGAGACAGGAGGGAAGGGACAGGTGTGTGAGTGGGGGGGGGGGGTCTTCACAGGGAGGACTTTTCAGGGAACAACCCAAATGCAATAAGCTTCGGATGCTTCCCCTCTGAAAAGGCCACTTGACCTCTTTCTTCGCCTTCCCCGCTTGGAAGATGCGGAGCCTGGGCAGGAGACGTGCTGCGCCTTCCTTGAGTGACGGAGGAAGGGCGAGAAGCCATAGGCAGGCACCAGGCGAGGCCGCCAGGGGCAAGGCCCGGGATCTTCTCGGGTTACTCGAGGGAGGAGCCCTGAGCAGGCAGGACAGCCGTCAGCCAGCCAGCCCGCCCGCCCCGGAGGGTGAAGTCGCCCTGCGGTCAACAATAGGCGCAGTTTACGAGTGACGCTGCGGTAAGTGAGGAGCCCCAACATCTTGCTCCGCGGTGGTTGCTTTCGCGATTCGTTCAGCTGCTCGCCATTCAATGTGACACACGCACGCACGCCCCAACTTTTCTCTTTTCCTCTCTCCTCTCTCTGCAGGGCAGCCGTCGCTTCTGCACAAAAGCGCAAAGGGGCGAACCAAGGTAAGGGAGGGGCATGCAAACTTCTCCTCGGCCAATACACTGTATTTGTTATTCTTTTTATTCTTAAGGGTCGCCGTCGAGTGGGACGAGGAGGGGGTTGGACACAGTGGCGCCCTTCGACTCGGACTTGGTTGGAAGAAGAAGAAGCCGGGTGGTCCTTGTGTTGTCCTGCCAGTCATAACATAACTTGGGCGGAGTAACTTGGGAGCCCAAGGACCTGTTCCGTTTGGGCCCCTGCCAGAATTTGCTGAGGCTGGTTGGATGTAATCGTTCTTATTTAATGTGGCCTGGTTTCAAAAACAAACAAACACACGCTTCCATCTCTTGAGTCATGGGATAATTTAACGATGTATATTTGGAAAGTCGTATAAATATTCTATACGAAAGTCTGCAGCACTGTATAGTGTCCCCCCCCCTTCTTTCTAATTATGGACACACCAATTAACTGTACAACATGTGGGTTTCAATATTTTCATTTAAAAGAACAGCTGGAAGTTCTCTCCGACCCCCCAACCTGGTCATTGTTTTCGATACAAATGTTTACTATTAAAACCACAGGAGAAGCTTTGCCGGTGCCATCTTAAAAGGTGGAATTCCTCTTTCAGGTGAGAGAAATGCCTCTTACAAGATGGTGTCTGCTGTGACAGGCATGCCTCCTATGAAAAGAGGAATACTTCACTTTTATTAATCTGCAAACATGTGTATAGTTAAGGCAATCAAGTTTAAAGTGTTAAATCATTAAGATTTCCTTAATCAGACAATAGTCTTATGAATGCGGTATACAAAAAAACAAACAGGCACTCTTGTGCTGGGCTAGGAGGACAGTGGTCTATTTCTCCTCCGTTGCGCTAAGAGGATACCTGGCAACCTGATGTAGAGGTAAATTATGGAGGGCTGGTCCTATTTGTATTTCCTGGATTACTCCTGCATTTGCTCAACGAAAAAAACAGGAAGAGAAACACTTGCTACCATGTGAGGACGTAATGTATGTTTACACCTCCAACAGTGATAAGTCCCTCAATTTCACTTCTTTGTACAGTCTGGTTTCCAAATGAACTTCGTTGTGCCATCTTCTTTCTTTCATTGTTGTAATGTATTTGAGTGTCTGAAGGTCTGACAAGATCCAGTATATCAGCCAGCAGGACAAAGGTTTGGCTTCTGTAAAAAAGAAAATTATTATCTTTTACCCTACAGAAGATTTGGAGCATACAATTAAATATACTCCAAGACCATTTCCAGCCTCTCTGTATTTTGGAAGAGGAAAATGTCTCAAAGGAAAGGAAGTTTAAAGCACAGGAAAATCTGCACAGAACCAACACAGCCTTATTATTAGGAAGGGAGACAGCTTATTTCCCAAGAATGTGTTATATTAAAATTACGGAGTCTAGATAATTTACTCTTTGGACTACAACTCCCATAGCTCCTCAACCAGCATTAGCAGGAGATCCTAAACTCTTATTAAAAGATGACAAATTGCCAGTTATTTATTTGATCATAACTGTTGGGGCAGCACTTGATTTTCTTTTTCAAGCAGCAAAATCGTATCACCTGTACACCCTGAAATTTAATGCCAATCAGTTAATCCATTACTTGCAAACAGTCCTGTCCTGCATTGTTGTTATTTTTGCCATTTTCTTTTCTCAGAACTTGGAAAATAACAGTATAGAATAATTTGTTCCTATTCACCATGCAAATGCAGACTTCCTTTCTGTTTTCAGTATGAATGGTTAAAGTGTTATAGCTAACTGCAAACATACACACTTCCTACACAGTGTAAGGGGTCCATTCAAAACATATTAGACTTTTATTTGACTCTTCGTCTGGTGGTTCATCTTTAACATTACTTGGCATTACAACTATCTTCAGTAACAAAAAAACTGTTTGAAACACCTTGAGGTAAACCAACATTGCCAACTATCCCTCGAGGTGAAATAACATTGTTCAATATAACTTCTTCATAAAACGGTTTTGTTTTGTTTTTGCTTATTTGTAAGGGGGTTGTGCTTTGGACAGGAGGGGACCAGCACATTGTGTCCTGCAACAATGATGGCGAACTATAGCCTTTGGGGTTTCCCACCCCCAGCCAGGGATCCATGTCCCTGGACCTCCACGACCCCCTGACACAGTAAGAGTATTAGTAGTGGTCACCAGGCTACTTGCCACAGGCACAGAGAAAGGTAACCCAATCTCTTTAGCGCCTCTCTTCACTACTATAGCTGTTTTCTTCTCTGTCTGTGTTTCAGTTTCTGTTATAACTATCATTACCCGCACTCCCATCTCTCTCACTCCTTTTAACTCCTCCCTATTCCCTCCTTCCTGAGCATTCCATGCCTCATATTCGTCCACAGTCATGTCCATCAACCAAAAGCCTTCACTTATTGGTTTCAGGTTCTCATACAGTACACCCTTCCTCTTGCTATCATCCACATCTTCCCATCTTATCAAGTTTTCCTCATCTCTATTGTGTGTTCTCATTTCTAATTCTTTAAATTTCATATTTATCATTTCCACTTCATCTTTGCCTGCCTTTTTCTTTTGTTCCTCTTTCTCCTTTATGGACGGCACACCACTTCCTCTCTCTCACACAATCACTATAAAATGTTTTAATGTTCTTTGGTAGTTTGTGTTTGTGGTGATTTTTAAGCTCCTGAAGGGTTAATTCCCATGTGAATTTAGATAACCTTATCAATAATATCAATGCTCATTTGAATATCAAGGTAAAAATTATTGGTCCCTGCGTGGGCACCAATATACAAGTGGTACCTTGTATAAAGGGATTAATTCGTTCCAAATAAAATTCTGTTAAGCAAATTTTCCTTTATACAAATTCCCATAGGAATGCATTGAAAACAGAGTAATCCCATTTTATGTTGTACAGATTTTCCCCATAGGCGATTATGTTAAGCAAATTTCGCCTATCTCCAGAATTTTTTATGTTGTACAAATTTTATGTTATACAAGCTGTTTGTTATACGAGGCTCCACTGTATTGTGCTGCCAGCAGCATTAAGCATTCCATAAGCCAACTCAAAACTTAGAGTGCCCCAAACAAATAATTATATCTATGAAATTGGGCTTTTCATCAGCACCAAATTGGGCACAGACATAGCAAAAAGTCTGCTCTTACTCTGTCCCAAGCTTGGGAACATTTGGGCAAAAGGGTTTTGAGTTAAGACTGTAAAAAATAATAATAACAGTTTTTACCCTGTACGGAGCCAGGCAACTTGAAACTTCAACCAATTTAAAACAGATCAAAAACTGTAGATTAATAAGACCAAATGAGCATGCCTAGAAAGAAAATGCTCAGTGACACCCACTTTTGTCATTTTGTAGCTCTTGAGCCATTTATGCCTCTAACTGGTAGATTCAAAATACTGTAGCAATTTTAGACATAGTTTACACCTGCTCTTTTAAATATCTTGCTAAATTTCTAATCCATTTAAATCTCATGCCCATCCCATTACAGTAATGGGAAATAACAGCTAGCTCCTTTCTGGTCAAATATTTTAACTCTAGCCTGTGAAAATATTTAAGCTATGAAATTGTGTGTGTGTGTGTGTGTGTGTGTATGGAGTATATATATATAAACTCCTGTTTTTAAAAGCCACAAAATGCAATTCTTCAAAAACAAAAACAAACAGAAAACCTTCCAGCTTATGTATGTGGGATACTATGTTTCTGTACCCATGATTGAAAAAGGAAGGAAATAGCCTGGTATTGCTGCACAATATTATATCACCATTGCCAGTAGGAAAAAGGATGCCAAGCTTTACATAGCAAACAGCAGCCTGTATGCTAACAAGTGGCAGCAGTCAAGATGATCTACAGCAGTGGTTCTCAACCTGTGGGTCCCCAGATGTTCCTGGACTGCAACTCCCAGAAACCTCTTCCAGCACAGCAAGTGGTGGAGGCTTCTGGGAACTGGAGTCCAGGAACATGTGGGGACCCACAGGTTGAGAACCACTGATCTACAGGATACCTTCTTGTGCTCACTACCATTCACACTTGTTGAAAAAGCCTTGACCATTGCTTTATGTCTGGGTGATAAGTGGTTGGCAGATAGAAAAAAAGGAGTCAGCTGCTGGGATTCTCCCTTGCGTGGTGTCACTTTGTGAACTTTGTGAATGGTAGTGAGGAGAAGAGGGATTTTAGAGCTTTCCATTGCTACTAGAGATCTTATTTAACCAGTAACTGTCTGGGAGCTTCCACAAGTGACACGTGCAGTCCTTTAGCCATTCCCTGGGGAACAGAGTAGCTTTTGAGAATATAAATGTTGACTGCTCCTCATCTTCTGTATTCTAAACATGTTTTCTATTGAAAGACGGTATTTATTTGCTTTGACTACTTGCCAACCAGGAAGCAAAAATGAATACGTACATTTCACATAAGTGTAAATGGTGCTTACCCATACTTAGATGGAATACATTCATTCTGGAATTGAAGTCACAAGTAAATCTTGTTAATAATGATCTAGAAGATGTTTGCCTATTCCTTCTTACACTTGCCTGAGTTTTTCTTCTTTTATAGACTGTTTAGGCAAGCTGGGGGAGAAACTTTCAGATTACTAATGATTATTCTGTGGGAGGACTTATCTCTTTGTTTATCAGGAAGCATCATAAAAAGTAACAAAAACAAATGGTCTTACAGTGTGTTGCTTTTTAAAAAGTGAAGTTATAAACACTGATTGTTCTGTTTCCCTTTCTAAACAAAGGTGCATTTGTGGGTTTTAGCATATGGAGCTTATACAAGCCACATTAACTGTCTATAAGAATAGGCATACACCTAATGTGTAAAGTCATTGAATAATTCAGAAATATAAGCAGTCTCTGTATTATCTGAAATACAGGAGCAAAGGATCTCCTGCCCCTTTCCCCCCCTCTAAAATCTACCCATGGAGGCTAGAGGGCTTATTTTCCATTATATATTAGGGTGTTACATCACCACTTTACTTTGGCAGTCATCTTTGAACTGCTGATAACAGCTTTCTAAGGATATACTCCTAACTAGCCAAAATGGCTGAAGGGTGTTGGCTGAATTGAGACTAGGCCATCTGAGGCTGTGCTGAACCCAACAGCCTCCCCTCCTTTACCAATTTTGGGTTATTCTGTTGGCTGATCTTAGCTAGGGTTAACAGCAGGATCTCACTCTGCTGTGTGGCACCCAGGATTCAAACAGTTGAGCTGCTGACTTTGTAGCTAACATTTCAGTGCTCTATCCTGCTGAGCTACCACTCAGCAGGCTAGAGTGCTGAAACATTAGCTGCAAAGTCAGCTGCTTGGCAGTTCGAATCCCGGGTACCATGCAGTGGAGTGAGCTCCCCTCCTAATAGTGTTCTGTATGCAGAAATAGGTTCAGCTATGCCGGCCACATGGCCACGGACTTACACAATACTGGCTCTCTCCCCTCCCCCCACTCTGAGCCAGTGTCTCAGCTGGTCACAAGACAGTGGTGTGCCGATCATCTGGCCGTCTGGGGGAGCAGGAGACTACGCCATGGCCCTTGAACTGCCCCACTTGGTTGAGGTAGTGGGCTGGCAGACCCAGAACTTTGCTGGGCCTGTGGTGATCCTTGGGATGGGGGAGGGAGGGGTGGAGAATTTATCCCCTCACTTTTTTTTTATTGATGGCTGGCGGGCTACTTTTGAACCCTTTGTGGGCTACCAGTAACCCACAGTCGACCTGTTGTGCAGGCCTGCCTTAGAGGAGTACCTAAAAGTGAAAGCACTGTTGAAAAACTACTGCTGGGAACAGTTTGCCAAAACAACTTGTTTTGGAACATTGATGAAATAAAAGGCAGAAGCAGTTCATTGAGTTTAGTGCCAATTTCTACAATGAAAAGTAAACAATTATCATTAGGTTATGAGAACAGAGACAACAGCGGAAAAATGGAGTGCAGTTTATTTTGCTGCTTGAGTTACTTTTACCTAAAATGTAAATTAAGTCAGGTGTAAGGAGGATTTTTGAAAGATAAAGCAATGTGTCCATGACTTCTCAAAAGGTTTGACTTCATTCTTGTATTTAACCCTTACTGGAATAATGTCAGCTATGACGAATCATAGAATCTGTGCTCTTGACTTGGGAGGTCTGTTAATCTTTATATAACTCCTGGGGGAGTCAGTGATCCAAATCAGGATCTAACAACTGCTGTGCGAGTGGGCAGCAGGGTCTTTGGAAGGAGAGGGATTACTTTATACAGCAGTGTATTTTGGTAAGATATTGATGCAGAGGTTTTAATAGCTCTTGCCAAGTTTTAAAGTTGTCTCTTCAAAATATATCTGAAAAATTATATTTTTAATAATAGGTTCATTAGCCCATGGGAGTAGGCTATTGCCATAATAAATGTGAAGTAGCTTATTCTGCACTTCAAATATTTCCCCTGCTATCATGTGTTATATTTAAATGTCTGATGTACGTATATTTGATTACTTATATATATAAGTAATCAAACAAGTCTCAGAATCCTCTAAACTCACTTATTCTCTTGACAAAAATACATGTTTCTCTCTTAATTTTTATTCATTTTCTTCATAGTATTATTAGTTCTGTCAGAAATATCCTACAACCCAGATATCTTCTGTATATATGTCTTTATGGGATTGCAAAGTATTTCAATCACGTATTTATTTGCTGAATTGCTTGCAGTTTTGGGGTATTACATATAAATTGTGAATGACTGGAAAATATACAGCAAGGTACTTGTACACATGCCATAAATATCAAAAGGTAACAAAATATGGCCCAGAAGAAACAAGGAAACATTCGTGAGTATCTAGAACAGTATAAACCAGCCATTTATAAAGTAGTAATCAATACACATTATACAACATGTAAATGCATAATTGATTCATACTAAAATATAGTGTACCAAACTGGTTCCTTGCACTACAGCTAAATAGACCAAATATACCCTGTCTGTTAGTATTTTAGTAAAAATGCCACAGAACCTAACTTTGGTTGGTTTGGATTAAGTTTTACTCTGAGTTTAGCTACTGCTCATAACACAACTGATAGAGTAACCTGTCTGTCCTGCTTTTGATATTTTAATGTGTTGCAAGGTTTAGAATGAAAGGAGAAATACTGACTAGGGAAATTTGTAATGGTTGTAATTCTTAGATGAGATTTAATGTTGATGGTCAGCAGTTGTGGAAGTTGGAAATAGGGTTTCAAATTAATTTTATTTATGCCAATTTGAATTTAAGATTTAGAAAGTTGGTCACTATAACTTAGATGTTCCATTGATAAGAGGCATTTGCCTTCAGCAGATGTCTTCAACCTGATTCAACTATAACACATTCATTTTCTTGCTGCCCATAGCGCACATGCATTTCACATAATTGATCCTGTAACCTGTTATTCAACATCAGCCATTATGTCAGTAAAATATATTTGCAACTAAAAGACAAAAGGATTTGGGGAGGGGTTGAATTTAGCTGGGGGGGGGGAGACAAGCAATATGCCAAGTAAAACAGTTAAAGCTAAAAGCAAACAATATCTTACCAGAGACTCACAGAAGGTCCACCCTATTAATGGCAACTGTCAAAGCACCAAGGAGAATGGCTAAAATGTTATTTGCTTTGCAAAATTGAATTCTATAGCTAAACAAAATAAAGAAGAAACTTGACAATTGCCATCATTTTGGTTTTTATTGTCGAAGACTTCCTTTAACCCATTAAGTACTTGATTTGCAATGTCACTAAACTCTCTACTTATTATATCATTAGCCAGAAGAAACTATGACCCAAATAGGACAACATCCAAGACAGTTTCTTCATTCTAGCTATGAGAACTTAATTGCTGCTCCAGAAGATGAGATTCACAACAGATCTGCAACAGTTCCAGACACCCCAGAACAAATGGAGACTAATATCAGGTATCATGTGGTCATATACAGTGGTACCTTGTATAAAGGAATTAATTTGTTCCAAATGAAATTATGTTAAGCAAATTTTCCTTTATACAATTCCCATAGGAATGCATTGAAAACAGAGTGATCCCGTTTTTGTGTTGTACGGATTCTCCCCATAGGCAATTATGTTAAGCAAATTTCCCCTATCTCCAGAATTTTTTATGTTGTACAAACTTTATGTTATACAAGCTGTTTGTTATACAAGGGTCCACTGTATATTCAAAGCTTCTTTGGGGCAGATTCTTTTACTATATGTTAGTAACACATGTGAAATTCTTATCATGTCACTTCTGATTATCTGTACCTCGGTCATAAAATATTCAGTAATTAACCAGTGCAACTTTTAAGTCTTCAGGAAGTTACCAATAATGGTCATTGGTAAGAAGGCCAGCTGTTGTGAAGAGCAGCTGACAAAGCCATGTTTACTGCATTCTTTAGATACTTCATCTTTTAAAGACATGGTGTAACCTATCACTTGGTCAGATGGTCCATAAAACTCTTGCGTCTACCTCTTAAAGCAGCCTTTTATCTAGATGTTTAGAATGTCTAAGTAGCAAAACTGTTCTTGCAAAAATAATGTCATTTGCTTTGCTACAGCTTTGCTACATATTTCCTCACATGGAATAAAATAATTAAATATATGAACAACAGAGCCCTGCAGCACCCATGGACTACTTTGCAAATAATGACACACTTTTGTAATAACTCATACATAACTCATAGTTCAAACATATTAAAAGTCATTCAGAAAAGGAGCAGTTTGAAGAGAAAGATAGCATACACCCCATGACACCTCACATGCAGGCTTGAGCAAGGGGAGGGGTGTGTGTTACCCCAAAGTGCAGGGAGCAGCTCCACCCTAGTCATGGATTATCACTGACTGGAAGAAACTATTACATGGCACAAGGTGTGTGTGGGCTACTGCTGTATTCTTAATACACAAATATTGTAAAAATTGAGAAGCTTTGTTCCATCTGTCAGAGTCAGCCTCAAGCACACTAGAGTGCTATATTAAATGTATTAGGCCAGAATCCAGTTGTTTTTTCCAACTAGAGTTGACCCACTAAAGCCGTGTGGCTTTCATCAGTTGTTAATTTACTGTTCAGCAGTTGATTCAGGGAATTTCATTTAAGTGGATTTGGGCCTTAATCTTTTGAATTGGGAGAAATTCATAGCTGGTCACAGCTGTGCTCCCCAGCATCACCATTCAAAAGTTCTCGGACGGCAAATATAAGATAGACCTCCACTTGTGATATTGGAGAACTGACATCTGTTAGAATTAGAGCTTGGACAAGTTGCTTTTTTTGAACTGCAAAAAAAGTAAACAATAATCCTTAGGTTTTGAGAACAGAGACAACAATTAAGCAGCCAGCATGATTAGTGGGGCATTCTGGGAAGTGAAGTAAAAAAAAAACTGATATAAACAGCCTTAAACTAATAGGCTGACGGTCCAATAAGATATAAAATAACTTAATCTGCCACTGATTAATGCATGGGCTACCATACACTTTATTAGAGCTAAACTTTTAGAATTGCTGTACTATTTTTGACAAAGCTTTTGATTTTGAAATCTTAATTGTGTAGTTTTTTAGTGTGTCGGAGAAAATATCCAGTTTGCATGATTGAGAAACAAGCTTAATTTAATACAGTATATCACTGATAGGGCTGTAGGATAAAATATTAAAATTCTGACCAAATGCAATTCAAATTCTACAGCCTCGTGGCTTTTGAAAGTTAAGTACCTATACACAAGTTCTCTTCTATATAATTATGTGTATGATTAGCACGTGCTTTTGCTGCTTTACCTCATATCTTCTGGGTTTTTCCCGGCTTGACACTGAGAAGGCAAATAGTTGTGCCCTCTTTTGCGCTTGTTTCACTTTGTCAGTATTCTTAAAGTATGGTGGCCAAAACAGGACATAGTACTCCAGACAAGGCCTAACCAGTGTTGAATAGAGGGGAAGTAGTACCTCAGCCACTACTGAGATTTTAGCAGGTGTTGCATATGGTCATATGTGTGAAACCATCAAGGACATACTGTAGATGATTAGGTTTTCAGAAAGCTTGATTCTAGACTTAGTACCAGGTTTTCTGACTATTATGTGCTCCTGACAAATTTAGAGTATTTTCTGTACAACTCTTGGCAGTATCCTTAAGGCAGGGTTGGGATGTGATAGTGCTGGAAATACTTCAATGTTTATTTTATTATGGCTTTGTTAGGTAGAAAAACCAGACCCAATGAATGATTTGGTGAGTCTCCTAAGAAATATTTGTGACACTATCTTGGTCAGTCAGACCATCCAATCTGGCATGGCCCAGCCAAGACATTCTCTTTCAGGCAGTGACCCTAGGGCAGTACCAAAGGAAGCTCATAAACTAATCATAATGATTGTGAGGGATTATGATTCATTAATCCCAGAATCTAATTCCTAGAGGTATATTGCCTCCGAGCTAGGAAATTCTGTTTGTCTATTGTAACTACTAGCTTCTGACATCCCTGTCTTCCTCTTTTAGCTGTCCTAAAGCCATCTCAGCCTTTGGAATTAGATGTTAGTGGATCCCACATGTTAATTATATGGCACTTATGAGAAGTATTACATTTGGTGTGTTCTGGCAAAAGAATCATACTTAGATGCTCATATTATGAACTGAGTTTTGACAGAAGCTTCTTACCTTCTCAAACAATGGCTAGTGTGTTAAACCTTGGATGTATCCACCCACTTTGTTAAAAGGTCCCATTTTCCAAACTCAAAAGCCCAAACACTTCAGGTTTTTCATCTCAGAGGAGATAATTGCAACACCTTGAGATCATTCGTGGCTGCAGTTCTGTACCAGCTTGCCAGGGACTAGGTTGCATTTGGGCACCATGGCCAAAATCCTGTTGCTTCTGTGCACTGCCAGAAATCACTTGTCAAACTGCTGATGCTTAAAGGAATCAGCACCTCTATTCCTCATTGTGTGCTTTTTCTGATGTGTGACTCCTTAGCTAGAGACAGTGTCCCACTATGTTGTGCCAGTACATACAGGAAAAATGTCTGAGTCAGTAGGACTTTCCTTCTGAATAGACATGCACTGACTTTTGCTGTTAGCTGTTTTTTTTCCTACACTTTCCCCAGAAATTTTGTTTTTTTAAAAACAGAGCAAACTGAATTTACTTTACTATTGTTTTTGCTAGCCACTCTGAATTAACATTTATTGTATTGTCTATATGGCAGGGCATTAGAGATAGGCATGAACCAGAAAAATGATGGTTTGTTTTGATTTATGATTAATCAAAGACAATAAATCACAACAACCAAATTTATGACTTTTTCTGATAAAATGATTACCTGATTTGTAAATTTAATTTTGACTTTAAACCCCTGTAAAATAGCCTCCAAGGCACCTAGAGACACCAAATGTGCAGGGAAGCTTCATGTGGGACTCCCCTGCATGCCGTGTGGGATTAGTAAAGTTTAGGTTCTGGATGTATGGATTATGCACTCCCAAAGAAGACCCCCCCCCCCCGAGATTCCTGCAGATACCACGATTTCAGGAAAGTGTCCCCTGATTCTCCTCTACAATCTCTCCAGGTTTGGTTAAGATAATTTGAGTTATATACCACAAAGCCCCCTCCCCCCAGGAAAGTGCCCGATAGCAACTGGCATGGGGAGACCCAATCTTCACCAAACTTAAGGGATTGTAGAGAAGAGTAAAGGGGTGAATCTCTGCAATTTTGGTTTATCCAAGTCCCCACAGGGCATTTTATAGTCCAATGAATCAACAAATCATAAATCACTAAAAACTCATCAATATTTGTTGAGGGTATAAATTCATACAAATACACACTGGCAAATTAATGATTTTTTGAAATGAATTTTGCAATTTAATTTTCAATTCATGACCATCTCTAGTGTGAATTTATTTAGCGCCGGGACAAAACTTGGGTGAGTGCTCATCCTCATGTGTATTCATCATTTGCAGTGCTGTGACTCAGGTTGGCCGCCAGCTCGCAATAATTGGAGACGAGTACAATAGAGCATACAATGGGAAATTGGAGGGACCTTTATTTCATCTTGTCAAAGGGTAAGATCTGTCTGGGAAGGCTTTCAGCATCTCATTTATGCTTGTTTGTACACTTCAACTTCTAAAAGGTAGGGTGTTTTTTTTTAAAAAAAAGTACTGGAATCCCCTGCTTATCACGGGACTTAGGGGTCCGACCGAACGCACAATAAAGGAAAATCCACAATATGCAGATGCTGGGTTTGTACTGGGAGGGGGGGTGTCTGGGCCCTCCTACACCTACCTTAGGCCTGGTGCTGCTCTGAATGGTCCTCTGATGGGCTTCCAGGGCCTGTCGGAGGCCCCAGAAGTGGTTTCTGGCAATCTGTTTGTGAAGATTCTCAGTCATCCAGCTGAGTTTATCTGGAAGTTGAGTCATGGCTACTGGACTGCTTTTTTGAGAGATAGAAACGTTTCGCTGCTCGTCCAAACAGCTTCATCGGTCTGAATACAGCTAGTGCAAGTACTCTATCTTATAGACAGCTTTGACCTCTTGTCACCCTGGTCTGAATTAGGCTCATAAGATGAACAATGGCCTGAATAGGCTCGTTAGGGGAGACAATAGTATCCTTAGCCTTAAGGTGAACAATGGCCTAGGGTGCTGAAACCCATCAAGAATGGGCCGTTAGCTATGGCCTTGGTGGTGAAGGCTTTTTGATTTGTCTGGGTACTTTGGAAAGCACAGCCTGATAAGTAGCAGATAGACTATGCCGGAGCCCACCACCTCTGTTGAGGAGCCCACCACCTCTGGTAATCTGGAAGGTACTTCCTTTTTTTTTTTTTTTTTTGGAAGGCATTTCCAGTTCACTGGAAACCACTTCTGGGACCTCTGACAGGCCCGGGAAGCTTGTTGGAGGTTCCAGAAGTGGTTTCCAGCGATCCGGAAGGCAATTCCGATTTTCGGAAGTCACTTTCAGTTTGGTGGAAACAACTTCTGGGCCCTCCAACAGGCCTGGGGAGCCCATGGGAGGCCCGCTTGGGACACTGCCAGGACTAGGATAAGTGCAGGAGGCCTCTAACAGGCCCACACAGCTTGCCCTAGGGGCCCTTGCCTTCATATACTGTGGTTCCGCGATATACCAGAACCGCAAAATGAACTGCAAAATGGCAAGGGACGAATGGACAGTACTTCTTAATGCAAAAGAAAATGCAAAAACAATTTCCCCCTACTAACAGAAATCTAGCATAGCACAGAGCACATGGGGCTATAACCTTTCATACTAGTGTTATAGCTTTTAATTCCATGGGGTGTGTTTTGCTTTCAAATTTCAAGGAATGTTAAAAAATGGCACAATCTGCACCCTGTAGTGTTGTGGTCTACTTTGCTATTTCATTTTGCTCCTCAAGGCGACCATCAAATACCCCAGAAGTCAGCTGTGGAACTGGTTTCGCCTTCCTCTCCCTTGTCTCCCTGGAGTATGACCTGCTTTGTTTTAGGGGGATAATCACCCACAAAACCAATGCATGGTAGTGTCCTTCCAATACACATACATATCAGTAATCAATGAAACAATCCAAACAATCCCCCACAATGCAGTAAGGATGGTGTGTGTGTGTGTGTGTGTGTGTGTGTGTGTGTGTGTGTGTGTGTGAGAGAGAGAGAGAGAGAGAGAGAGAGAGAGAGAGAGAGAGAGAGAG
>JAHTLZ010003305.1:340295-364845 GCA_023846285.1 Phrynocephalus versicolor | reverse complement strand
GAGAGAGAGAGAGAGAGAGAGAGAGAGAGAGAGAGAGAGAGAGAGAGAGAGAGGGGCACCATTGGGGCACTTGTGATCATGTGACCTTCTCCAGTGCTTGTATTGCAAGATATTGCTCATTGAACAAGGCAAAATGGATCAGAAATGTTTGGCCGTCTTTCAAAACACTCATACACCAAGGTACTTGTAAACCAAGGTATTACTGAATTTATTGTGTCATGCAAGAAGAAATCAGACATTTCCAACAATATTGCCTTTAGTAATAATAATAATAATAGAACTTTGGAGCTGGAGGAGACCCTCTGGATCATCAAGTCCAGCCCCTTTCAAGGAGGCACAGTGGGGAATCGAACTCCCAATACCTAAATTACTGAGCTATCCAGTTCTTTAATGCTCAAGATTTAAAACAAAGATTCTCTTCAGATGGGATATGATTATTTTTTAGAAGGCAGAAGCCAGGGAGGAGGGAAGATGGCTTCCTCTTCCCCTGCTACATCCCTGCTATATTTTTTCCCATTGAAAATAAATTTCCTGAAGGCTCTTGCAGAGATTTTCCTCAGGAACACATCAGGGGAGGAAAAGTTTAATCTCCCATCCCCATGCTTGCTGGAAATCTGACCGTTACTAGCTAACATGTTTTTATATATTTCTTTCACACCCACCCAGAGACCATTTGGTAGTGGGATGGCTAAAAAAATCTGTAAATAAATAAATACAAAGATACATATAATACCACACCATATCTACTTGGGCTTTCACATGTAATACCCCTTCTAATGTTCATCTTGACTCAAACATGAGCAAGAAAAGCCCTAGCCAGACATTTTAATCTGGGTCAGTTTACCATGAGTTTGAGTGGAAAGCTGTAGCCGTGACTCTGGTTTCATCACCCTCCTACATGTTGAAGGGGATGAATATGAAGAGGGATTGCTCTGTTTCCTCCATTTTCAACTCACTGGAAGTCCCCCACAAATAGCAGCACTCTTTTCAGACTTATTGCTCTCGAGGTATAGGTAAATGACATAAGTCATCATGGGAGTGTGTGGGACTGGAGCATTCTCCTATTAGAATCAGGCATGGGGGGCTATGCAGGTGGCATCAGACTTGGTTCTCTGTGGCTCTGATGTTAGAAAATGTGAAGGGGGCAAACCTAATGGTGACATAGTTTTATTTATTTTACTACAGATGAAGCCATGCAGGCAAATTGAAGCACTGATGGAAACACTACTACACTTACACCATGTTGAGTGGCCTCAATTTCACTGACAGAGATCTAATGTCCCTTTGTGCATGAAACATATTTTTATCTCCCCTACAAATTTGGAATTTTGATAACACATGTCAGTCAGTCAGTCAGGTTTTTATTGCGGTATAAAACCATAAAAATCATTAAAATCATTAAAACATGGTAGCAAAATTGTAAAGTTACAAAAACAGTGTGGATATAACGATATACATAGGAATAACACATGTTAATAAAATGAATTTGTATATTCCACAAATTGTGAAAACATAGAACATCCGAATTTCCCAAGTCAATCTGATAGTGAAAAAGCAGACAATATAAAAAATCACACACACACAATTTAATTATCATTTTTTGTGTTATTTTGGTACTTAGCATTTCCTTTCAGCTCAAGCCAAATTTTCACCAATTAATTTCACTTTTTCTTTGTTTTTTAATAGGATGGCAGCCAGCATTTTTCAAGCTTGTTTTTGGAACCGCTTTAAAAGTATTATGGAAAATCCTGAAAATTTCTACAGTAGTGGATGGAGGAAGATTATTGACTGTCTCTGGGTAAATTTATTTTAATTTGCACTCCTTACATTCCTGATGTGGAATGGTATAGAAATAAAGACAGAAAAAGTGAATCTGGGACTTAAGAAGACAAGCAACATCCCTGTACATTAACTCCCACTGTTTTCAATGAGAGTTCCTCCCAAATGAAGTGTGCATTAGATTCTATATCAATGCTGCATATAGTCCAGGAGGCTTTTTAAAAGAAACACCGAAATGAACATCCTTGTCTTGTAACTGGTTTACTTCTATTATTTTATTGGAACTGAACTGGGCTAATTATAAGTTCTTGGGATATTGCATGATTTACTTGCCTGAAACAAAATCTTGCTGGTGCAGTTCCACTGGAATAAATCAGATACTGATCCCAGAAGTAGTAAATTTAAATCAGGGGTCCTCAACCTAAGACCCCAGGCCGGATGCGGCCCCCCAAGGTCCTGAATCTGGCCCCCGGGGCCAATTGCAACCCCCCCACCTACCCCCTGCTTTGCGAGCAAGCCAGCCTCCGCAGCTGCTTCTATTACTGAGGCAGTTCAAAGCAGTGGGCTATGTCGCTTCTTCCACTCCCCCCAACTACCGCCCAGATGATCAGCATGCTGTCTAGTGGGGCATTCAAAGTGGGAGGGCTACGGCAAGGTCCCCCACTCCCCCCACCCACCGCCCAGATGGTCGGGGCACCAGGTGCAGCCGAGCAGGGCAATTTAAAACAGGAGGGCTGCAGCAAGGTCTCCCACTCCCTCCATGGCCCTGAGGCCCCACCCCTGCTCCTCCTCCACCCTGCCCACCTGCCTGCCTTGTGTGGATGCTGCCTGTGTTATTGTAGTTGTGAGGAATGAAGGGGGCAGGCAGAGGCAGCGCCAGCCAGCCTTCCGAGCCAAAGCAGCCATGGCAGTGGACCACTGGAGGGATGGACGGCAGGCAACCAAGGGTGAAATGGAGCTGCTAACCCACCCAGTCAGCCCCCTCTGAGCTGCTGCCTTGCTCCGTGGAGCGAGGAAGGGGAGGAGGGAGCACAGCCATGGCCAGAGGCTGAAGCTTCTGCCACCATCACCGGGTTAGAGACCAGTGAGGAGGAGGTGGTGGAGAAAGAACAGAAGGGAAGAGAAAGCCAATGGTGGCCTGGGCCTGGTTCCTGGGAGGCTGGCAGGGCTGCATTTGTCCCCAGTTGGTGATGGGAGGGCTGGCGAGCCAAGAGAGCACCGCAGCCTGGCTGGACTCGGCCGGTGAGCAGGCTGCAGGTGGCTTTGGGCATGCCTTCCTGCCTTCCCTCCCTCCTTCCCAGCCCTTGCTCCCTCCTTCCCTCACTTGCAGCGCAACAAGTCGGGCCGGGCCAAGCCAAGAAAGGAGGCAGCTTTCCCTCCGGAGCACAGCGAGGGTGTGATGGCCAGGGCACACAGCTGGATCTGCGCGCAGTGGCACCAGCCTTGCTGTGGCTGCTGCTCCTCATCCTGAATGGCCACCCAGAAGGTCATGCAGGGCCAGAGTTTGCTGGGCTGCCACCTCCTTCCCAATGCAATGAAGGAAGGAAGGAAGGAAGGAGAGCTGCTCCAGCTGCTGCTACTGTAGGAGGAGGAGGAAAAGGCACAACAGAGGGATCCCAGCGGTAGCACCTCAGGGTGGTAATCTGGAGCAGGAGGCATTGCTGGGGCCCTGGAGACACAATGATAATGGGCCAATTGTGGGGTGCTCTGCCCACTTGCCCCTCCCTCCCCCTTTTTTCCATTTCACCCGTTTTTTGTTTTTTGGACTGTGGTCTGGCCTCCAGTGGTGTCTGGGGCATGGTGGACCAGCCCGCTGTTTGAAAACTTTGAGGACCCCTGATTTAAATGGATGTAAAGTTTCCTATCTCTCCCCAGCCCCATTTCTGCTTCTGAAGCTCCTTGGGCTTCCCTTTTGCCCTCGGGAAAACTTCTGAAAGCCTCAGATTGGGGGGGGGGCGTAAAATCATAATCATAATCAATGCTGGATTGGTGCTGGTGGTAATTTTTGACTTTTGAAGTTGACTCCTCGCTGCTCCAGAGTTTTCAAAGCTCCCCCCCAAACATCCCAGCCAAAGGAAGTTTTAGGAATCCAAAGAAGCTAAAATGGGGAGATGGGAAGTTTTTAAATTAATGACTTCTTGCACCTCAAACCAGTTTACGCTGCATAAAATTATGCACTAGGATTTTCCCCATTTTCTCATTTAACATGGTAACACTAGCAAATATCTCTTTCTTCCATGGTAGTACAAAGCCTCTTGACAGGGAATGTATGAATTCCTCTCATACAAGTAAAAATGCACTGTACCAAATGAATGGATAAACCACATGAAAGCGAAAGGCTCATTTACTCTCTATTACTTAGTACCAAGAGACAATAATTTAGTTCCAAATTAGGTGCAGTGAGACCTCATTATTAAACCAGTGCAACATCAGTCATGACTAATATGCACATTTATTTGAATGGGAAATATGTAAATCAGCAAAAAACTTATGAATGCCTTGTATAAGAGGCTGTTTCTATTTTGACAATGACCTGGGCCACTATTTTGCTATGGGGGAATCAGGCTGTGTGATTGTTTGCTTGATCTCGCTTCCTCTGCCTCCACACCCATCAATACTTGTTCTGCTTATATCATTAGTCAGTAAACAAAATCAAAGGCTGATTATCTTTTAATTAAAAGTAGAAAGCCTTTGATCTTGATTGGGAGGGTAGGGACAAAATTAAGAGTATGCCTCCTTTGTATAATTATTATTCACTGATTTTTTTTTGCCCTCACCAAAATTCCCATTAATCATGGCTGCCCTTGCTGTCCCACTCCCTGAAGTGATACAACTTGGAAGTATACTAAGTGGTTTTTCAATAGTTTTGATTTTATTTTCAAGTTTTTAATTTCCATCTTTATCCTCCCCATGAACAGATTGTTTGTGTTCCTCTCAAGTACCTGTGCCAGGAATGGGTTCCGGCCACCCTGCTCACAATTTTGATCTGGTGGCTACTCACTTATGGACTCCAGAACTAACATCAAGAATTGCAATTGATGGTCACTGCTGGACTTTGGCCAGTCTGTTTCACCCAGGAGGTGGCATGTGTTTTCTTTGTGTTTTTTTTTAAAATAAGTTGTCTATGAAAACTCTTTTTCTATTTAAAATGTAGGCTAGTGCTGGGTCACTGCTGTTTTCATACTTTTTAAATAAATAAATAAATATGAATGTGGGGTGTTGCTGGAAAACTACCTGAATTGCTTGTTTAAAAAATATGTACAGTTGATTCAAGTCTTTCTTTTATACACTTGACAGGATGCCTACTTCACAAGCAGTTTTTTTTTTAAAAAATGGAATTTGGAAAGATGACAGAAAGGAATGCTGGCCATTCTTTTAAGCTATATTTGCACTGTAAAAATATATAATGAAAATTGCAATCTTAAAGACTTGAATAAAATTGATGTTTCTGATATATTTCTCTGTTTTATTGCATGTTTCTATTGTATGCATGGTTGGCATGATCCATGTGACATAGTATGTAGGAATTCAACCATCTCTCCACTCTAGGGCTCTACTTTCACCTCTTATTAATGATTGGACATGGTGGATAAAAACCAATGATTTTTTAAAAATCAAATTTATTTAAATCACAATTTACATCATGGTTTAAATTGTTAAAAATCACTTTTATTTGAATAATCAAAAAGTCCACTTAAGCACCTGGAGTAGGAACTGGCAAGCTACTCCAGTATTCCTGCCAAGAAAACTCCATGGGCATGGGGGTCACAAAGAGTCGGTCACAACTTAACGTCACAACAACACTAAGATCTGCCTCTCTGAAACACTGCAGTTGATAAACTATTGACTGTGAGGACAGAAAGTGAGTTCAGAGGCATCATCACAGTATAATACTGTTCTTATTGCTCTCCAATTGCCTCTGTGTACTGAGTGTGATGTAGTGGATAGAATGACAGGCGGGGACTCTGGAGAACAGGGTTTGATTCCCTGCTAGGCCATGCAAACTCATGGGGGACATGGGCCTGGTAAAACCGTTCCTTAAATACCACACTTACCTTGAAAGCCCTGTCAGAGTTGCTGAAAGTTTTGACTTGACAGCATATAACAATCATTATCTTTTATGGAACAGGTTTTGCAAGTTGCTTTGACTCACTAAAAATACCTGAATATCCAGTTCATGGCACAGACAGAATAAGTGTACACATGATGACCAACAATGTATTATTATTCACATCATACATCAACTTTCTGAAGTAGTTGATCGGAAATTCATTTTAAGTAATGTATTTTCAGATGAATTGTTTAAAAATGAAAACAAGGCATTATTCACATAGTTTCAGGACTATATCACTGGAATCTCAAAGCACAGGGACAGGTGAATATTTGATCCAACATAAAACCTATACACAAACTTTCTATGTCTATAGTTGGCATATTAGGGATATGGTCTCACTCTATTCTTCTCCAGCATCCTCATTTTCTTTGTGTCAAGAGTCTTTTGTTAGTGGTGTCACATAAAACATGAGTTCCACTCCAAAATATAGAAATAGCATAATTAAATGTGAGCATTTTTCTGAAATATATGTAACTTGGCTCTAAGAAATACAAGTAAAACCATAGAATTGTCCTTCATAAGGAAGCACAAGTAATTCACTACGGGTCAGTTCTCACATAGCACCAAACCATGGTTTATTATAGAAACAGATCCTATAGTACTGTATTACTTTTCCTCCATCACTTGTGCAGTGTGATTCCCTCCCGTTTTATGGTAAACTACAGATTAGCATTTCCTTTGAGCCAGCAAACTATAGCGTGTTTGCCCCATAACCTTGGATTTCATCTTGGCTTGCAATCCTGTTTGACTACATTGGCAAAACCCTAATTTACTGCCTTAGATATGAAAGAAAACTGTACTTGGTTGTAAATCAGAATGGAGCTTCTTAGGGAAAACCTACTTGCAAAGAATGGAGAGGGAAGAATGGAGTACTCACAAGTCTCACTTCTTCAGTACCAAAGTGTATTTTGGTATGTGTGAAACGAGTCTTGTCTAGAAGATTTTTCTCGAGATATAATACACTTCTGAATGGAAGATGAAAATCCAGACTGTTTAAGAGATCACATACTAACACAGCTTTCCCTCTCACAGATGCTCATGTGTGTCGTTTTTAATGGCTGTAGCTGTATCAACATAAACACACAAGTAAGAGAGGCGATAGAACATGTCAGCAGAAATCTTTAAAATAGTGAGTGAGCTGGGGTGGTGGTATTTTTCTGTACCATACAGGACATAACAGGGCCATTCCAATCATCACCCAACCCATGTCCCCTCTGCATTTTCAGCTTTGAAACAAAAAAGCAGATTTTTAAAAATTTGTTTTGCTAAAACAAGGTGCAATCTCCCATTTCAGCTCTTACTGAGGAGTGCTGTGTCCCGTAGCTATGAAAGGATATGGGGGGTGGGAATTATAAAACAAGTGTAGGAGGTCCCTCTTGGTGGCTCCGGAAGCCACAGAAATGACCTTGGAGATGGCACATGACCCCAAATCACATGGTTCCCATCCCCAATTTTAAAAACCCTCCAAACTTTAGGAGATGATCTTGCAGTAACCTATTGCCATATATAATCCTGCATAGCTCTATACAGCAACAAAACTCTAGGCCAGTGATGGCAAACTTTTTAGAGACTGAGTGCCCAAACTGTGATTCAAAACTCACTAATTTTTCGCAAAGTGCCACTACAGCGATTTAACCTGAAATCAGGTGGCTGTGAAGGGGTGATGTCGGGTGCCCACAGAAAGGGCTCCGAGTGCCACCTTTGGCATCCATTCCATATGTTCACCAACACTGCTCTAGCCCCCCCCCCAAAAAAAAAGCTTTTAAAAAAAGAAGGGAAAGACAGTACCCTTATTAAAACCATCCATTTTTAAGGGAAAGTTTAAACACAAAGCTAACATTGGGCCACACCCTTATGATAAACGGCACAAAGACCTCTCAGCTTTGCTGCAGTTAATGTTTACACACATCGAGTGGAATTTGTACCTGTAGCCTGGTAGAGAACCTCTAGTTTCAGAATCATTACAGACAGTTTCATTGTGGCAGCTATATCTATTTTCCATTCACACCACTGTTTTGTGGGTCACAGAATCCTGATTAACACCACCATATGTTGCTTAGAATCATGTGCCATGTTACATAAGTGTCCCCTTTCTGAGTTCAGCTAAAAGGCTGAACTAAAAAAATGGGCTGTATCACATAATTCTGCCCTATTACTGACCTGGATTTCTAATGGGACACCTTCCTCACATTGACACTCAGATTTTTCTTAATTTATCCTGAAGGGTGGATTAGGAACAAGAACGAACAAAACGGAATGAAAATCACATATACTTCCCTACGCTTTAGTACATTACCATTGAACACCAAAGGTCACGCCAAACTAACGAATCTCATAAAATCTCTGAAAGCACTACTCAGGCCGAGGCTTTGTGAAGCTTCAGGAATTCCATAACGCAGAACAGGAGGAACTGGACTCCTGTTTTTGACTCATTGACCTGTAAACTCAAAAGTTCATGAGCATCTATTCTCTCTTAGGTTTCTTAATACAGTACTATATGTCAAAACTTGCTGTTTGCCAAATTAGAACCCAGATGGCAACTGGCCTTCTGTTTTCCTGTAGAAAACCCATCTTTGCACGTTAGGTGAAAATGAGGTCACCATACACTGCCTGTAGAAGGCTATCTTCTTGGAACACCACATATTTTAAGGAAGTACCTATGAACACCCTAGGCCAGTGATGGAGAACCTTTTAGAGACTTGAGTGCCCAGACTGCAATTCAAAACCCACTAATTTTTTTTTGCAAAGTGCCAATACAGTAATTTAATCTGTATACAGGTGGCTATGAAGAGACGATGTCGGGTGCCCACAGAAAGGGCTCTGAGTGCCACCTTTGGCACCCGTGCCATAGGTTCGCCATCATTGCCCTAGTAGGCCAAGGTCCTTTGGAATGCCCCAGCAATAGTCAAGAACTAAACCAAGCCAACATTTTGTGGTCTGTGTATAATAAAAATAGTAAAATTATTTTTATTATATGTATGTACTTATAATTGCAATTCATTAACTATTAATTATTTAATTAATTATATTTATTAATTATGATATTTTTCTTCCTGAAATTAAAAATCTGGCCACAACACTTTCAGGACCTATTCTCAAGTTCTAGGGTGCCTTGTCCGATAAGGAAACAATGCAAACAGATGAATGAAAAACAAGAGAAAATTTTGTGCCCTGCTTCAAATATGCCCAGGGCGCAGAGGAGGCCATATGGCTCCTGTAAGAACCTGACGCCTAATGTTTGTTCGTTATATTTGTATCATGTCCATCTGGTCTAAAAGGCAACTCTGGGCAGCTTACAATAAAATTACAATACACTACACTAACTACATAATACATAATATAGAATCAACACAGCAAACAATACAATAAAAAAAAACAAAGAAAAAATATTCAAATATAGTACAAACCTCACAATTTTAAGTTAAGTTTAGATGGCAGGAATAAAAATAACTAGGCTGGACAAGATGGTATACTCTGAACTAGTCAGGGAAGGTCTGACAAAACTTGTCTTTGGAAGAGTCCAAGGAAGGGGAAAGGTGGAGCTCGGGCAGCAGATCGTTCCAGAAATTTGGGGCAACCACCGAGGAAGTGTGAGATTTCATCTTCTCCTTCCACACTTCTCTCAGGGTTACCTGTGAAGGTATTCTGTCAGGTAGGAGGTCTCTAATGTTTTGGCTGGACTATTTGGTCCATCCACATGTATCAGCATTACCGACAAAAATAACAGTATTTTTTAAAATTCTGTACTTTGTCAGACCACCTCAAATACTGCTAAAAACATTCTCTAATCCACTCTTCTTAAATATCTAACACTTTAAAATCTTTCTCTACCAGATTTGTTATAAACCCAGAATATTTTCTTCTTCTTTTTCTGGGGAAAAAGAGTTTTTGTATCAAATTGGGAAAAGATCTCTCTCAACCTCTGATGCCTATTAATCACTGAATCCATATCCCACCCTTTGTTCAAAAAGATCACAACCAATTCAATCAGAGATAGAACTTGAGTTGCAGGACTTGCCATTAAGCTGGACTTAAGTCACACCACTGGTCTGACTCAAATTCAACTTGCGTTTTGTTTTTCAATGGTTCTGACCCAAATTGTGACTCAGAACCCACAACGCCCTCCTTGTTTCAGGGGAAAAGAGTTTGTTTTTTAATAAGGACTTGGGACTCAGTACCAAAAACTTGGATCCAAAGTCTTATCAACATCCCTGTATAACATATGGTTTGCCATCCAAGCTATTCTCAGAGTCATTTCTGTTTGATTAATTTCACGCCATTCTTGGTGACCACAGTCTGGTTAAAACTTTGGACAAAGTTTATGTGAAGACTCAAAAACCTTCTCTTAAGACCAAGAGTTCTCTCTCTCTCTCTTGACAGAGGTTCATGAATGCATCTGTCTGTCTGCAGAATGGGCCCTTGAATGACTCTGAATGATACTTTTGCTAATGAGGTAACACTTCATCTAAGCACAGTAGTTTCACAAGAAGCAAATGTCAAGACGCCGATAGCTCTGTCAACAACAATTTTATTATGCATTCTGCAAGTGCTGCCAAGATTTATAATTAATAATAAATCCATGTAATATCAAACAGCAAACAAGAGCAGAATTTACCATGAAAACATCTCCTAAATTTGTGTTTCTTATATTTCTTCCACTTCTTCTTCCTCTTCTGAAACATCAATATTTTTATAGAATTGCCAGGCCCTTAGATTGCAGCTTTTTAAAATTGCTCCTAGTTGCTTCCCAGGTCCAACTTCATATGTGAACGGAAACCCTACGCCTTTTTTTCTTTCATAGATAACGTGCATGGTTTGCTCCCATTTCACTGGTGAAACCAACTGCTTCACTAACAGTTTTTGGATGTTTTGGGGGTGTTTATATATGTTGCAGTCCACATTTGAATAGACACGGATGAGAGGCGATTGAATGTTAATTGATTTGAGGACTTCAGATAAAGGTTCTGTTGCTGAATGCATAAGTTGAGTGTGGAAAGCACCACTCACTGGCAACATTTTTACACGTCCAAATGAGTATCTTTTAGAATTTTTCTGCAAAAACTCCAAAGCCTGAAATGAAAAAAGAGAACACATTAAAGTCACTAAACTCAATCCACAGCTGTTGTTCCTGTAACTGCACTGTAAATAAATCAGTGCAGATTAACATGGGCTGCCCATCTTGCATCCACAAGGAAAATCACGTTCCAAAAGAACAAAAATAAAGGACATAAAGGCTAAAATTCAATAGTAGGTTGCAATAAGAGCAGGCTATTGAATCAGTGGAACTTACATAGGTTGCAACTCACTACAGTACTAAATTCCAGCCACTGTATAGTACCAGAGATACTAGTTTCAGAAATCCTCTTTCTGATGAACTCTGCTTCCGGGAATTTGACTACCTTCCTCATTCACTCAAGATGGTTCTTTTTATCACAAGCTTAAGAGTTCAGGGACTGTTTACTTAATGAAGTACTCTGAAGAATTACATCTGAGTAATATTTAACGAACTAAAACAATATTTTTAAAATTAAAATCCTGTATTTTATGTCTTTACTATGTAATGTATAGTCATATGAAAAAGTACTGTACACCCTCTTTGAATTCTATGGTTTTACGCATCAGAACATAATGAAAATCATCTGGTCCTTAGCAGGTCTGAACCTTAAGTACTGGTAAATACAACCTCAGGTGAACAACACATCATATTATACCATGTCATGATTTATTTTACAGAAATAAAGCCAGATTGGAGAAGCTGTGTCTGAAAAACCAAGTACATCTTACGATTCATTAGCTTGTATAACCACCTTCAGCAGCAATAACTTGAAGTAATCATTTTCTGTCTGACTTTTATCAGTCTCTCACATCACTGTCTTGTGGTTTGTCCAGGTCCAAAGTAGCAAATCTACATCATGCTGCCATGTTCTTTTTAGGGAGAACTCTTCCAAACCAGTCATACTTTTTTTGGTCTTTATTTTTTATTTTACTGACAGTAACATTTAAGAAAAGTGTGCTGCTTGTATACCACCCCATAATGCTTAAAGCACTCTCTGTGTGGTTTACAGGTTATTTGTGCAGGCTTCATATTTTCCCCACCCCAGTGACCTGGGTACTCATTTTACTGACCTCAGGAGGACAGAAGTGAACTTTGAACCAGCTACCTGGGATTGAAACCCAGGTCATGAGAAGAGTTTGGATGCAGCACAACACTTGAACCACTGCACCACAATGCTCTTTAATATGCTAACTGAGGCCTGTAGATTCTGAGAACATAGAATCATGGTTGGAAAGGGCCTACAAGGCCATCAAATCCAAATCCTGCTCAAGGCAAGAATACAAGTCATAGGATATCTGCCAAGTGCTTGTCAAGATTTCTCTTGAATGCCTCCAGTGTTGGAGCACTCATCACCTCTTGAAATAACTCTTGGATTTTGTGCAATTTCTCTGAACACTGCACAGTCTGACCTTGGGGTTAAACTGCTTAGACATCCACTCCTGGAAATGTTGACAATTATGTTGAATGTTTGCTACTTGTGAATAATCTTCCTCACTGTAGAATGATGGGGTTTTAATTGCTTGAAAATGGCCTTATAACCCTTCCTGGATTGATAGACAGCAACAATTGTTTCTCTGTAATTGCTGATGTGTTTCCTACTAGCCATTGTGTTAACACACACCTGAATGCACCAGACCAGCAAACACACTTGCTGATGATCGGTTACTCAAGGGCATTGGGTTAGCAGCACCTGGCTGCTACTTAGCCTCTTAATTCCTATGGCTTCTACATTTTGGATTTTTATAAAAACATTTTTTTAAAAAAATCAATATTATTTTAAATAAACAGTTTAAAAGAATTAGTCACTTTGACCACCTATCCTCCCACTTCAACCGCAGCACCCTGGGAATCTGTCTCCTGCCGACCAGCCAGACCAAAAAATGGCCCTTTGCCCTGCCAAACATATCCATCTTTGAGAACGGCATTGGTGGCTTTTCACAACACTAATGAAAAACTGTGCTCTTTTAAAAATAAAAATAGTGATTTTGATGTAATACCTGCAAGTGTCCTGCAATGACTCTGCCATCTGGAAACAAATAGTTCGAAACTTCACATACTGGATTTTCTATATTTATTGACTTGCAGTATTCACGAGCATCTGAGCAAGCAGCAAAATAATCTGTTTTATTCCGCCCAACAACAGATATCATTCCACTTGGGACAGCTTCTGATGCTTCTTGCATGGCTTCAGCACGTACCTTTACTGCATATAAAGCTAAAGAAAAAAAGAAGAAGCAAAAGTGGCATTTTGAGATGCATTCAACAATTACTGTGGGAAAAACAACTGAAACATGTAATGATGCAGTATTCTGTAGAATTCTATTTCTAGTGACCCCTTCAGAAACCAAACTTGTTACCACACTATTCATATACTGCAAAAGATTCCAGGGCACCTTTTAGCATGTAAAGTGGGTTGCGGAAAATGGAATAGGGTTACACATTCTTCTGCAACTGTATATTACCTTCCCATTATTAATAAGGTATATCGAATAAACGTCCAAAGGAGTGCAGGTTTCCAACAGCACCACTGATAACAGACCCTGAAGTGTCCTGGGTAATTACACTTGAATAATGGATGGAAATGTGTATATCTCTATATATCAAACGGAAAAGGGGCATGTTTTTCATACTTTACTTTGGTTTAACTTACACAATTAGTCATTTCAGACATCATGCCTTATCACGGTTAAGGAAGCTTAACTATAGATTCAGGTAATGACTGAAATGGGAAATAAGTGACTGGCAAACAGAATAACAAACTAGAAGTTCTTAAGTAGATATACACATCTTGATTGAGCATGTCATTTGAACTGAAACTCCATATATATCATGGCTAGTGCTCTACTTCCAGGCTGTTGCAGATTTTAAGAGGTAGGAATGGACTTATGAATGTAAGCGCTGAACAGACTGGAAACAAAAACAGGTAAGGTGCACTAAACATTTTTCTTTTGAATGTTTGGAAACTCAAACTCTGTTATGGGTTATAACTTTATCCAAGGAATGCCTCCTTGAAACCACCATTTTCTACCCAATAAAATTATATTTCACACTGTATCTGAAGCAACCCTCCTTGCAAGTTCAAGATCTCGCAAAGACTTCATGATTTTTAAAAATATTAATAAAAGACATATGTATAACTTAGTTATTACAAGGTTTGTGGAAAGTACAATCCTCATAATCTTATATGTATTTATTGATTTATTTGGATTTCAACAGTACTGAATTATGTGTAAGATTGTAGCCACTGGCCCAAATCCTATATACTAAATCTCACATAAAGTAGGACCATTGAATCAGTGACAATTCAATGAGTCAATTTCTCAATAAGTTCCATTGATTCAATCTACTTACTCTAATTATATCTTACTACTGGATTTCAGCCACTATTGCTGCAACTAGAAATCTCTGTTTGATGATGCACTTAGAAGAAAATGCTCTCCCCCCATCAGTTCAGGACTAATTCTGAATTCTCAAAATACCACAGAAGGAATGATAACAAGCTATCTTAGATTTACAGTTTCCCTACCTAACAATATAAGGATGCATATCTTCACTTTCTGCTTCAGGAAGAGACACGGGGCCTCATTGGATCTTATGAATGAATTCCCACATGCCACAACATAGACTACAACACTACACTGATACTGCAAGCACGTTACATGAAAGACAAATCTTTCATATTATAGTGAATAGATGCTTTTTAATACCTTCAGAATAGTCCATGGCTCCTGCAAAAACAAGGGCGGCATATTCTCCTATGCTGAATCCAGCAGCTGCAACACAGTTTTCAACAATCTGTAGGAAGTAACCAAGTCTCAAAATGTAAGTACAGTAAACCCCACCTATCGCAGGGGTTAGGGACCCGACCTGACCCACAATAATTGAAAATCTGCAATATGCGGATGCTGAGTCAGGTCGGGACTGGGCAGGCTCTCTGGGGACTCTTGAACTTACCCCAGACCTGGCGCTGCCCTAAACGGGCCTGCAAGGGGCTTTCCAGCCCCCCCCCCAGAGGCCCCCAAAGTGCTTTCTAGTTTATCGGTTTATCTGGTTTATCGGAAGTCACTTCCGGTTTGTGGGGAAGCACTTTTGGGGCCTCCGACGGGCCTGGGAAGGCCATTCCTCCTTACCCTAGGGTGCCTTTTTTCATATACTGCGGACCCACGATATACCGGGACCGCAGTATATGAACCGTGAAAGGGGGGGGGGACACAACTGTATCATATTCAGAAAACTAAATGCTGATGGCCAGAACTCTACTGTCAAATTATGCTTACATAAGGAAAATGGCATGCTTCTTGCCTGCAAGCTGTCATGCAGTAATAAGTTTCTAGCTGCATTACTAGGTATATACCTGATTGGGCACATGCCCAGGTAACTCATTCATTTTTAGCAATATGCCAGTAAGTTTTATGTTATTTCCCTTATGCAGGGTAAAGTCAGCAGTAGGCCTCTGGTCACTATTCTAGAAACAGCTGCAATGCTAATAAATTCCAACATAGATAACTCAAGCTAAGAAAGCAGTCTAGCACCATCCACAACAAGATGGAAGCACAGTGTTTTGCAGAAGTACAATTTTCAAAAATAAAGTAAAATTCAACTAAAACACCTCATACCACTTCCTTCCAAAGCGGAAAACAAATTTAGCATTTATGTGCTGGCCTGCAAGCCACTGCCCACCTCATCATCCTGCTTGAGACTTTTCAGTCTCAGAGGAAATATATTTGGGATGGGGTGGGGTGGATTGGACAGGATAACAAGAAGGCTGGATGCCATGGAAATAGCAGAAGAAGTCAACGGTACATCAGCCAAATCCACACCTCTGAAGCTATATGTCCTTCCTTTCAGAAGTGAGAACCAAGGCTTTTCACCCAATCTGCTCCTCCAATTCAAGGGGTTCTTCTCAATGGGAGTGGGTGGGCGAAGACCCTTCGGAGTGCACCAGTAGCTGAAAAATAAAGTGGATGCCCTTCAGGCTATCCACAACTTCAAAGTGAGAAGTTTGCCTCATTCTTGGCCACCTCCCTAACTGAGATGGGCGCTAGCAGTATCTAACCTGCTCAAGCATAATTTCTGTCCGGTTCTGAGTTGGCGGGACTCTGGTGTTAGATTAATATCCCAATCAGCAGATCTTTTCCTAGAGTTGGGGGGGGGAACTGTACAGTGGTACCTTGTATAAAGGAATTAATTCGTTCCAAATGAAATTATGTTAAGCAATTTTCCCTTTATACAAATTCCCATAGGAATGCATTGAAAATGGAGTAATCCCATTTTTATGTTGTACAGATTTTCCCCATAGGCGATTATGTTAAGCAAATTTCCCCTATCTCTGGAATTTTTATGTTGTACAAATTTTATGTTATACAAGCTGTTTGTTATACAAGGGTCCACTGCACATGAGAGCCAGAAGGAGTGTCACTCCTGGGACACAGAGCAGTGAGGAGGGGAAGGTACCACTCAGAACACTTCCTTCCCACTTAAAGAAGTAGGAGAGGTGGATGCTCATGATGCTCAAGCCACCTCCGTTCAAAATGCAAAGGGCAACGGCATGCAGCCCGCCATGCCCCTCCTTGGGCCTTGACTTCCCGTGGCCGCTCACCCACCGTAGGACACTGGTGGTGCAGTTTCTCCACGGCGGCCAAAGAGCTGACGAAAACGGCGGGCTGGCTGTGGATGGTGCGGTCCAGTTGGGCGCGGGGCCCGTTCAGGCAGAGGTCCAACAGGTCGTAGCCGAGCACCTCCTGAGCCACCCGGAAAAGGTCGCGCACGTTCGGGTAGCGCAGCAGCCCACGGCCCATGCCCACGAACTGGCTGCCCTGGCCGGGAAAGAGGAGCACCGTGGTCTCTTCGGGGACCCGCTTCGTCACCGGCGCCGCCTCGCCGCCCTCCTCCCCGTCCCCGACCACCGCCCCCTCCAGCAGGTCGGCCACGCTCGCCCCTGGGGCCACGATGGGCTCTCGGGGGATTCGGCCCCGGCTCCGCCATCGCCGCGCGGCAGCCCACGGGAGCCGGAGGGTCATGGCTGGCGGGCCGCACGTGGCCAGCCGCAGGGGGATTGATTGGACGGGCCCCGGCGGTTGCTACGGCAACGGGAGGGTGCCTCCAGTGAAAAGGCGCGGCCTGAGTCCGGACGCAAAAGTCTTCCCTTTTCTCGTGGAAACACGAGTCGTAGGCGAAAAGGTTCCGTTCAAGAATGGGAACGGGGCAACATGTCGCCTGAAATCACCCTGCGCTTCTGGACCCACACTCACAACGCAGGGAACAGGCTATTGGGGATGGAGGTGTGTGTGTGTGTGGCGGGGGGGAACCGACTGATACAAAACTTCCAGGATTGTTGCTTTCTGGTTTCAATGCCGGCTCAGCAAGGGAAGTGTACGATCTTTAAAAGGGGACACGGCTCTGACCCTTTAGTTATCCTTAAAATAGATCCATTTGGGCTGTAATTGTCTCCTGGGATCGCCTTGTGATTTTTATTCCTTCGCTGAATTCCGCAAAACAGGTATTTTGGAAAAAATATTCGACTAGTCTTACAGAAATCTGTCGACTGTAGTTTACGGATTTAAAGGAGCACCGTACATACTAAGCCGAAGCTGTTCGTGGAGTTTCATGGTGGAGCAAAAAACAAAAAATAAAAACTAATAAAAAAATCCACTTGCAAAGGCTTTGTTTCACAGTTGTTTATTTTTAAAATATTTATGAAATATCTGAAATGTGAACCACCCGAAACTATTTTTATGTGCTTATGAAATAAATTTTATTTATTAAATAAGCAAAACATGTGTGACATATTTTGTTGTAAACTACATGGACATGGAATCACGAAGAGTCGGTCAAGTCGGGAAGACAAAATAGAGAAAATCAAGGAGAAATGGACTGTGTATCAGAGATGGATAGAGGAAGAAGAGAACGAAGACGTTCGGTGGAAGCTCCAGACCTTGTGCCCCTGGCTGAGAGAAAAAGACTGAAAATAATGAAATGGGGGAGGGGGGATGATAAGACGGGGAAAATGTAAACCTTAAAGAGAAAAAAAATGTATAATTAAAGAATGTTATCAATAAAAAGACATTTAAAAAAAAAGACACAACACACATACTGTGGCATTCCGGGAGTGGTATTCCGGAAAAGCAGCTTTCCCCGTCTCTAGAGGAAAGTCGAACAAAGTAGCAAACAATAATGTAGAACAAGGGCGGAGAGAAGCCGCTCTAGGTACCTGTTGCTTTTTGGCAACCGGTCCCAAACACCAAGTCACGAACCACAATGAATTTTAATCCTCTTTAAATACAGAGAATCCTAAATTTCAAAGGCCTTAGACTGCGGAGCGTTTAAGCCCAAAGTTCTGGTTCTAAAAGAAGAACTTCTAGAAGAACCAGAACAAGAACAACTTTTAAGCCCCAAGTACCCGCGCGCAAGGGCAGCATAAAACTTCCCTCCTTTTTGCCCTCGAGCGGGGCATTAGCTCAGAACAGGCGGGGAGGGGACATCTATGACACCCCAAGAAGCGTCTGTCTGGGCGCACCCAACGTTGCAACAGTACCGCCCTCGATTGCAATGGCAGAGCCTATAGTCGGGCTCCAACCGTGCCTGTACGCATGTAGGAGGGACATGGATTCCTCTGGGCCGCGCCCGTGGTTTTCTCTCAACTACAGTTTCAGTTTCTGGAGTTTTTCTCTGCTCCAGTGACCTTCTCCCAGCGACGAGCGCAGCACAGCCGCAGGTAACACGCCCAGTTCCTTTTACAAATCGTTTGTTTCAGCGGATCTCTACGGACACTGTGGCTTGGGCAGCTGCATAGATTGGTAGATAGATGAAACATTAAAAAAATCTTGTTTTAGGAAGGTAGAAATCAGCGCCTAGCTTTCAAACGGGAATTGGGCCGCGTTAACAGGCTGTTGTTGAAGGAGACGCAACTGATAGGGACCGGAGGGACATGCACTTTACAGCGAACACATCCCCCCCCCCCGGCATCCTTGTAACCAGGCTGTTGCCAAAGGGATCGTTACATGCGTGCAGAATGTTTATACTGTACCTGCTTCGTGACTGTAACTGTTGAAGTGCATCTTGCAACATAAAATCCTTGCTGTCTGTCTGTCGGATATAAAAAAAGTTTATACAGGATTCACGTAAGTTCTCTAGTATGTTGGCAGATATCCTTTGGCTCCACCGAAGACTGGCAAACGTTCTAAAACAAATTTTCCAGTGTGTTTTTAAACCACAGTAAAAACAGAAAGGAACTTTATTTGTTACTTACAGCAGAACAGGGTAAACATAGTTCAAGGTTAGTTCTAAAGAAAGCATAGCTATATCAAATGCCTATTGTATGCGTTGCAAAAGGATTACTGATATCACGTCTGAATCGATAATAGGGCTAAACAAGTTTCATGGTAGAGGTTTTTTGGTGATATGCATCGCTTGTGACAAGTGAAGGGTGTTTTTTTCTGCTCTCTTTTTAAGATTCAATACATGTCTAGAGCATTCCCCAGAGAAGTCTCTTCCTGAGGGTTGAATAGGAAAATTGACATTTTACCAGGCAGTTGCAATCTTGTCAAGATGGAGGCCTTGATAGTCACCTCTAAGGCAGAAATCAAACTTTTAATTTCACCCATATATTAAGAACATTCACCACTGAATTTCAGTATGCTATGTAGTTATGAACAGCATGTACACACACAAAACATACACAGAGCAGCAACTTTTCAGTGTGCCAGTGTTGGGGGGGAAGCACTAATTTGCATATTTGGAAGAAATGCATAGGCCACTTTAATTTTCCTCTAATGACTCCTTCTAAAGATGTGGGTTGCATACCGGGTGGATTTGATTGAAATCAAATTTATTTTACTCATGAATTAAATCATTATTTAAATTTTAAAAAATCAGTTTTTTATGATTTAAATTTAAAATGATGTTTTAAAAATTTAAATTGTTTTAAAATCGATTTCATTTTTTAAAAAACCATTGGCCTTTATTTACCTTTGTCACAAAGCAGATGGTATTAATGTTTTTCAATGTGTTATATCTTAGATCTAAATCTTTTCAATGGCTGCCAATCTCATTCTATAGAACCTGCCTTAATGTTCTTTGTCACATCTGTGTGGGACTTGTTGGCATGTGGACATGTCAGAAAACTCCATGCCATCACCAGCCACCCTGTGCTGAAACATATTACCAGTAGCTCAAC
The DNA here is from genome assembly GCA_023846285.1 of Phrynocephalus versicolor. NCBI lineage: Eukaryota > Metazoa > Chordata > Lepidosauria > Squamata > Agamidae > Phrynocephalus > Phrynocephalus versicolor. Next base: position 344,721 of record JAHTLZ010003305.1, on the reverse strand, counting down.
ATGAAGAAATTCACACATGATTTTGGTCGTGGAGAGAATTTACTGCTGTTTCTACATATTATGCCATTGTTTAAGGGCGCTTTGGGAATGAAAGTGGCAATTCAGTTTTATCCAATAAACTAGTCAGGGATACCACAGTAAAATAATTAATTGGGCAATACTTGAAAACTTCCTTATCTGACAAACTTGGACATGGAAGTGAATAAATGTGTACTCAAATAGAGGAGAACCTAACCTCTACAACCCAGACATTGAGATATATGCCCTAATTCACCAAGGGAGAACTGAGTAGCAATGGAGCAGTTGTTAAGTAACCTTTCCAGGTTACACAACAGGTGATATTTTCTTCAGGTCAAGGGTTCTTATCAGGGAAGTACACATTTAGGAAAAAAAGGACAGGCTCATAGCACTTATAAAATAACAAGATTTATTTTAGTACAGTTTTTTGTGTTATATAGTTGCATGTTTTCTGTGCCCTATTTTACTCTGATCCCACCTTTATAGGAAAGCAGATACTATAAATAAGATTCTGATTCAATATTGTAGATCAGACATATGAAAACATGGGTTGTAATCCATGACTGTTTATGTTAAAATAAATCTATATGTGCCATATGGACAGTTTTTGCTTGGTTGTGTCTTTGTAAACTTTGAAACCAAACTAATATGGCCATGTCTTTTAGACAATAAGTCTTAAAGTTAGGCAATAAGTTGCAACAACAGTTTAGTGCAGAAATTAAATAGCAGAAACATTTAGCCCCATTTAACTCTGATAAGGGTGCGAGTGGAATTTCTTGCTAAATTCTGGTATGCCAAAATTGTTGTAGCCACCTTCTACTATTTGATTTTTAAGAATGACTGCACTTGGCAATTTGCATACATAGAACATCTGATATGCTTTTTTTCTGATTTGGTTGAAATATAGAAATCATCTTGTAGTGAACTACTATATTAACTAATACCAGAGTGGTAGTACTGTAGCTATATATATATATATTTAAAATGGATTCCTGTTTTGTTCTAGGAACCTCGTGGTGCAGTGGTTAAACTGCTGTACAATACTGCAGCCAAAACTGTGCTCACAGCCCAGTGTTCAATTCCACGTAGCTGGCTCATGGGTGACTCAGACCTCTCTCTTTCTGAGTTTGTTAGAATGAGTAGCGGGGAATGTGTAGCCTGCATTATTAAATTGTAAACCACCCAGAGAGTGCTTGAAGCACCATGGGGCGGTATACTGTATAAGCAGAACACTTTGCTTTTTGCTTTCTCTAATTCTGTTTGAGGCAGATATTGTACAGTACGGTAAACTGAATAAGAAAGCATACATGCACACATGGCAAGGAAAGGTTACACAAACATGGGTGTAAAGGTTTCCACACACAGAAGCCATTTTGCATCACTTTCATTACGAAACAAGCCAGATGTCAAAACCAGTATGAAGAAAAGTTGCTTATTTAACCGAACAAACTTTACTTTTGAACCTTTGTGACCCTTTGTATGAATCGTGTTGGATTTCTGTAGTCTGTTACCATTAGACTAGTTGCAAAAGCATTCCAGCTACTTAAGCAATCTACAGTATTTTAGAAAAATATAATAAAGGGGATTCACCTTACAGTTAAGAAAGGGTTCCCCTACCTCATATTTTCATCTCACATATAGGATGCCCTCTAAAACAGAGAGACAAAGATTTTTGATGTTTGGAGTTGATGGGGAGATCCTGGCCTGTTCACCTTCTGCATTTCAGGCTGCTAACAACAACTGGATTAAAAATGAAGGTTTTTTTGTCAGAGCTATTTCAAATGCCTATCATAAGGAGGCATTGCATTATCTCCAGGCAGAAAAATAAATCAGTAGGAAGTTATGTCAGCTGCTGTTTCTCTCAAGCTTTTCACACGACCCCTAAGATCCGCTGGCCACTTAAATTTGGACCAGAGGTCTTGGGGGTTTGTCGCTCTTCCTGTGTTCCCACCCCCTCCATACTTCCTTGCTCCTGTCTGTGTGAGGGGAGGGAGAAAAAAAGGGAGAAAAAATGCAGACTCACCTCCATCTGCCGGTGGAAGCCACCCCGAGCCCCGTCGTCGTCATGATTCCTGTCTCTTAAAGGGCTGGCGGGGACAAAAAAACAAACACAAGGCGAGGAGAGCCTGGCTCTCACTGCTTTACATCCGCATCAGAAATTTTTCAGCTCCGGAGAGCAGGTACTTGAAAAGTGCACTGGGACGCGCTTAGGTGGGCGTGGTCGCACTTAATTTTTTGTAAACTCCGGAGCTGGTGGGAAAACAATTTTAAGCTCCAGATCTGGGAGCCATTTGCCGCGGATTTTAGGGGTCGTGTGAAAAGGCCCAGAGTGTCAATGAAATGTCAGGCCTAAATTCACTGTAGTATTGAGACTACCATTTGGATTTTCAACTTCTTCCCCTTTTAGTTGAAACAGAAACCTGTGCTGGAGGGTTACCCAGACCTCTGGAGCAGGTTTTAAAGTGCATTGTGGCTGCAGAAGTCCCTGCTTATCTCTGAATCTAATTGGGCAGGTCTGGGGCAAAGTGGTTACTAGGGATCAAGTGGGAATGTGCCTTGTGCCCAAGGCTTTCTCATTGCCAGTGATGACACAATGCTGGACTGTATAGGACTTGGGTTGCGTGGCTGCTGATGGGACCAGTAAGTACCTCACCAAATAGCCAAGGACATTTCCGTAACTTCTCATCCGTGTGCAAGATATCCCACCACCTACCAGCCAGTTACATAACATAACATGGCCTGGTTAGAAATACATACTCTATTTTTCTGTTTATAATACACTATTTTCCCCCAAAATTGTTAGTCTAAAAATTGAGGGTCATCTTATACATTGTAGGCAGGCAACATGGGCTTCTCTTTCTCAGCTTCAGTGATGGCTCCTTTCTGCACCTATAAGCCAAATATGATTGCAGCATCCAGGGGTGTGGAGGCACTTTCACAATCCCCCTTTTTACACACACACACACACATGCACGTGCGCACACGCACACACGTGCACGCGCACACACACACACACACACATTGAAGATGCTTGTTCTTGCTTTTTTAATACAAAAAAAGAAAAGAAAATGAAGTGAAAAAAATTTAAGTCTTTGTCACGGTACTAGACCGTGAAGTAACATTTGTTACATTCAAAGTTATCATGACCATGGGAACAGGGACAAAACCACATGATTGTGACAAACGCTATCATGGTACAAAAGTAGTTGTGGAACAAAGAAGGATGTGAAGTAACCACCTAGGTGCCCATTTCACGCAGGTTCCTCAGCACATTTTAGATTGTGAGTGTCTAGGGCCAGCAGCTTTTAGGCTTGTGCAAGAGATTTAAAACAAATCTGTTAAAGTAGAACCCACTCTGCCTACGCCCACCAGGTCCAAGGCAAGGAGATGGGGATGATCTTTCTCAGCTTCATTTTAAAATCTCTCTCATCCTATGAAAGTCAAGCAAGTGGCAGCAGCCTACATGAAGCAAACCTCAAAGTTGCTGCCTCAAAATGCTCACAATCTTAACATGTGCTGAGGGGTGCAGAGCAAGGGAATGTTGCATAAGAGAGAGATGGCTGCAGGAATGGAAAATCCCATTGAAATCAACCAGTGCTTCTGTGACCCTGGACACTGCAATAATGTTTGGCTTGTTGGTGAGGAAAGGAGGGGATGATCCATCCCGGATGGGCTCCTCTTTCTCCTCTTTCTAAAAATTTGGATTGGAAAAGTAGGGGTCATCTTATACTTTGGAGCATCTTATAGACGGAAAAATACAGTATGTGGTTTTCCCAAGAGCACCACTGTTAAGCCTATAATTTATGCCTGTGTCTTTCCATACCTTGTAAATTATATGGCTCTACTGCATATATGGTTCCCAGATTGTGTGCCCAGCTGTCCTGGGCAAAGAAGACCTGAATATCCCGGACTGGAATAACAGAACTACAGCACCGTCCTGGTGTATCTTTTCACAGTGGCTGGAATTATCTTTCCTGACTCAGTTACTGATATCTTCAAGAGAGTAACATACTATATTTCCTTTTTAAAAAGCAAACATTGCAACACTCATGGAGACTCATCTCTCTTCCACCCCAACTTGTAACAACACAGGCCTGATTAGTATTAAAGCCCACTCTCACTCAAACACAGCCCTGTACCTGGAAATAAGATAAAATACAAATTAATCTGTATTGGTGTGTGGAGGTTGGCTAAGTCTAAAGTGTATGAAACAATCGCTTTGTTAGAAGGTTCATTTACTTTGCTGCTGCTTTTTGTATTTGGAGGCATACTCTTGCCCTTCTCCTTTGTGTTCAACATAGGCCTGAAATGTAGAACAGCTGAAGACACCTTTGCCTGCTAAATTGCTGTTTTGACAGAGCAGAAAGAAAGAAAGAAAGAAAGAAAGAAAGAAAGAAAGAAAGAAAGA
>JAHTLZ010003305.1:293689-340285 GCA_023846285.1 Phrynocephalus versicolor | reverse complement strand
GCTGGTTTAATTGGTACCAAACTGCAATAACTGAGTAGTGTATTCAAAGACAGAGAAGGAGGAGGAGGGATTAGAGGCATGTGGAAGGAAGCAAAAATTAAGCCTGGGAGTTTTAATCTAGGGCATGGTTGAGCAATGTGAATCTGCTAAATCTTCAAGGAACGTAATTGGGCCAGTCAAATAATGAATGTAAGAATGACATTTAACTTCTCCCCTTAAGAAAACCATTGTACAGTGGTACCTTTAATTATGAAATTAATCCATTCCAAATGCATTTTCGTATCTTGAAATTTTTGTAACGCAAAATAGAGTTTCCCATAGAAATGCACTGAAAATGGATTGATCCCTTCCAAGTGGGAAATCACTCACCCCAAAAGCAAAAAAGCACAGTAACAGGAAAGCAAACAACAGAAGATGAGCAACCTACCTTATAACCAATTGAGAAATCCACCAAAGATGTCCCCAAAACTCCCCAAAATGGTGCCAAATATTTCTAAAACAGGCAGTTTGAAAAGGTCATTGGAAAAAAAAGAAGCCCTGGTTTTCAGCTTTCCTTTTCAAAATGGCTCCTTCTTCCTAATTGCAGCACTGAAGTCGGGTGGCCACAAGATGGCAGTATTGCTATTACTATTGCAAACAAACAGGAGCCATTTTGAAAATGAATCTTTACTTTCCTTTTTTCTTTCCTAACTCGAAAAAAGGCTTTTATTCGTAACTCATTTTTTCTACACCTGCAGATTTCTATTTAACTCAAATATTTCATAACTTGGGGTGTTCATAACTTGAGGTACCACTGTATGCCTTGTTCTGAAAAAAAATCAAATCTATTGGCATTATAAACAACTTTAGATGATGGCTCTAATATTCCATTAATGTGCAAGTTGATCATGCAGTTGGTGTTGGATCAGATACAAGTCTAGATCAATTTCAGTCAGGGTTCTGGTCACTCTGCAAGTGATCTTTGGGAATCTGACAGGGAGTGTAACCTTCCTAATTAGAATCATAGAATAATCGAGTTGGAAGAGGTCTATAAGGCCATTGAGTCCAACCCCTGGCTCCATGCAGGAATACAAACCAAAGATCTAACAGATGGTTGTCCAATTTTCTTTTGAATTCCTCCAGTGTTAGAGCACTCACCATCTCCTGAGGTAATTGGTTTCATTGCCTTACTGCTCTAACAGTTAGGAAGCTTTCCTGGTATTCAGCCTTAATCTGGCTTCCTTTATCTTGAGCCTATTACGATAGGTCTGGCGAACATTTTAGAGACCAAGTGTCCAAACTGTGATTCATAACCCACTAATTTTTTGTAAAGTGACAATACAGCAATTTAACCTGAATACAGGTGGCTGTGAAGGGGCGATGTTGGGTGCCCACAGAAAGGGCTCCGAGTGCCACCTTTGGCACCCATGCCGTAGGTTCGCCAAAACTGCTATAGGCCCTGCACACTTGGATGATCAAGAACAGATCCTGCCACTCCTCTGTATGGCTACTTTTCAAGTATTTGAAAAGTGCTACCCTATCTCCCCTCGGTCTTCTTTTCTCAAGGTTAAACATGGTCACATTTCTCAAATGCTTTTGATACCATAGTACCCTACTGAGTTGCCTTTCAGAGTTCAAAATTGGGGGCGTGGTGTATCTGTGGTTCCACTCCTTTCTTGACGGCTGTGTCCAGCAAGTCAGCTTGGAAAGGCTGCATTATACCCTTGGACCCAATGTTATGTGTCCCTTGGGACTCAATCATTTCTTCTATGCTATTCAAGGGCTATGTAAAGCCAGTAGGAGTCACAAGCTGCTCTATTTTTCTTCTACTATATCTGGAGTGGATGGTGTTCAGCTCTGGGAGCACTGCCTGTCCCCCAAAAATGCACCAAACAAGGGTAAACAATTTGAAATGGAATTCCATTAAGACAGAGTTCTTGCTGTAAGGGAATCTCCTGCCCAATTAGTCTGGACAGGGAAAGACTCCTTGTGAAAGACTAGATGAACAACTTGGGCTTCATCCTGAATTCTACATTGTTTTTAGAACATTAGATTTCAGCTGTGACCAGGACCACAATTTTTCATCTGAGGCGGATTGCCCAGCTGCACCCCTATCTAGACAGAGAGCCCTGAAGACACTGATACATGCATTGGCAGTCTCAAGAGCTTACTGTAATGCTCTGTACGTGGGTGGAGCTTCTCTTGAAGATGGTATGGAGGCTTCAGCAGGTCCTGAATGCAGCAGCCAAGCTGATCTCGGGGATAGGAGATTTGATGTTACCCCCATCCTGGGTCAGCTACCTTGTCAGAGCACCTCTCCCTGAGAATATCTGCCTGTCCAACACAAACCTCTGAGATCTCACCATTGAGGGTACCACCTTGAGAAATAGAAGATTATTACCAGAAATTGAGGATGTTCAGCTGCGGCATCCTCTTTATTGAATAAAATTCAATTAGAGATTAGACAGCCCCCCTCCTCCAGTCCTTTAGAAAGCCATTGAAGACCAAGCTGTTCAGGGAGGTCTTTGGCAACATTTGATATTAATCATGTGCCCTGTGACTATGGTTTTTTTTTAGGTTGAAGTTTTATCCTTTTTGTTTCATTGGTTTACATTTACAGTACTTTTGTTCTACAGTGGACCCTTGTATAACAAACAGCTTATATAACATAAAATTTGTACAACATAAAAAATTCCAGAGATAGGGAGAATTTGCTTAACATAATTCCCTATTGGGAAAATCTGTACAACAGAAAAATGGGATTACAGTGATACCTTGTATAAAGGAATTAATTCGTTCCAAATGAAATTATGTTAAGCAAATTTTCCTTTATACAAATCCCCATAGGAATGCATTGAAAACGGAGTGATCCCATTTTTATGTTGTACGGATTTTCCCCATAGGCGATTATGTTAAGCAAATTTCCCCTATCTCCAGAATTTTTTATGTTGTACAAATTTTATGTTATACAAGCTGTTTGTTATACAAGGGTCCACTTGTACTCCATTTTCAATGCATTCCTATGGGAATTTGTATAAAGGAAAATATGCTTAACATAATTTCATTTGGAATGAATTAATTCCTTTATACAAGCTACCACTGTATTTGAAATTGTTGGATGCTTGTTGCTGGTGGCACCTGGCAGTTGCTTTGCCTTTCTATTAACTTGATAGTCTGATCAGCATGCGGTTGACATTTTGTTTATTTGTGGTATATCTATACTTTGTAAACTACTCCAAGTGGTGATTTTATAAAGTTGGGTGGCTTGTACATTTTATAAATGAACAAATGAACAGGAAGCAATCTCCATGACCATTTCCCACAGGCCTTTCCACATGCCACCCCACTGGAAAACACTTTCGTTAAAGCTCCCAGGATGACAGTTCTCCTTTAAAATAAGGGACAGTGCCCTTCCTCCACCATACCTTGCCTTGACCCCAGAGTTGGTCCCAGTCTGGAGCAAACTTCTAAGCACTTCCCAATTTGTTTTGGGAGGCAGAGCCCGCAGGAGGGCTTGGGAGGGGATCAGCCCCAAAGCTTGCCTGTGCCTGTGGCAAGTAAGCAAACTATAGAGCAAACAAAGATAATAAGGAACATACTAGGGAACCCTAATGCCCACCTCAATTTCTGGGGGTGGAGTGGGGGTGGTCCTCAAGGCACATACAAAATACAATTGCATATTTCTCCATTTGGCAGTGTGATGTAAGGCCTCATTGCTGATCTTCCTAGGACCCTCCAACACTCTTAAGCGCACAGGATTTCCCTTTCCTGCTTGTCACAGCATGATTTTCCATTTGAGAAATTGCTTTGCAAATGACTGCCGAGGTGTTAGGCAGCCCCACCCTTCTGTGTTGGCGTATGTAGGGACTTGGAACCCTGCCCTCTGCTGGCTTCTTCTACTACATTAGGAACAAGGACATCCCCCTTAGGTTGAGGAGTGAAAGGATTCTTCCTGGTTGTTCACTTCAAACCCACAGCGCCATAAGATGGCCTGGGAGCCATCTTGTGGAAGAAAGTTGAATAGATTTGTTGATGCTTATAGGCTGTCCATAGATTACAAATGCACCAAATGTCCTACCTACTGCGACCTTAGTGGGGGGTGGGTTCCACATGTGTATGCTACAAGCTGAAATGGTAAGGACCGAATAAGTATTGTAACCTGAATCCGTACTTTTGACCAGAACATTGCATCAATTGAATTCATGTAAGCATTGAACCACCACTCAGCAATATATCAAAATTCATAATAGAAATGCAGACCTTAGCATCTCACAGCCTTTGCAGTGATCTTATGAATTCAAGTTTAAGGTTCCTGTAGCATAGGTATTAGCATGGTTTTTTAAAAGATATTATTCCTGGCTCACTTAATGATAATGGCATTGACCCCCTTTCTTTCAGATATGGTTCCTACCTGGTTTGGAAAGAACTGGGAGGCTTCAATGAAAAATCCATGGTCCCCCTTGGACTATATGCAGGACAGCTTGCACTCAACTGGTCATGGGTTCCCATATTTTTTGGAAAGCACAAAATAGGATGGGTAAGTTTAGCCATGCATGTTCATTGTGCCAGACTTCACGTTCTTCCGATTTCCTGTCTTGAGTAAATCTGTTTCAGTTAAAAATAAAGGGAGCTATACTGTGTATTTTAAAAAATTCTAGAATCCATACTGACATCTTCATTAGGCCAGTGGATATGTAACAGACACAAGAGTATCTGGATCACAGGTGAAACAACAACATCTTTAAAGATAAGCAAATTTGATCTGGCATAATTTCTCATGAACTGAAGGCAGCTCACTAGAATTGGGTGAAGTGGGACATAAATGAAAGTTTATTGCAGATATAATGTCTTGGTACAGTACTTTAAAGCCACAACAGACTAACATGGCTACTATTGGGCAACACTAAGAAGTTACAAAAGAAAGGTGTGTGTGTGTGTTGGGCAACACTAAGGTGTTACAAAAGAGAGGCTTGTGTGTGTGTGTGTGTGTGTGTGTGTGTGTGTGTGTGTGTGTGTTGATCATAAAGGCATATAATCTGCATGGTACCATGACATGCAATGGAGGAGGGTTTGGCAAAGGTAAAACTGGGAGCTTATTAACTGATATATGAATTCCTTGCATGTATAATACTAGCCACTTTAATGGAAACTTTTGTGGACAATTCATATCCTCAGACTTGTCCATGAATGAGGACATTAAAAAAGTATTATAGCAGTTGGTCTTTAAGGTGCCCCCACAATGCTTCCATATACTAACACAGCTACCTCTTCTACTATTGCCTATAGGAGAGATCAGTGCTTTTCAGAGCTTGCATGCCTTGTGTGCTGGTTTCATATGTGTATGTGCGTTTTTGGATCATAACAGTATCATCATAGTGTGGACTTTGGAATTTATTTTATGGACAGCACTGCTCATTATTGTATGGCCAGAACCTCAGCATTCCATAAGTACTTAATTTACCAGAGAAGCCTTAAGAACATAAGAAGAGCCATGCTGGATCAGGCCAAAGGCCCATCTAGTCCAGCTTCCTGTATCTCACAGTGGCCCCACAAGATGCGTTTGGGAGTGCATGAGACTAGGTATCTGTCTCCTGATACCACTCCCCTGCATCTGGCCCTTGAAGTAGCCTGGTTTTAAGCCTGGAGATTACACATCTCCATCATGGTTTGTAACCTGTGATGGACTTTTCCTCCAGGAATCTGTCCAATCCCCTTTTGAAGGCATCCAGGTCAGATGCCATCACCACATCCTGTGGCAGGGAGTTCCACAGACTAACAACACGCTGGGTGAAAAAATATTTTTTTTTCTGTTCTTACTCTCCCAGCCCTCAATTTGAGTGTATGTCCCCTAGTTCTGGTATTTTGTGAGAGGGAGAAGAGCTTCCCTCTATCCACTTTACTCATGCCCTGCATTATTTTGTACATCTCAATCATATCCCCCCTCAGGTGCCTTTTTTCCAGAGCCCCAAATGTTTAGGCTTTCCTCATAAGAGAGGTGCCCCAGCCCAGTAATCATTTTAGTCGCTCTCTTTTGCACCGTTCCCAGTTCCACTATGTCTTTCTTGAGATGCGGTGACCAGAATTGTACACAAAACTCCAGGTGCGGTCTTACTATCATGTTGTATAATGGCATTATAATGTTGGCTGTTTGATTTTCAATCCCCTTTTTGATAATCCCTAGCATGGAATTGGCCTTCTTCACCGCTGCCACACACTGATTGGGGAGACACCTTTATGGAGCTGTCCACCAAAACACCAAGATCTCTTTCCTGATCCATCATGGATAACTCAGAGCCCATGAGTTGATAAAGTTTTGATTTTTTGCCCCAATATGCGTTACTTTACATTTGGCTACGTTAAAATGCATTTGCCATTTGGCAGCCCATTCCCCCCGTTTGGAGAGATCCTTCTGGAGCTCTTCACAATCTTCTCTGGTTTTTACCACAAAAAAGTTTTGTGTCTTCTGCAAACTTGGCCACCTCACTGCTTATCCCTGTCTCCAGGTCATTTATGAACAGATTGAAAAGCACCGGTCCCAGGACAGATCCCTGGGGCACACTGCTTTTCACTTCTCTCCATTGTGAAAATTTCCCATTGACACCTACTCTTTGTTTCCTGGATCTCAACCAGTTCTCAGTCCACAAGAGGACCTGCCCTCTTATCCCCTGACTGTGCAATTTTGTCAGCAGCCTTTGGTGAGGGACTATGTCGAAAGCCTTCTGAAAATCCAGATACTGACTATATCCACCGGTTCACCCAAATCCACATGCCTGTTGACTTTTTCAAAACATTCTAAAAGATTTGTCAGGCAAGACTTACCCTTACAGAAGCCATGCTGATTTCTCTCAGCAAGGTTTGTTCTTCTATGTGTGTTAAGATTTTCTCTTGGATGAGAGTTGGATCCAGCCTTGTTGTGGTTGTAGCTTCTGTGGAATGTTCTAATAATTTGGTGACAAGATATATTTGGTTCTGTTACCTTCCACACATACTGACAGTGAACTTAAGGAAAGAGAAGGATCACGAAACCTTTTTAGTCCTGTTTCATCCCAAATCTGTCTTTTGAGTGAAAATGTGGGTACAAATACCAGTACAGTGCCCCCCCCCGCCCATTTGCGGCTCATATACTACGGTCTCGCTATATCGCAGGACCACAGTATATGAAAAAAGACCTCCTGGGGTAAGGGGGTAGGCCCTGTCGGAGTCCTCCAAAATGAATTCCAGTTCGCATGCAGGCCCTTTTGGGGCCTCCAAAAGATCCAGAAAGGCCCATTTGGGGCAGCGGCAGGCTGGGGGTAAGTACAGGCTGGGGGTAAGTACAAGAGCCCCCAGCTAGACGCCCCAAGCCCAACCCGACCTGCATCCACATATTGCAGATTTTCAATTATTGCGGGTCGGGTTGGGTCCCTAACCCTCGCGATAGGCGGGGGGGGGTCACTGTATTTTTGGTGTGCTTTAAGTGTCAGTGTGTTGGGTACACGCAGTCAAGATGGCCTCCAGGTTGCCTTAGGCCCAAAGACAAGCTTCAGGCCAAGTGTACTCCATTCACCCCACACAATGACTCCACTGTAAGACTTAAGGTAGCATAGCATGTTTGAAGTAGCAAATTTTTATAGCTTTCTGCGCTCTAGATATTCACAAATCTTCCATTTTAACCTGATTCTTTTATTTCAGGGGCTGGTCACCTTATTGCTTACCACAGGAACAGCAACAGCGACAACAACAGTCTGGTATCATGTCAACAAAACTGCAGCATATTTGTTGTACCCTTATGTAGCATGGTTAACCTTTGCCTCCCTGCTCAACTACCGTATCTGGAAGGACAATCGCCCAAAGCAGCACTAGTAATGTGTACATGTACATATTTTTACAAAGCATTTTTAAAGGAATATTTTCTATGGTCAGAGTATAATGCCATCATCTTATTGCTTAATGTAATTTACTGAGAAGTTTGTAATAAAAAGAGTTCATATTAATGTACAAGTAGAAGTTTACTAGATGAAGCTGCAATAATAAAATTCAGCAAGACGTGGACAAATTATGTGGTTTATAGGCAAGTGTTTTAAGGCATATGGTCTTGAAGTCAACGATGTTTTTCACTTGGGTACAAGTGCAATTGACGCAAGTGTATTTACCTCAAAGTGGGATCAAGCATATGAATCTAGTTATTTGTTGGCTTATTGCAAAGCAGTTTCTATCTGGTGTTACAAACTGACTCTCATTTCAAAAAACAATGGAAGAGGCAGGACGAATGTTTGCCCCTTAGGTTCATGCAGCGTTTTTGATGGTGAGCATTGATCTGTGAAACAGCCAAAGAAAGGAATGCAGATTTGAGGGCTTCTTCAACAAAGTGCCAAAATTCTTCCTTTTCTTAACCAAAAAATGAAGATTTTTCCTAACAGTAAAATACTACTACTAAAATAAGCATTGTTTACATGTACTTACATTAGATGCCAAATGCTATTTTTAAGAGTGGTTTAATCTATGCCCATACGTACAGATTGGCTTACTTATGTATACCTTAAAGGCAAGGCTATATTGTGCATTTAGCTGTCCCATATGTTGGCTGCCTATTGAGGGTGCCCTTGGGACTAAGCACCGGTTTGTTAAAAAAAGAATGAATGTGTTGATGCTGTCATGAATTAATACTCCCAACCAAAGACAATGGAAGGGCAACAATCAAGCTGAGCAGGTAAATGCTGGCACAGGGAGATCTAATTGCACCTTAGTAAGCAAAGAGAGCACTGTTATAGATCTTATTCAGCGTTCTAAAAGCTAAGCATGGCCACTGCATCTTGGCCGCTAATACTGTTTCATTGGTACGCATGGTGAATGTGCCATTGTGACCATGAGTAGAGACAGAAGTTTAAAAAGATCTTTAAATATACTGTAGAAGCCTCTCCAGTGCAAACAGGAACCTTGCCCTACAAAAATGAGCTCTTCTTCTGGCCTATATATGGTATTTAGCACATTTTTCCTGAAAACATGTACAATGCATGGTCAGTCTAATAAAGCAGCCTCCTAAGAGCCAGGAGCCCCCTTCATCATCCAGTAACCTCTTTCTTCAAGGAATAACTGATCATATTGCAGGAATTTTACAATGCGATTCAAGGCTGGAGCCTGAGCACATTCAGTGTCAAGCCCCATATTACCAGGGAAATTCTACAGTTAACATGAGAGCATACTGCTGCATGTGTGTACTGTTTATGACTCGATGTGCACACAAGCCTCCTCAGGTGTCAAATATTTTTAAATGGAAACAAGATTCGAGTCAAAGCAAACCACTCCATGGTTAGGTTCTGATGAAATGGGTCTGCATTCAATCATCAAGTTTTAAACAGCACGGGGGATACTGAGATTAAAAGGCTAAGCCACAACAATACGCAGCTTTCATAACTTATTAGTCTAGGACTGCAGTTTCTGAAGATGATAGTGAAGCAGAATTTCTCCAACGGTGACAAAATTTAATTATGTTAATTATACCTGAGGAAGGACACTGATGTCACTCACAGAGGGAGATTTCTGGTAATTAAAGAGTTCCTGCTTCGATCCCAGGGCTGGCTCACATGCTTGCCATTTTGTAATTTGGCAATTTCTCTCGGATCTGCTCTAACCATATGTTGTTATAGCTGATCCTTCCCACAGCTGTTCAGAATTCTTAGTTTAGCTGCCATTGTTCTGAAGACATTACATTTTTCAATACTCTCCAAGGCCAAGCCCTCCTTGTCTGTCTTCATACTGTTAATTTCACTCTCCAGTTCTAGCCACTCAGTTAACTCCTATAACACGTTTTTCTTCTTTTATGCCACCACAAAATACAACACTTTCAAATCTTTTTTAAAGCCCACTGCTTTATGACATTTTTCGCTTGGCAACGTAGCCTGCAAACCCTACTGCAGTAGTATGTTTGAACAACCTGAACACATAGTAAAAGAGGGGAAGAACATTTGCAAATATGGATAGATTAGAAGCCTCCCAGGACATACCAGTAATTGTGCGTCACTATATCCTGTTCTTCAAAGCAAAAGCAAAGTGTTCTGCTTATATACTGCCCATTAATACCTCGGAAGGATGGAAGGCTGAGTCAACCATGAGGACTGAACCCCAGCTCATGAGCAGTTTTAGCTGCAGTACAGGCATTTAACCACTGCGTCACAAGGCTCATTTCAACCTGTATCTATTGAAGATTATCTAGCAAAATTTACAAGTGTTGTCTTGCCTTGATAACATGCCAGCTCTGCTGGGTAAGTTGTGTGATTCACAAAAGCATGGTTAGTAATTGATATGTTAATGCTTTCAGTATAAAGCAAATCTTAGCCTTAAGATCAATCCTTACAGTTCTACTCTCAAAATGCAGAAACGGAATCAACAGAAGATCAACAGCACAGTACAAAATATCAATTACATTCAACAAAGAAGGAATCTGGACAACAGGGTCACTCCAGGTTTTACATTTAGTACTGTACAAGAAGGGGCGTGGTGGCTCAGTGGACTAAGGCTCCGAAAACTGTTGACTTCAAAGTCAGCAGCTCGGCGGTTCGAATCCTGGGTGCCACGCAGTGGAGCGAGCTCCCGCTGTTAATCCCAGCTCCTGCCAACCTAGCAGTTTGAAAGCATGTAAAATGCAAGTAGATAAATAAGTACCACCGTAAAAGGCGGGAAGGTAAAAACAGTGTTTCCTTGCAGCCATGCCAGCCACATGGCCATGGACTTGCACAACACTGGCTCTTCGGCTTGAATACGGAGATGAGCACCGCCCCTAGAGTCGGACACGACTAGCACGCATGTGTGTGGGGGAACCTTTACCTTTACCTTTACCTTTACTGTACAGGAAAGCAAACTATGAAAGAAAAAGGCACTTGGCCTTTTCTGTCTATTGCACCAGAAATTTTCTGTCTATTGCACCAGAAAGTATCCAGTAAAGAAAGAAGGCCAAGTATAATTGTAGGACACTGTTTCTGGCTTTCAAGTCCAGATGTCAGAGGACAGAAGCATCGAAGGAGAGGTAGAAGCGCTACTGCTGCTTTGCTTCTGTGGATTTTTTACATCCCAAACACGGGCAGGTTTTCAGTGTGGCAGGTAGACTACCCGTTAAGACTGCCTATAGAGTGAAAACAGCAACACTGAACTAATACATACCTCCCACCATCACAGCAATTCTGAAGCTCTTTTATTTAAACAGCTCTCCCCCCCCCCCCCAATGGTCAAGGATAGACACATGCACACTTTTATTTAAAAGGGATATGATCTGACCCAAAGCATTACCAGGTAAGGACACCAGGGAACAAGAGGTGACTGAAGTACAGTTCAATTTGTGAAAACATGTGTCTTTCATATAAACAAAACAGCTGAAAAGAAGTTAAGGATTATGCTGTTTTTTATCTTTTTAAAAAAAACCTGGAGATCACAATTAGGTAATACTCTATGACATTCAAAGGCCATTGCTGGTACTTTTGCTTTTGACATTCTTTATTAAAATTAAAACTGAAATCTGAGTGGCACATGAGCCAGCTTGCAGCCTTGAAAATCAAATGCTTTGTTTTACAAATACGAGACAAATTAAAAGATGGGGATACAGCGGTGTTAGGAAAAAACATGGTTTTCTCAACTGCCTTAAAGACGTTATTATAAATGCAAAGCAGGTTGAGAAAAGCTATACAGCTACATTGTATAACTAAAACGCTAGGCAGTAAGATAGAAAAAGCTACTGTTTTGCTATTGGATTGCTGCAGTGTTGTAAATAACAACAAGATAGCAAGAAGATTATCAATTGAAGAAGCAGAGAAAAATATGGGGAAGTGGATTATCTGCATACAATTACATTCTATGGGCATATGACCGACAGAATGGATAATTTTGTTGTAATTATAGGAAAAAATAGTTGCATAAGCAGCTCATAGAACTGAAATATAAATAGGTCACTGTGCAACACACACGAGCCAAATCAAGGCATGGAGCTAGACAATGGCGGTCACGTGGCAATCATTGGTTTCGTCCAGAAAGAGGGTGCTGAAGACATCATTGAAGAAGGTTGGATGGTATTTGCAGGCTCGCTCACAATCGGGGTTGAAATTAACCTCCAGGATCTGAGGCTGCATGTACGGTTTTCCTGCAAGACAGATGTCATTAGGCAGAATCCTGTTCACCCATACTTCTTTGAGCAGTTGGTTTTTTTACTTCTTCTTTTAGCTCAGGCACAAGGAAGTATCCAAGACCTCTTTGTCTAAGCATAAGCCTCCTGTGCTACAACTGAGCAACCTCCTGGTTGCACGACAGCATGCAAGAGATCACTTGGCAGAGCACGATAATGGCCTTTTTCTTTGGCAGGTGGAGAGATTCTAAAGGCAAAGTGGCTCAAGTGAGAACCCATTCCCATTATCGACCCTAAACCACTCAAACACTTCCTGCTTTGCTGAGTGACCTTTAGAATGGAGGACAAACATGCTATTTTCTCCCCATCAGCCTTGGATAGCAAGCCGGTGGCGAAGGCTTATGAACATTGTTTCGCTACAACATCTGAAGTACAACCATGCATGCCATCCCTGCTATTTGGCAACATTAAATGTAGGGGAAATTTCTCATGCTAGAAATCTGGCTTGCCTATCTCTGGGACCTACGTATCTACGTATCCACAAATGCTGCAGGACAGAGTTGTGACTCCTTCCTTCTCAGGAGGAGAAGCTGTTTAGAAGAAGCTATGCCCGAAAGGAGGGGTAACTCTACCACATGTTACAGATTTAAACGATGCCATATTGTAGTGAAGTCTGAATCCCAAATGTCCCTGTTCAGTTTCTAGGCCAGTAAATGATACCAGTCTCCCAAGGACAGCCAACTGCGGCTTGTGGCTAAGGTGGCCAAGATGATGGTGCTGATGGAGTGACCCATGGCATGTGCCCCTACATCCCACTCTCACCCTCTTTCCTAGAGTTATGACAAGTGTCTTCTGAATGGTTTTAAAATAAGTATTCCTACATACACAATTGAGTGTGCATACTCCTGCACATGCACACAATACATACGGAGTTAGAGGAACACTACTCTTGATGGATGAATCAAGGAATCCTTTCTTCTCTCTCTTATGACAGCACCAATCCTTACTGTACCATGCACAATTCCAGGAGGAGGCCCACCCCACCCTTCGAAGCTGCTTCGGGAGCCTGCACTTAAAAAGCCCCCTCCTTGAATGTTATACTGAGAAGAGAAATTCCAGGGGATAGTCAAAAGGGAAAAGAGTAATCCTCCTATTCCACTAATTTGTAAAGGAATGGAAACTCTTCTTTAGAGTTCCAGGTTTCCAAAACCATTTCTAACCAAAGGAGTGGAGAGGGGAAAACAGAAAAGAAGCAATTACCGTCACTTGACGTGTCCCACTTAAGCATCAGGTCAATGGCATAGACGGCTCGTGAGGATGGATAGTCACAGATGCCCAAAGGAGCAGGTTTTGCACAAGCAGCTTGGAATAATTCCACAAATGCCTTAAAAATGTCGTCCTAATGACAAAGTCACATTGACAATGAAGTTAGATTTACTCTTTCCAATTAATATTGACATTAATTTGGAATGCATTTGAAATAATAATAGGATCCAATTCCTCTTCTGAGCTCGGATGTAAAATGTTAGAAATAACAGAGTTACATTACAATGTATTGTAATGTACAATGAACGGCTGCTGAATAAAACTAACATTATTGCTTTATACAAGTACTGCAGTAACTGGTGATATTGTTGCAGGTGGTAGAACGTGTAATATTTAAAAGTGCTCTGCTTATATACTGCCCCATACAACTTCAAGTAGTCTCTGGGTGGTTTACAGTTTAATTACAGCATGCAGGCTACACATTTACTCCTGTCTAGGTGAACTATAAACTGGAGGTCTCACCTCTAACTTTCCTCAGATGGACAAAGCTGCTTGGATAATTAGAGAAACATATTGATCTCTCAAGAAAAGCAGTCCAGTTGCTATACTCAACTTCCAGATCTGTGAGCCTTATTCCATTTTTTTTATTCTGCACCCCACCAGGACTCCAACCCCAGTTCTTTCCCACCCTAATTGTCTGATAGATTGGAGGAAACAGTACTCAAGACAGTTGCCCTATCAAGTGCATGTGCTTGTGGGACCAAGCTATGGCTTTCTCAGCACACCCAGCTATTAAAGAGATGATGCATCTGAAACACAGTGGTATATTACTTCTTGACAGAACATGCCTGGCAATTTTTTCCCAAAGAGGGGATGCCACAAACTGTCTGAACAAAATGGGGTGCCCCATCTATGGAGTAATTCAGTGCTGAAATCCCTTCTCTGAGAACAAGAAGAGAAGGAGTAAGCCCACTGAATTAGTGGGTATTGTGTGAGTCAATTCCTCCATAGGTTCCATTGATTTAAATGGGCCAACTTTAGCTACAACTTATTATGTTAAAGTAACCACTTAAATCACTGCAACTTAGAGGACACAACACACCTAATCTGCATGGATTCAACCACCCTACTGTACTGTGATTTACTACGCTAAGTAACAGTATTCCAGCCAGTGTGTGGGAAGTGATGACAATTGTGGGGAAAAAAAGCTTTAAAAAAACTCAGGAGAACTTTCTTACAAAATGTGAACTATCTGACTACCAAATTAGCCATAACTTACTTGAACAGCCTTCCAAGGGTACTCAGGATACTGTTTCTCAAAGAGAGGAATGAATTCGTCACAGTGGATCTGGGGAAAAGATATTATCCAATCAGGAATATAACCTTTTAAAACAGGGTTGAGGCACATGTACAACCATGGCTGTTTCTGCGATGCCTCACATGTTCCCGAACCTGTCACTGCTGAGTTTGACACCATGTTCAATGGAACAGAGACTACTCTTGGCCTCTCTTCACGTCATTCTCTAAAACTCAAATGTGCCAGAAGCCACTGAAACTGACACTGCCACAAAAACTACAGCCCCATCTTCCAGCCCTTGCATTCACAAACAGATGTACACCAGTGTGAAAAAATGATGTTTTAAAGAGCTCTTTGAATGCTCATTACAACGGTTCTTCTCACTGTATCACCTGGTGTATCAATCTGGCCAACTGTGTTTCAGCTGAGGACTACACTGATTAAGATGACACTGGCGCTTGAGGCACACATTTGTCCATGTTAAGACGGCTTTTGATGGATATTTATTAGATCCATATCCTCCAGGGGGCTCAAGGCAGTGCACATGGGGGCTTTGAAGGCAAACACTGAAGAAAGATTCAAGAGAGGTGATTTTCTGCATTTGGAAAACAGACCCTCCCTGCTACGCTCTTCAGACTCAAAACCACGTCACAATCCACAACAGGTGAAGATGTGAAGCTCATAGTAGACCCTACCACCCTCCTTCCTCCGCTGTTATTTCCAGTGACGCCTAGGTTCTTTTCCTACGATCATTTACTCACCTGCTTTAAAGATACCCCAGGATCATAGTTCATGACTGTAAAATGTTTCTCATAATCATCCAAGTCGTCAAGTGAGAATGGCCTTTAAGAAAAAAAATCACCAGAATGAACATGTTAATTCCTCATGAAATACAAAGAAAAAAAGGGAGGAGGAGAAAGGGAAAAAAGGCAAAAAAGGCAGAAGTTAAAATCTCATGAATGGTTTATTACCTATTTGAGAACCGTAGCCAAAACACATCATACACATACAACTTGAGTGGCTTAACTGATCTCAGGAGTACAATGTAACGGATGTCAAACTTAACCAGACCCACACCTTCGAGATGAAATAAGACTGGGTTCTCAATATACTTAGACACCACCTGAAACAGAAGGTGGGGAGAAGAGGGGTAAGGAATAAATAAATAAATTCCACAGATGATACAAAGCACCTGGGATGGCAGCTCAGTTTCCTCAGAGGGCAGCTCCCACCATAATGAGACAAATGGCAACAGTGACAGTAAGAACTGTGGAAGCAGTTACTAAAGGCAACAGGCAGCAGCAATAAGCAGAGCGGGAAAAGCGCTCTCTCCTCATCCCTCCTGTCACCTGGCTAATCAATTTCCTGTGCCTTTTCCCGTCTACATAATTTGTGGTCTTAGTTCTCTCCAATATTTCTGAAGAAGCAGATATGCCCTCCCCGCCAATGCTCACACTGAAATGTAACAGTCTTCAAGGTGCCACAGTGTTTCTATTGCCTGTTGTGTGCTTTTATTTTTGTCTAGATATCATCATATCCAAGAGGATTGCAACTTACTGTCAAATCTACACCAACCCTTTCTCAGGCACAAGTGGGTCTGAATTGTAGAAGACCAAGCTTTCCTTAATAATACTCAATTCAAGTTATTTTAAGTATTCAATCCCTTTTCATCCTAATTTTTACCAACACAATCAACAAATAGCAATGTCTTTTACATACAGAACTTACCAATTAAAACATAGAGGATCAAGAAACTATCAATATGTCATCATTAATACAGGCTTCAGAATTGCCTTCTTAAGCCTTGCGTTTGTCACCCTTCTGCTCTCCTGAGACTGAAAGGGGATCACATGCAACTCTGTACACATTCTCCTGAACCTAGGAGAAAGCTCTAGAGCACACACTTACTTCTGTAACAATAAAAAAACTCTTTAGCACCTTAAAGACTATTTGGCCAATGCAGCACACTTCTTCGAAGGCACTTGCTCATGCAACTATTCATGATGGTGATGACTGTCTATAAAAGCTTATACGGAATGAAACTAGGCAACCTTTCGGATGAAATGCAACAAGATTGGCTTTACTGGAATGGAACAACAGACACGGGCGGTGAGCAACTTCAAGATATACAGATTTGCTGGAATCTCAAGCAATCCCTCTCAAGGTTTTTATTACTGTTTGATGATTTACTGATATTTTATTTATAACTATTTTAAATTGTTTTAATTCTTTGATTGTAAGCCGCCCAGAGACCTTTGGGTAGTGGGCAGCATATAACTTGAATAAATAAATAAATAAATAAATAAATTTATTTTATTTTATTGCTGGAGAAAGCAGTTTGTTGGACTGCCCCATCTCTGATGCCTTTCTGGCAACAGGCAAAGACCTTTCTCTTCAGGCAGGCTTTCCCTGAATGATGGTCTACCTGTTATGTGTCTTTTATATGAATCTATATGATCACATAGACTTTGTGTTTCTAACCACTTATAACGTTGTGTGACTGCACTGACACTATACAGTATTTTCAATGTTAGTTTCCATCACTCATAACGGTAACTTTTACATGGAATTTTACTCTTTTTAAACTGCTCACATTCTCTTGTAGCTTTAATGTAATGTTGTCTTTTAATGCTGTAAGATGTCCCTCAATTCCCTGTTCTCAATACTTGAACCTGTCTTAATTGTACTGAACTTATATCATCCCTCATTACTGTAAGGCGCCTTGGGTCCTTTTCCAAGGAGAAAGGTGGGGTCAAAATATTCTAATTGGCTCAGACCTTTGGGGTGCTCTCTCTTTGCCTGATGATATTGTTAAGGCTTTTAGTGATGTGTGTGTCCAAGCTTCTGGCCAGATTCCAGGGTTTACAGATCCAGTGGTTGTCCTCTCCTCTACAATAAAAGAACAAAACAGATTTGTAAGCAATTAGTGTTTTGACACAAACCCTTCCCACCAGGCAAGGGTGTGTCATATCCTACAGGTTAATTTATGTCCCACCCAGACAAATCATTGCTATATATTTTATCGCCCCTTTTTCTTTCTTGATCAAGAGAGGCCAAATACCCTACACAAAGGATGTTTTTAAAAAACACTTTGCACCAAATTTAGTTAATGGAGACATAATGCCGCACTTCTTGGAGACATAAAAACAAAAGGTTTATTGCAGCTTGTTGGGTAGATCACAAGTTATACAGGCCTATTTACACCTCAGGATTATAGTAAAGCTATTAGCCAGTTTAAATAAATCAGAGGTCATTTGCCCACTGAATTTCATTACATTTATACACACTATTATTGAGATCTCAAGGTGCTCTTCTGAGATACCAGAAGAACTAATCACAGAAAAACAAATGCGATCACTGCCTGTTAAGAGGAAAATTACCCTTGTACAACCAACAATGCATCACAAAAAAAGAACTAAAATCATCACTAATATATGTCTTCAGCTCTTACTACAAGCCATTTGGCTGCTCTCATTTATAAAAACAAGCATGCTTCAATTACAAATTTAGGTATTAAATCTATAAAATGTTGGTTAAGAACATGCAGACTTACTTTTTAGGTGCAAGAGAGCTCTGATAACAAAAACGGCTTCCTTCATCTTCAACTTCACCTTAAACTCAACATATGCCTTTCTATCACTTACCAAGCATTCTAAATGGTTTTCCCTTCCACATTCCTCTTTGCTTTCGTAACCAAGGGGATGCCGGCTCATGACCACCATGCCTATTACAGCGAGGCCCTTTCACTGTCCCCCAAGACCGCCTGCTCATGATACCTTCCTTATAGCTTATTTATACGCCTGTCTTCCTCTGTCAGAAAGTTGACTGTAAGCTCCGTGAAGCAGAAACCTGGCTTTCTTTTCTTTGTTACTTCCTAAAGCACGGTGGCATTTGAGGTGGTTGGTTGTTCTGTTCTGTCAAGTTGGAACTGACTTATAGAGCTTTTGAGTAAGTGAGCTCTTTAAGGATTAGATTTACCAGTTCCACTCCCCCAGTGAGTTCTAGAGTTGATTATTCAGACCCCCTGTCTCCTGAGTCCTAGTCTGTCACTCTATCCACTAGGCCAGGCATGTCTAAACTTCGGCCGTCCTGATGTTTGGACCACAACTCCCAGAATTCTAACCTTAGACCAGGCCTGTCCAAAGTCCGGTCCGGGGGCCAAATCCGGCCCATCAGGCCATTCTGAGTGGCCCACGGCAGGCTGGCCCACCCCTCCCTCCCCCTCCTTCACCAACACATCCCCCTGCGGTGGCCATAGCTCCCTGTGCTTCCTTTGGTCCACCTTCCTTCCTCCCTCCCTCCCTCCCTTGGTCCCCGCCTTCCTTCCTGCAGGTGGGCTTGCAAGGGGTCAGTGGATGGGGCTTATGGGTCAGTGGGTGGGGCTTGCAGGGGGGTGGCAGGGTCAGGGAGCAACCGGCCCCTGACACATTCTCAGCCACCAAACCTGGCCCTCCTTACAAAAAGTTTGGGCACCCCTGCCTTAGACTGTCAATGGCAAAGGACTGTGGGAGTTGCGGTCCAAAACATCTGGAGGGCCGAAGCTTGGACATGCCTGCACTAGGCTATACCACATGTTGGTGACACTACACAACAGTCCTCGAGACACTATTACTGCCTCTGAGTGGCAAGTGAAACAAATGTTTTTCTTCTCTAGTCTAATAAAAGGGTACACTCCTAAGCTCAAGATGCTTCCAGACCATGTGCCCATGATAGTTTTATAGTGAGAGGCCAATACCAGGAAATTGGAAGCAAAATTCTTTCTTCCAGCAGTTTTAATGCTTTGATCCAACAACAGTTCTTATGAAGCAACTGAACTGATATTCAAGGAATGCTCAACCAAAGCTCTGCAACACTGGCAAGAATGATATTTTGCATTGCTTTCTGACACTGCCAACTCAAATGCTCCATTCTGGGAGCTGTTAGGAATCTCTGACAGATGATGACAGCTGAGGACAAAGACCCCAGCTTATCTGGATGAACTTAAAACTGGGGAAAGTAAAGCTTGCAAAATGTTTGGTATATGAAAATGAACTTGAATGGCATGCAAATGGCTATCTATCTATCTATCTATCTATCTATCTATGCAAGGAGTCCACTTACCTCCTCTCACGCTGCTGAAAGAAACTGATGAACTGAGGCAGTTCAGTATGAAGATTAAAAGTACGAGGCAGCCATTTTGGCCCTTCTGAGCCACCGACCCGCCTGGAGATGGAGGCAAGGCAGTCCTTCACGGTCAAGAGATTTTCACATGGAAACTGATTCAGCATCACGTGAGGCCTTTCTTCACTTAGTTTCCTGCAAAAGAAGGGAGCCATTTAAAACAAGGCTCCACAGCCAAATATATGTATATTGAACAGGTAAGATAAATTGTTACTTGCAGTGAAAGAGCTGTGTAACCTGTAATCTTTGAAGTGAGAGAAGTTGTAGAGAATATCTGCGTCTTGTTCAGAGTCTGTAAATCCAAACCGGGGGTGATTCAAATTCTGAAGTACCTGTTGGAGATCTGTGTAAACTCTGGCAGAAAGGGATTGGAAGAGAGAAAGAAAAAAAACATGAAAGAGGTTCCTAGAAGAAAAATACACATATTGGAGTTCCTGAAGAAACTCCAATTAACTCCAATTGACAAGATTGCAAGTTTCCTGAAGAAACTCCAATTAAGTACATCTGTCCAAATGTATTAAGCACATCTGTCCAATGTGCTTCAGCAAATTAGTCTACTGTTTTACTACCTGTAGAAGTATTAACATACTCAACACACTATAGATGCTTTTTTAAAAGATCACTAAATCAACCATTATATACGTGGATGCACAATACTGAGAAAATACCTCAATCAGAGTTAACAAAGTATCACAACAAAACAAAGGAACTTTTTGAGTCCTACCTAACTTCCTCAGACAAAATAGTGGATAAAATTACCTACCTGCCCATGCCTTAAGATAGTCACAGTCTGGTGCAGCTATTATTCCAGCTCCTGACTAAAACTTGTTTGCTCTCCCAGTAATTTTGAAGTACAATGTTACTTTGTACTTATTTTTATTATACAGCTCCCCTGCCCTCGTATTATGCCTGAGGTACACATAGGTTCTTAGAGGATTTTTTTTAAATTGCTGCCATGGAATTGTATCGTGAAAGGCAGGTTTAAAATTCCATGGATAATTCTGCAATTTTTACCCAGCATGATGTTAAAATTAAAGTTTACTTTTTGGAATGATTCCTTATCCCTAGGACTGTGTCCCCTTTTAAAGTGGGAGAGAAAAAACTTTATGAGTAATTTAATGTAGGATTACTTTTCCTGGAATGCTGTCCTGTGAAGAAAAGGCAAGTGGCCTAAGATTTCCACTTGATCTCATCTATAATCATGAGGCCAATTCATACGGTTGGTATATTTACTCTTTTGATGAAACTGAATAAGATGTGGATTTTTCAAAAAAAGGCACACATCCACACAATTTCCCAAAATGTTCAATACTGAAATGTCTTTGAGTACATGTACAGTAGGCATGTCCAAACTTCAGCCCTTCAGATATTTTGGACAACTCCCACAATCCTTTGCCACAGGCAATCTAAGCTTAGAATTCTGGGAGTTGTGGTCCAAAACATCAGAAGGGCTGACATTTGGACATGCCTGATGTACAGTAAAGAACATGACATGGATCTGAGTCAGTTGTAAGCTTCTGTTTCCAATGTAGCACAATGAACAGCTGCCTCACACACATGACAGCACAGAGTGGGAAGAGGCCTTCTCTGCATTTGTTACTATAGCTCTTTACCAGGGCAGTGGGCATGAAAACACTTCTTGGCAGCATCATTCACACCCTCATTTGTGGACCAAAAAGAGTGTACACTCTGACTCATTTGTCAAGGCATCAGCCCCTTCCTTGACAAGCAGCTCACACCCAAATGCTGCAGGCTAGGGAACATTTTCTTTTCTCCGGAATGACTCATCTCCACTCCACTTTCCACAAACAAGCTCTCGCTGCAGGAACTGAAATAGTTCCCTTGCTAATTCTTCTGGCCAGCACTTAGAGCATTTTACAGCACCCATTAAAACGCGTGTTCTAAAAGCACTATGCACAATAAAATATCCCTGCCTGCCCCCTGAAACTGGCAAAAGACAGAAAACACAAAGAAAAGACAGAATGAAAAGCAAGTTAAAAATAGCACTGATATTAAAACCATCAGGGGTAATACCCAAAATCTAAAAATTCTAAAAAGCACTGAAGTGCAGTTTTTAGAAAATGAAAAATCTGAAAAACTAGGGTCTTTTATCTAAGAAGCCATAGTGTAGGTCAGGAATTCCACAATCTTTAAAGTGGGGGTGGGGATTAATTCAGTGGATGTCAACATTGAAAATGGCATCCCCTTTCTCTGAGGGGAGCTGGATTTACAATTTCTGGGAAATGACAGAAGCAGCATATTTACCACAATGCAAATAACTTGAAATTCACATACTTGAAGACTTTATTCTTGTCAAAAGTGGTATGCTTTATTGGGATAGGCAACTTCTCCTTGTTTTCTTTTAGGATTGCCTAAAATACACAAACAGAAACAAAAACTGACCCACACCACTGTTACTGAAACCTGTAGATTAATACTTTAAAAACACTACAGCAAGGGGTAGGGCTAATTATAACCCATCAGAAGTCACCACAAATTCCCCAAAGAGCAACAAGACTGATCACCGCTTACACTACTAGGAGCTGATAAGAACACAATAGCCTGAATCTATGTGTGTTAATTCCCATATATATATGGGAAAGTTGGTCAGATAACAGAGAAATCTTTGCAAAGTTGAGTTGAACTTTTCTCCGCAATGAAGCAATCAGGTGGAAGACAAGAATTGTACCTGGTAGTGATCGTCAGATGGTTCCCCGGTGAAGTAGTTTGTATCAGGAGCCTCACTGGGTAGCCATGGCAACAGCCGACACTTTCTGAGTAAACGGTCTGTTTCCCCATAGGCAAAGTCTCGGGTCACCTCATCTGTTGGAAAAGAGAAACTTTACACAGGTACTCCTGCCTTAAGAGGCATCAGTTCACAGAGGAAGAGCTGCTGAATTCGCAACAGATGAGCAGAATACCCAAATGCAGATATCTTGGCTTATTTTGACATCAGAACCTGGCACTCTCGCTTGTGTCTCACACTTCTTGCTCTCCCCTGTTCCAAGATCAAAGCTGAGGCACAGATGCACTTACCCCCATTCTCAAGGTCTCTTAAGGGCCAGAGAACAGTATAAGCAATTTGCTGCGGCATGTAAAATAAAGGTGCCGTTGCAAAAGTGGGCTCATCTGAATGCTGAATTCGGGATCCAAATTCATCCATGATGTACCACACTGGAACTTTCTCCTCTGCGGTCTGCACAAAACACAAAGCAAACAGAGTAATGTATCCCTGGAGGACAGAATGACAGATAGCAATAACAACAATAACAACAAAAACAACAATTTCTTCATATAATACACTACCAATACACAATTCAGAGCTTCAGTACTCCGTTTAAGCAGACCTTCTGAACAAACCATTCCCTGTGAGTTTTCTTGGGGAGTGGGCAAGGAGTTGCTTACCAAATAGATCCCCTCACTATATGCTATAGTTATGTATAATGAGCCTTTTTCAAGGTTGCTCTTCTCATTTAATCAATCTGATTTGTTGCTTGTTCTAAGCCAAACATTGTGGGGGTATCGCCTTTCCTTTGTATCTGTTGTGTTCATCTTTGGAAAGGGGCACTTTATGGTTGTCATGAGACAAAGAGATGCAAGGCCACGTCACTCCCCATTTCTCCCTTCTCCCCCCAAAAGTACCCTACTAATGTTTACGAAAACTTCACTTTGTAGCGAATCTGTGGGGTGATTTTTTTTCATTCTCTGTCAGCTATGCACTTGCCACCATCAGTTTGGAAGAGAAATCCACTACTACACAATGTAAATGTTTTGAAATATTCTGTCTTTCATCGGCAGACCCTTTTGGCAGCCTTTGATACAACTGGCCAGGGTATCCTTCTGGATAGTCTGCCTTGTGTGAGAACAGACGGTACTAGGATGCCTTCTGACAGCCAGTGTTCTATGGCTGCTTTATGCCTGCATAAGGAAAATTATATCATTGGGCATGCAACGTGTGATGAGGAATACAACCAGCACTGCGTTAATGAGCAGCATTTTGCTGCCAAGACCTTTATGACTTTTCTTAAGGGAAGTCAGCAAACACTATTATATAAAAATGTCCATAATACAGTAATTCCCCAACTAAACACCATCAACCTTTCAGATTCTGAACTCAACAATTAAGTACTTCCCAATATAGTTCAACAAATATTCACAATATAAAGATAAGAATCTTATTACTTATATCAGCAGCCAGAAAATCCAATGGTGTTAACTCTCAGCAGCAATTTATTTATTTATTCATTCATTCAAGTTCTATACCGCACCATCTAGCATAATTGCTACTCTGAGTGGTATACAAACCAAGTATAAACTATATACAATAACAATATAAGCAAATATAAATAACATAAATCTAGAAAATACAAAATTGAAAAAAATGAAATCAATCATAATTAAAATAACAGCAAGTTATTGGCACTCATGGTGCTTGTACCAGTAAGGTTACTTGGTGTACAACACAAAAATTTCTCAAATAGAGTCAATTTCCACTGAACTTAACACCAGCAGATATAAGAAGTAGGATTCTAGCCTACGTAATTATAAATGCACATGCATACATCTATACAGTGATGCCTTGAATTATGAAATTAATCCGTTCCAACAGATTTTTCATAATTCAAAATTTTTGTAATTCAAAACACACTTTTCCATAGGATGGAAAATGGGTGGTATTAAAAATAAAACAAACAAATAAACAAATAAATTAATGCTTTGAATACCAATTAATCCATTCCTGAGGTCTGAAAAAAGCCAAAAAAGGGAACAGATTAATTGGTTTTCAATGTGGTGGCTGAGGGTGGTGTGGTGGCTCAGCGGGCTAGAGCACTGAAAACTGTTGACTGTAAAGTCGGCAGCTCAGTGGTTTGAATCCCGAGTGCCAAGCAGCGGAGTGAACTCCTGCTGTTAACCCCAACTCCTGCCACCCTAGCGGTTTGAAGCATGTAAATGCAAGTAGGTCAATAGGTACCGCTGTAAAAAGCAGAAAGGTAAAACAGTGTTTCCTCACAGCCATGCCAGCCACATGGCTTGCACAACACTGGCTCTTCGGCTTGAATATGGAGATGAGCACTGCCCCTAGAGTAGGACATGACTAGCATGCATGTGTGGGGGAAACCTTTACCTTTACTTTTGTGGGAAGCCTGCCCCAACCAAGCAAAGCAGGGGAAGAGCTTTTCCCCCTTTGCTGGGTTGGTGGTAAACCCTCGCAATCCATTGTCAGCCAAGGCTGCCAAGCTGTCAAAATCCCCTGGCTGTCAGTGCTCCTCCCAAAGCAGCCTTCCTTGCTGGATGATTCCCCCCAACCCAGTAAAGGGGGTAAGCTCTTCCCCTGCTTTGCTGGGTTGGGGCAGGGACCCAGATGGCTCTTTCACCACCAGCTTTTGCTCCTCACCAAACTGTCTGCCCTTCACCCACTGCAGCGAACAATGAACAAAGGGCAGCTAGTTTTTTGGGGAGCAAAGTCGGGTGGCTGGTTGCAAAGCCCTAAAGCACAGGAAGGGCTTTGGAAGAAGCCACCCAACGTTGCACAGTCTCACCAGTTGGCTGAAGCGAGACAGGGCAGCAGGAGTAAAGCCGCTGCCCCCTTTGTCACTGCCATGGGGCAGCGGCTGCCTCAGCCCATCAGGGGGCTGAGTGGGCGAGGGATGAAATTCACCCCTCCCCCGCTCATCCCTCTGCTGAGTCAGGGCATCCAGAAGCCAGCAGCCACGACCCAGCAAGGTTTTTTTTTGGAAGACCCGTGCCCACGCTCCACACAAGGAGGGGGCCGTTTAGGCAGGTCTTTTGAAAAACTTTGATGGGTTGGGGCAGCCAGCAAAAGCCCTTATCAAATACTATAGTTATGTATGGGAAATGATGTTTGCTGGCTGCCCCGACCCAGCGGGGGGGGGGGGTTAGCAGGCAACTTACCCACCTGCTAACCCCCCTGCTGGGTTGGCTTATCCAGAGGCCAGCAGCTTCGATCTAGCAAGGTCTTTCGAAAGACCAGCCCCACACATGGAAGGGTCGAGGCTGCTGGCTTCTGGATACCCCAACTAAGCAGGGGGGTTAGCGGGTGACCCACTCACCCGTTAACCCCCCTGCTGGGTTGGGACAGCCAGCAAAAGCTATTTCCCAAAGACGGGAACGGTAATTTTACCATCTTTGGGAAAGGCTTGGAAAGGGCTTTTCCAGCCAGCAAAAGCCCTTTGTCAACGACAGAAACTACGGGCACTAAAAGTCGATCTCCACCAAGGCCTCTACTTCTGAGGTTAGGTAACACTACCATGCAGGTCCAAATTGCTTTTAAAAGATTATTATTTAAAACACGTTAGTTAGATACCAACAACAGTTCTAGCATTCTGATTAGGCTCATACCCCACAGGAGAGCTGATAGGTCTGGTTGTATTTCCACATCTCCTCGAGCACTTGGTCAACGGCGTCCTCATCTGGCACTTCTCCATGGAAGTTTACTCCCATCAAGTTGGCCATGCGGTGAAGCAGCCCAGGGACCTGAAAAAGCTGCTGGCGGGCGTGTCCCACACGGTAAGTCCAGGCGTGATCAATCAGGAAAATGCTTGGAAGACAAGACATGGCATGTAAGAAGAGAATGCACAGCACTGTTTTTTTCAGAAAATCTTCATAAGGTACTCTCAGTGTCACTACTATGATTTTCATTAGCATGGAGTTCTAGACCTTTCAATGGGAATGTCCCACATGTTTAACCAGGCAGTACTCCTTCACCCTCATTAACTTATTCCCAGATTCTGACAAGAAGCACATTCTTATATTGAACCCCTTGCCCCCAACTGCATAACCATGCTTCTGTTATCCACCCTCCCAGCCTCAAAAACACCCAGTCATTTTAAAGTCTCCTGCTTCATCCAATAACTCCATATCTTCTCACTTGCTGTCCAGTATTGTCTCGTGAACATCTTCTAAGTTATGGCATCACCTATTGTCACAACCTTCAAATATCTTCTCAAAAACCCACCTATACTGTGCATATGTGGAGTAAGTATTTTGTTTTTATTTACAGATTTGGGGTGGGCTCTCTCATCGCATCCTTTGTAAAACGCTGTGCATAGAACACTGTGGCATAAGATACCACAAAATTCAAATCTGCTTCGAACTAGCAACTCACCTGTCTGACCTTGTTGCTTGAAGCCCATTTTCATTTGTGACTATTACTTTGTAGCACAAATCATACCCAGGGTTTGGTTTCCTTTTCACTTGTTGCTCTATTTCTTCACTGTCTGCTATTTCTTCCTCTGCTTCCTCCACCTGCATGATCCCAAAATACTCACCCGCATCAAACACCTGCAAGAATAACCAAGGAGACTGTCAGCTCAGGTAGCAACAACAAGAAGAGGAATGGAGAGTACGAAATTGAATGTTTTTACATATTTATCTGGTAACTCTTAGGTATACAGGTAGAGGAGCTAGTATTTTAAAATGAAGTCCAAGGTTGGGAAGTACATTTATTAGATCACAAAAAGATTACGAATGAGGCGGGTTTTGTAGTTGTATAAAACAAAATTATGAAATCTACCACCCTGAGAAGGGGCTTTTCCACATGACTGAACCTCAGTGAGAAGAATTCTGTTTTGGCTAATCCGCTACCATGAGAACCAGTTTGGTTGCAAATGATATTTTAGCCTATTTTAATATCAAACTATATTAATGGCTAACATTAATACTAAGGCCTCAGCTTACATTTTTCTATTCCAAGCACGCAGAGGAAAGAACTGCCAGTCGATACCTTTTGACTTTTCGGCCTCACTAAGAATCTGAACTCCTATTTTGCTTTGTTGGCGGCCCACCTTCATGGATCAAGGGCATAACATCTGGCCCAATTTTTGAATTCTCTGTTTTCCTCACAAATATCCCACTGCCATTTTTTGGTACTTTGGTGCTTTGAAAGAATATACAATTGATACGCTTTGAAGAAATACACAACTAACTGGGGGGGAATAATGTTTTTGCTTCTTATTTTCTGCTTCATGTCACTTTAAAAGCCTTGAGCAGAAAAAACACATTTTGCTCTAATAATTTCCAGTAACAGCAAGATTGAATAACTGGTTCCAGATGTGGGGAAAAAAGCCACCTATATATTATCCAAGGACGCCAGTCTCTGAACAATGAGAATGACATTGTCTGCCAACAATGTCTGGCAAAACAGCCTTGATGGCTGTGGAAACCTTTTCTTGAAAAATATTAACATATAAAAATGAAATAGGCTAGAATCTATATTTCAGAATTTGTACTGAAAACAGGAGTGGGGGAGAGGAGGAAATAGAACCATGACAACCTAGGATAGCATCTTCAGTGCTCTGGAGGCTGAATTTCAACCCCCCCCATAACTAATCTACCCTGTCTCTGTGCCAGGGAATAACCAGGGAATACCAGGTGCTGTAGGCACCTGGAGTAGGAACTGGCAAACCACTCCAGTATTCCTGCCAAGAAAACTCCATAGACATGGAGTGACAAAGAGTCGGTCATGACTATGACACAAAACAAACACACAGTTGCACCTTGACTTACGAGTGATTCGACAATTGAATTATTCGATTTACGAGTGCTGCTCTCCGCTCTGCATGACAGCTGACTCTGACAGGTTGGAACTGTCAAAGTCAGCTGTTGTGCGGAGCAGAGAGCAGAATTCGCTGCCCATCACCTCCCCCTCCTTCTTCTTGATTGCTTTAATCTCTGCAAAAGAGATCAAAGCAAGTGAGAAGGAGAAGGAGGTGGCCATCACACCTTCCTTCCAAACTTCCCGGGCTGTCCAAAGTTGCATAATTCCCTTGGAACTTTGGCCAGCCTGGGCACCTTGCAAGGGAAGTACTTACCTGTGGGTAAGCGCTTATCACCGCTTACCTCTGGGCTGCCCAAATCAATCTTTGGCCAGCCCGGAGGTAAACGAAGGTAACCGCTTACCCAGAAATAAGTGCTTCCCTTGCATGGAGCATGGGCTCCCCGAAGTTGCATCGTTCCCAGGGACCGATAAAACTTTGGGAAGCAAGGAAGGAGGGGGGAGGCGACGGAGGCAGAGATCACCTCCTCCTCCTTGGTTGCTTCTATCTCTTTTGTAGAGATCGAAGCAACCAAGAAGGAGGTGGTGGTGGCAATCTCTGCCTCCTTCACTTCTCTCTCCTTCCCTGCTTCCCTTGCAAGGCGACCTGCCCA
Source organism: Phrynocephalus versicolor (assembly GCA_023846285.1). NCBI lineage: Eukaryota > Metazoa > Chordata > Lepidosauria > Squamata > Agamidae > Phrynocephalus > Phrynocephalus versicolor. The sequence continues at coordinate 311,327 of JAHTLZ010003305.1, read as the reverse complement.
AAGCTGCCTCGGTTCCAGGGACTGAGGCAAATTTGGGCAGCCCAGGCACATTGCAAGGGAAGCACTTACCTCCAGGCTGGAGGAAAAGCAGAAAGCAGCCTTTGGCTGTCCTTGATTGAGGGAGGTTGGGACAGCCTTCCCATAGGATTGCATGGAAAGCCTATTAATCCATTCCCTCTGGAATGGATTAATTGCATTCCTATGGGAAACCGCTGTTTGACTTATGAGTTGTTTGACTTCCGAAGATGCTTTTGGAACAGATTAATGTTGCAAGTTAATGTACCACTGTATATAAACATCTCCAGTACTTTGAAACTTGCCCCAATTATTTATCTTCACACTGACTGTTGTTCCCCTCCCTCCACGTTAGTAATTCCTTATGCCTGAGGAGTTAGCATGAAACCTTTCACAATCTGCCTCCAGCTTTATTATCTCCTTTTGCTTTCTTCCTTCTCCCCGCCCCTGACAATTTTCTTCTCCACCATTCTCAAACACAAAGGATTTATCCCCTTTCAGAACCGCTGCTTCCAAAATCTAAAGATTCATATCAACCTACTAAACAAATTTACTATTTATTATGCAGTTCACGTGGTAGGTTGTGAAGCACTAACCAGAATTCTGTGAACATTACATTCTACTCAGAAACACTTCTTTCAAAATTATTTTGTAGGCAGGAAGCAGAAGTTTGCCTTGTATTAGATACACTTCAAGTAGCACAGTGTGTGGGGATTCCATACCCCAAAAGGCTCTGAACCCCGAAATAACTTGGCAGCACAGAGGCAGTCTTAGAGAGCAAACATGTCCAGAGAGCAAGCAGGAAACTCAGTGTGTGGTTAAGCTGATGTGGAGCTGGCATAGGTCAGGAGGCCGGGGAAATGAATGGCAAGCTAGATATCAGGATATCAGGCACATCTGGTCTGTGACCAGCCCAAAGCTCCTTCCTCTCTCTTATCAATGAGTCCTCACTAGCCAGCATTTCCTCCTAGATAAGTGTGCATAACTCCCCCCACCAATGGAATGCATATGTGACCAAAGACCATCCTTCCTCTGCCTTCCTGTCCTATTGTCAATGCTTCTCTTCATCCCTTATGTACTTGTTTTACTGTTTTACTGTTACCAATAAAGAGCTTTGGTTCCCAGGCACAGCTCAGAGACACTCCCACATACTCACTCTCTCACACACACAGAGAGACGCAGCCTGGGAGACACAGCCTGGGACCAGGAGATGATTGTACCCCAAAACTCTGTGTATGCGTAATTAATACTACAGCAGTGGTGTTTTCCCAAATGAGATCTATTCCTTATGATTTGAGAAATCAAAGGGAAATTTAAACCAAGAAAGATCAATAGGGAAATGTGTCATCCGATTAGTATAAAATGAAGAGGGGATGGAAACAAAGTACTGATAAAGAACTATACAGGAGAGATTCAAGAATGAGGGGTTGCTTTGAAAAGAAACCCAGGATGAAGGTGTAGTTTCATAAAGTGAAGAGAAAATTGCTCTCAAAACTATTGGAAACAATAAATAGCAAAGACTAGATAGGAAAGAAATAGAATACTTAACTCTAGAGATAAAATCTCAGCCCATGGACTTAAAACATTCATATTCCAAGAGACTAGTAATAATAGGGCTGCTGCATTAATATCAAATACAAACAAAGCTATGGTCAAAATTTAAAGACTTCTACCATTTATGATAATGCAAGATGTTCAACCTTAGTAAAATGAAGAGGAAGTACCTAAGAAATACATACTGTATTTTTCCATCTATAAGATGTGGTTAAGTCCTTGGCTTACTTCTGTGTACAGTGGTACCTTGTATAACGTAATTAATTCGTTCCAAATCAAATTACGTTATACAAATTTTCCGTTGTACAAATTGCAATTTCCCATAGGAATGCATTGAAACTGGATTTAATCCGTTCCAATGCGGCGCTAGGTTTTTTTTAGGCGAGGGGGGTGGGCGGGCGGTGGACCCCCCTTCAGGTGCCAGGTAAGGGTGCCCCTCCCCGGCTCACCACCCTCCGTGTCTGCCACCCCTCCTCTCCCCTCCCTCCTTCCCTGGGCGGCCGTAGATGGTCGGGCAAAGGTGGCCGCGGGGGTGGGGGGGAGGGAGTGGGGTGCACTGCTTGGTCTGGGGCGGGGGGCTTGGGTGGGACCGCGCCGGGAATCCCCCCCACTCACCTCTTGCTGGAGCCCCAGAGGCGCCCGGCGGCCCGCCCCGCCGGGAGGAACCCCAGCATCCGCGGCGGTGGTCTGCTGCCCCTCCCCTCCCCTCCCCTCTTTCCCCGACCGCTCTGCGTCCTCTTCCCAGGCGGCCGCAGGTGGTGGGTGGAGGTGGCCGCGGGGGGGAGGGGGTGCGGTGCGCCGCTTGGCCTGGGGCGGGGGGCTTGGGCGGGACCACGCCGGGTTTCCCCCCCGCTGCGTCTTCAAAGGGCGCCCTCCCGCCGAGAGAAAACGACCCCCCCTCCGGTATTGAGAAGGGTTCCCGGGGGTCCCTCACGTTCGCCCGCCTCTCCCAGCCACCAAGCGCCAGCCCCACAGGGCGAGGCCTCCTCTCACCTTGGCCGGACCCGAGTGACCGCAGCGGAGAGCATGGGGCAGGGAATGGGGAGGGGGGGGAGAGAGAGGGAGACGCCCGATAAGCCGCTCCTCAAGCGGAGTCCATAAGAAATCTCTCGGTCGGCCTGTCAACGTGCTGGCTCGCGAGCTGCGGAAATCCCGTCCTCTTCCCCCTGCCCCCCCACTCGCCTCTTGCCGGAGCCCCGGAGGCGCCCGGCAGGCAGGAGGGCGCACCGGCGGCCCGCCCCTTCTTTAGGTGCAGTTCTGCAAAAAGAGTGGACTAAGCGTGCAGTACGTTTGATCCAACACTTATCCTGAGGTTCTCTGCGGGATCTGAGGGCAGGACTAAAGTCTCTACGGGACAGCTGCACTCAAGGGCTGTCACAATCCGAAATAACGAGAGCAAGTTTTTGTTTGCTAAGCCCCCTGCCTCTCCTATAAAGGGCAACCCTTAAAATGAGCGTCGTCTGGTCTCTCCCGCCCCCCCCCTCAGCCCATGGCTTCTCTGAACATCTGCATAATTTATAAGCAATGGGAAGGGAGGCGCTGAAGAGGAGGCGGCTCGCGGCAGAGAAAACGATCCATCTGCACGCGAGACAGAGAAGCGACGCCATGCCTTGCCGTCTGGGGTCTTGTGTCACCGAGCCCTCGACGGCTATTGCAACTTTCCACAGCGTGACTCCCTCCCCTCCTCTGAGCGCGGGCATTTAAAGGACAGAGGAGGAGGAGGAGGGGGAGGAGGAGGCAGGCTGGGGGGGGGAAGGACGACGACTAATAACTCCAGGCTCTTGTCACACACTTGAGCGCCAAGCAGAGGACACGGCGGCGGTAGCCACCTGCTCGCCCCTGGAGCCGAGGCTGAAGCCAAGGGAGGGAGGGGGGAAGGAGGCATGTCCCCCCTCACGCCGTCAAGGGGAGCGGGGCGCACCTTCCCCGGCTTCCCTCTGGCAGACCCTCTTTGCCGCCTGTCTCTCGCGCTGCGCCCTCTCCTCCTGCCCTTTGGAGGCGCCTCCGCTGCCGCCCGCGGGCTTCGCCTCTCCTGCGCGATCTCCGGGGGGCTCCGTAACTCCCCGGCCTTTCTTCTTCTTCTTCTTTTCTCCCTATTTCTCCCTCCCCCCAAGCCCTCTCCTTCCTCCTCCTCCTCCTCTTCCTCGGCGCGCACCCAAGGAAGCACGGGAGAGCGGTGCCTGCTGCGCTAGCCGTGCGTGCCCGTGCCATGTCCACCTGCTGCGCCCCGCGCCTCCTCCGCCTCTCCTCGACCGCAACAGCAGCAGCAGCAGCAGCATGTCGAACTCGGGCAGGAAGGACTTTGACGTAAAGCACATCCTGCGCCTTCGCTGGAAACTGTTCAGCCACCCGGAGGCCCATCAACCCCAGCATCTGCGGCGGTGGCAAGCGGAGGACCCCCGCGCAGGTGCCAGGTAAGGGCACCCCTCCCCGGCTCGCCCCCCTCTGTGCCTGCCACCCCTCCCCTCCCCTCCCCTCCCCTCTTTCCCTGACCGCCCCCGTCGTCTTCCCAGGCGGCCGCAGGTGGTGGGCGGAGGTGGCGCGGGATTTCCCCCCCCCCGTTGTACGGATTTTTCGTTAAACCCTCCGTTATACGAGGTACCACTGTATAAGATGACCCTCAATTTTTAGACAAAAATATTGTCTTATACACAGAAAAATACTGTAACTTTAAAGTTGACAATGAAGAAACTGAAATTGTTAAACAATGCAATAGAGACTGCAACCTAGAAATCAGAAGATTGAGACTTGAGAGGTTAGCAATGGAGGAACTCGAGAGGACCATTAATTGCCACTGGAGATCAAGGTCAAAATAATCAAGGACTGTATTTAATTACTAGGTATGGATGTGAAAGCTGAGGAGTGAAGAGAGCTGACAGGAAAAAAAAGATTCATTTGAAATACACTGTTGAAGAAATGCAGGTTACTTACCTTCATGTTAAGTTCTTCGAGTGGACCTCTGTGAATACACACATAGGGTCTTCGCGCCTGCGCGCCTGAGTTACCGGTCTTTCCAAAGCTCAAGGCGTATAAGCCCCTCCCCTCCATGCGCATGCTCACCCATCTCCCGCCTTGCTGACTCAGTTCCCCTCTGGTCCGCCACTGACCCATATAGAGTCGAAGAGCCATGACGAAGAGAGGGGAGGCGGGTGGGTGGTGTGTATTCACAGAGGTCCACTTGAAGAACTTAACTTACAGGTAAGTAACCTGCATTTCTTCTTCGTGGACTCTGTGAATCCACACATAGGGTGACCGGCAAGCTGACTTACCGGTGGAGGGTAGTCATGGTAGCACAGTTGTCAAAACTGCCTTGCCAAATGCGGCCGATCTCTGTGTCCGGACGTCTAGCCTGTAGTGTTTCAGGAATGTGGATGGTCGAGACCAGGTTGCCGCTTTACATATGTCTTCCAAGGGCAGTCCTTTCATGAAGGCAGTGGAGGAGGCTACTGCTCTTGTGGAGTGTGCCCTAGGTGTGACAGGTATGGAGACATGCACATTTTCATATGCCATTTTGTAGTTGTGGTGATCCATCTGGAGATGGATTGAGGACAGACTTGGTGACCTCGAGATGGTTCAGAGCTCCTGATGAAGAGCCTGTGTGTTTTTGGTACAGGAGCTGTCCTGGAGGTGTAGTAGAGGAGTGCTCTCTTGACATCAAGTGAATGGAGTGTCCTCTCCAGGTGAGCAGTTGGGTTTGGGAAGAAGGTTGGGAGAATAAGTGGCTGAGACACGTGGAACGAAGACACTATCTTGGGTAAGAAAGTGATGTCTGGACGGAGTTCCAACCTGTCGTGATGGAATTTCAGGAACGGAGGGTCCGCTCTAAGAGCAGCGAGCTCTGATACTCTTCTGACGGATGTAATTGCCACTAGAAATGCTGTTTTCAGGGTAAGCAGGTATAGGGATGTCGTAGCCATAGGTTCAAATGGTGGTTTAGTTAGACAGTTAAGCACCAGGGACAGAGACCATTGGGGTGTTAGGGCTCTGTGTTGTGGACGGAGGTTGGCAATGCCTCTTAGGAACCTCTTTAGTTTGGGATGTGTAAACAGGGCTGCAGCTTCAGACTCAGGTGGCTGGTGAGCTACAATGGCTGCAGTGTAGACTCTCAAGGTGGATAGGGAGAGTCCTCTGTTGAAGAGTAAGAGGAGGAATTCCAGCAGGACTTGGATATTGGCTGGACTCGAGGGTTGAGAGTTGGCTCGAGTGAAGTGGAGGAAGGATGCCCACTTATGTTCATACAAGTTGTTTGTAGACTTTTTCCTGGAGTTTGCGAGCACCTCTGCAATGGTTAGCAGCTGATGTACCATGCTGTCAGGTGGAGAGTCAGGACGTCTGGGTGTCTGACTTGGCCCTGGTGCTGTGTCAGGAGATCGGGTGCTGAAGGCAGCTGGATGGTGTCGGTCGCCATTGTTTGTAGGGCCTGGAACCATGGCTGCCTCGGCCACCACGGTGCCAGCAGTATGATGTGGGCTCCATGATGCCTGATCTTCATTAGGGTTCTCTGAATGAGAGGTATTGGCGGGAACGCATAAAGGAGACCCTGGGGCCAACTGGTGGCAAAGGCGTCTCCTTGTGAGTGGTTTCCGATCCCCGCTCTGAAGCAGTACATGCTGCACTTGGTGTTGGCTTGTGATGCAAACATGTCCATGATCGGGGTTCCCCACCTGGTACAAAGGATGCGGAACACTGCTTCTGAGAGGCTCCACTCGTGATTGTCGTGAGTGAGGTGACTCAGTTTGTCTGCTACCACATTGTTGCGTGATGTGATGTGTATAACTATCGGGTGAATATCCTTCTTTATGCACCATCGCCATAGTTTGAGGGTGAGGTGCAGTAGAGATTTTGAGTGGGTGCCTCCTTGCTTGTTCAAGTAATAGAGAGCCGTGGTGTTGTCGGTTGTTACTTGAACCATCTTGTGAGTCAGGAGGAGTTCGAATGCTTTGAGGGCTTTGAATATGGCTAGGAGCTCCAGGTAGTTGATGTGGTAGAGTTGCTCCTTGGGTGTCCACCTGTGATGGATCGAGAGGTGGCTGCATGTGGCGCCCAAGCCAGTGGTACTGGCATCTGTTGTTACCTGGATGGACGGGTAACGTTGCTTGAAGGGTCGTCCCACTTTGAGATTGCGGGAGGACTTCCACCACCTCAGACTGATGAGAAGGGAGGAGGTGACCCTGAGTCGTTTTGCAGGGTTGTCGCGGTGGGGGCGAAACTTGGTTAATAGCCATGCCTGCAGTGGTCTCATGCGGAGTCTGGCATGTGGTAGGATGGCTGTAGTGGAGGCCATCAGGCCTAATAGGCGTTGGGCTTGAAGAGGCTGCAGAGCCTGCTTGATTTTTCCTGGGCGGTCTGGAGCCAGGTATGCCTCTGCCTTTTGGGCGTTCAGGAGCGCTCCTATGTATTGTACTGACTGGCATGGAGAAAGGGTGGACTTCTTCCTGTTGAGTTGAAGTCCCAATGATGTCAGGAGCTCTATGGTGAGGTCTCTGTCCTTCTCTGCCTTTTGTTTTGTAGGTGCCACCAGGAGCCAGTCGTCTAAATATGGGAAGACGTGGACTCCCTGGAGTCTGAGGAAGGCCGCCACTGGTGCCATGTACTTTGTAAACACCCGCGGGGCGGAGGAGAGACCAAAGGGCAGGGCTTTGAACTGGTAAGTGAAGCCTCCCATCCGGAAGCGAAGATATTTCCGGTCTTGGGGGGGCGATGGAGAGATGGAAGTATGCATCTTGTAGGTCGAGGACAACGAACCAGTCTCCTTTTTGTAGCATGGGTATGATGGTGTCTAGTGTGGCCATGTGAAATTTCTTTCTTCGAATAAAGTTATTTAGTTTTCAAAGGTCTAGAATGGGACGAATGCCTTCGTCCTTTTGGGGTATTGTGAAGTATCGAGAGTAGAAGCCTAATTGATCTCCTGTTGGCACTAGCTCGATAGCTTGTTTCTTTAATAGAGCTGCGACTTCCTCCCTTAGTACTTGGGAGGGTGGCGTGGAGATGACTCTTCCCAGTGGGGGCCGATGATGGAATTGAATTCGGTATCCCCTTTCGATAATTGACAATACCCATGCATCTGTCATGATGCTTCACCAGGTCAGTAGGAAGGGATGGAGCCGGATATCCTGGTGTGGAGGAGCCGGGTCAGGACAACTGTTTTTGTTTGCGGTCAAACCTCCTGGGTTGCTGCTCTTGCCGTTGTCTTGGCTGTGGTGCCTGGTGTTGGTATGGAGATTGTTGGTATTGCGGCCTGTATCGTCCCTGGGATCTTTGCTGGGACGGAGTATATTGCCTTCTCCAGGATGACGCTGGGGGTCTGAAGGAGGATTGTGAAGAGTTTCCCTGGTACGTGTAAGATTTGACCGCTTTTCTCATTTTTTGAATATTATCCAGTGATGCATCAGTGGAGGTAGCAAAGAGCCCTTCTCCATCGAATGGGGAGTCCTCTATACGGTTCCTGGCATCATCTGTGATGTTTGCTGTTCTGAGCCGGGCATGACGGCGAAGGTGTATGGCAGTCATTAACTGTTTAGAGGCTCCATCAGTGATGTGGAGAGAGGTTATCATCTGGTAATCTATCAGGGAGAGAACCTCTGAATATGAAGCCTGTGCCTTGGCCTTTTGTTCTTCCGGAAGATGTTGCATGAATTCAGGGAAGGTGAGTAGGAGGTAGCGTGTGTAAGCCTCCATGGCACACAGGTAGTTCAATGCTCTCAAGGAGAATGAGGCAAGGGAGTAATGACGCCTGCCGATGAGATCTAGCTTCCGAGCCTCCTTATTGCTTGGGGTAGTATTGGAATGTGACTTCCCTCTGTTTTGAGTGGCATCCACTATCACAGAGTTGGGTAGGGGGTGCTTCATGAGGAAGCCTGTGCCATCACCATGTGTCTTGTACAGGCTGTCGATTCTTCTTGGAATCAATGGGTTGGAAGAAGGTTTGGCCCAGGCTTCTTTGGCTTTTTCAAGCATAGAAGGGATGAATCCCATCCTCAACGGAGGTGGCCTAGTTTTGTGTAAGTGGCCGAAAGACGTACACGCATCGCTGGCTGTTGGAAGTTGCACTTGGAGTCCCATGACTTGTGCAATCTTATGTACCATCTGTGAATAGTTTTTAAAATCTTCTATTGGTGTGGAAGATGGTTTTTCTTGTATATCAGTGTCAGAGTGTCTCGATTTTGAGATAGTCGACCCATGGGAGGAATGAGAAGCTGCTCCCGTGTCGGAATCATCAGTTATTGGGTGATCCATAGTAGCTGGTGAGTCTGGCAGCTGTGGTTGTGGTACCTGAGGAGCCACTGATTGTGGTGTGACATTAGTAGGTACCTGCGGGTACTGAAATGGAAAGCCTGCAGTTGGGATGGTGTCATTGTTAGACGCCAGCGGGCGCTGAGCTCTTGGCTTCGGAGTACCCCTTCTACGCCTTCTACGTTTGGGGGAGGTGGAAGAAGATGTGGTAGAGGAATCTGTGTCAGATGAGTTAGACACCATGCAAGTATGACGTCGCTTCTTCTTGGCCTGGCGTTTGCCCTTATGATGCCGTGTAGAAGATGAGGCAGATGACTCATGACGTCTGTGACGCTTGCCCTACCAACGTCGTGCCTTGTGACATCTAGGGGAGGACGAGGGCAAGGAGGTGGTATCTTGGGCTTCTGCCTGTACCCGTTTCCTGCCTCTGCCAGGGGATGCCTGAGGGTGTTGCCCTTTCCGGTGTTGCCCAACATCATGGACCACTTTGTCCTCTATGGCTGGTCTCATGGTGGGTGATCTTTGCATGCCCGGGCGTCAAGGTGGTTCCATCCCCTGCTCTTCAATGTCTGAGTGCTGAAGAGCTGAAGTAGTAGCTGCAGCCTGTAGATTTTGTAGGTGCGACAACGGATTGTAGCTGAGTGTGGCCATGTCCGTGCCATGGACAAGTTGGCCTGGCGGTAAGCCCGATAGGATCATAGGGCTATGAGGGGGTTCGCGGGTACCCGTCGCCTGATTTTCAAAGGCATGGGACCATTGCTCATCTCTGGCATCAGGAGATTGGGTGCCGACCTGCGCTGAGCTCGGAACCCCCTCTACACCGCACGACTCGGATGGAACGAGCGCGGGTGGTTTCGGTGCCGCCACCGTTGTTCGCACATCGGAAGCCAAGTCCTTTGATCTTTTCTCCGGAATCGGAGCTTGCTGGAGATGTTTTTTCTTTCTTTTTCCCATTGTCTTCCCTTTATTTGAAGACTTTGATTTTGAGGAAATGGAGGGCATTGATGCTTCCGAATGGGTTTCCATCGGTTTGAGGGATTTTCCCTGCAACTACGGGGGGGGGGTATCCACCCCTCTACCCTAGGGGTGGGCGCCCGGAAAGAAAAAGTTCAACTAATAACTTTGGAGGGGGGGGACTTTGGAAGGAAAATGAACAAACTAATAAAAATTCAAATAGAATTAAACAGTTTCACTTTCCTTATTTTTTGTAGGAGCTGAGAGAAGTGTGACCTCGCTCAGCGGCAGCAAAAAAGGAACTGAGTCAGCAAGGCGGGAGATGGGTGAGCATGCGCATGGAGGGGAGGGGCTTATACGCCTTGAGCTTTGGAAAGACCGGTAACTCAGGCGCGCAGGCGCGAAGACCCTATGTGTGGATTCACAGAGTCCACGAAGAAGAAATGCTTGGACCATCAGAAAAACAAACTTAGATCACATCATGTCTGAACTTCCTCTGGAATTGCAGTTCATGAAACTGAGGCTGTTGTACCCTGGGTACACCATGATAAAACAAGACAAGCTGGTAATGACTGCTACTGGGGAAAGTATAAGATCCAACATGACTCCATAGAAGAAGTCACAGCCTGCAGTTTGCAAAAGCTAAGCAGGAAGGAGTATTAGGGATAGGCCATTTTCAAGGACTTTCATCCATAGGGTCACCATAAGTCAGAGACAACATAGTAGCCAGTAACAATAATAAAGGCAATTCATTGTGTGGATTGCACACAATGAGCATGTACAAATGAGTGTGCTATAAACTTTGATCACCCTGAGACATAATTTGTACTCTCTGAATAAAAGAGAGAAGAACAGATCAGAGAAAAACTGAATAGGCTCCAACCATCAAAGACATAAGACAGGAGTGTACATTATCTCCCTTTCTGTTGGCTTACATGCACTGCCTATTACACTGATTAGATTCAAATAAAGGTATGGAAACTGGTGGAAGAAATGAATAATTTAAGACATACTGGTTATACATTACTGGCAAAAAGCAGCAGTGACCTAAAAGATTACAGAAAAAAATGAAGGACCAGGATTACATTTGAGCAAAAGAATTATGTCTTTAATGCTGACAATGAAAAAACTAAAATCATTAATATTTTGTATATCTCAGCTCAATCATAAATCTTAATTCACAATGCTGTAAAAACAACAACAACCAGAATTTATTTATTTTATTTTATTTATTTTACTTTTATACCACCCATCTAGACCTAGGACTACTCTGGGCGGTTTACAACAGAAGAAAATGGAAACTTGGAAAGGCAGCTCCGAAGGAAAAAAGGAAGATCCCTATGTGTTAAAGATACGTTGCTGGGGGCCAAGGCCAATATCACTTATCCAATTACCATGTAGTTAAATGAAATCAGGCCAGGGGAAGAAGTTTACAGGAACAACATTGATTTATTCAAAGTATATGTGTGAACAACAGATTTATGGATACCATGGGCCATCAGAAAGATAAGTAAATGGTTTCCAGAGCAAATCAAGCCTGATCTAAAAGCCAGACGTATTACATTCAGTGTATTATGTTTTGCAAATGCCTAAAGACAAAATTCACAGAAAAGACATTTATACAAGGAAAGTTTGAAGGTTAATGACAAGAACTTTTAAGGTCATTAACTCACAGGTTACCAAAAGTTCAAAATAATGGCTGAAATCCAGTAGAAAGCTGGTTCTGAATCAATGGACCTTACAGAGAGGCTGACTCACCACATCACCACTGATTCAAAAGATCTATTCATGATTTACTAATGGATTTCAGTCAACGTAACAACAGATAAATACAACATGCATAGATCCCTCCCAGTTACTATGATCTAACTTAGGCTGGTGTCTACAGTAATGATTTTACTTCTCCCTCATGCTGATTTGGAAATGGCTTTCGAACTAACGTTCTATCCAGTACTGATGGGCGCAGCATTTGAAAGATGGCCAAAGGGGGCATATTTATATGGATAAAATCTAGCAGGATCTTGAATTCTTTTGAACTGAGTATGGTTCCCAACGCCTGCATCGCTTCAAACACCACTACTTTCTCCATAGCAAGAACTTCATTGGGTGCACAACCTGCTCCTTGGGCTGAACATTGTCTGCTGGTAATTAACTAATGCTAATTTCCTGGCATTAATTAACCAATTAATGCTAGCAAATAAAGCTAGTCCTTTTGAAAAATGAAATAAGCTCCCAAATGCACACCTTCAGGATTGCCTGACGGTGAAACTAAGGTAGAGACAGTCAGGCACAGGTGTTTGTGTATCCACAACATTATTATAGACTTTGATTCAAAATACAATAAAAGATACTGCAGCAGGCAGAAAAACATACTAAATAGTATGAAATGAATACACCCTAAGCCAATGAAGCCAAGAACAGGAGAAGAAAACCAGAAAATAAAAATCAGGAAATGTTTTTCTCAGGCAGCCAATGGTTTCATATTACTATGTAAAATGTGTAAATAACCCATGGGTTTACACGTCTGAAGAAACACTACAATCCACAAAAACTCACACTGAATTAACTCTGTTACTCTCAAAGGCACCAGTTATTGTTATATTTGCTGGAAAAGAGTAACATAGTTACTCATTCTGAAAACAGGAAATCTAAACGTAAGTACACTAAGACAGTCTTCTAATGAAAATGCCAACGTATTAAACTAATGTCATTTTCCATTTCAAATAAGAAATAACAAACAAACATTAATTTTCTGATCTAACTGTATGGCTAGCCTGAAAATTGATTGATCTCAGAATGAAACCTTCGCCTCGGTTGTAAATATTACAGTTATAACAACCAGAAAGAATGAGCATTTATATAAAAATGATCATAATAATAAAATCTTACTGACTAGTGATTTAAATTGAAATGGAAATCAATTTTTATCCCAGTGAAAACCTACTTTTTGCAAAATGAGTTATGGTTTTAAATGGGAATGAGTAAATTTCTCCATTTTGGCTCTGCTTTTGAGAAGTCTTTAGAAGCAAAAACTACAACATTTAAATTTATTATGGTTGCAAAGTTGTGGTGTTAAGCCCATAAAGGAATTAGGCTATGTATGATGTCAAATTCTTTAAATTAATTTTTTTTCAAGACAATAGAGCTGTCAGGGATCTACTTCTCCAGACTGCAGCCAGAGGTGTGACATTCTTGAATGTTGTTCCATGCAGAAGTGTTTCACCTAATACAAAAACGGATGTGGCTAAGACTCCATCCTAATACGGCTTATTTTATAAAAATACATTGAGGAATTTATTTATTTGTATAGAAGGGAATTTAATTAAATAATTCCCAATGTACAATCTAAAGATAGTAGTACTGTACCATTTTTGAGAGTCTGTCCTTTGTAAGTTCAGGCTCAACACATGCAGAAGGAAAGGCTGCCAAGATACTGCCAAGTTTTGGAAAATTTTACATAGGCCCATTACTTTGAATGAAAAGTGGAACTTGTTTTCATTCAGAAGCATTCAGAGTTTTAACCAGGGAACTCGAAGCTAAGTCAAAAGACAAACATGCCTGAAGAAGGAGCCTGTTCTAACACATCAATTTTTTACAAGATTCATAAAAAATACAGCTACTTATTAGGCAAAGCTCTTTAACAAAGTTAAAGAAGGTGTAGAAGCACTTGGGTAAGAAAGGGAAAGGCATAAAGAAAATTAGAATAATTAGATAAGCTTTTATCTAAATGAAGCAACACTTTTCAAATCATGTCAATCTGAGTTCTGGAGAATTAGAAGCATTCATCCAAGTGGTGTTGTCTAAAACTGAGGCAAGATATAGCACTGCCAAGTAGGGGCCAAACAGCAAAGTCTGACTGAATAATATTGGATCTCATAAAAAGCCTATCAACATATCTGTGTGAGCCAATTGCTGATGCTGAGGAAGCAAAGCAAAGCAAAGCGTTCTGCTTATAACAAGCCGCATAGTGCTTAAAGGACTCTCCGGGTGGTTGACAATTTATTTATGAAAGCTACACAACCCACCACCCCAGAGCTGGATACTCATTTTACTGACCTCGGATGGACAGAAGGCTGAGTCAACTATGAGTTGACTACCTGGGATTGAACCCCAAGTTGTGAGCACAGTTATAGCTGCAATACTGCAGTCTAACCACAACACTCTTGTCAAACAACGTGATAGTGAAAGCTTTTAAATGTAAGTATTAAAGACAAAATTCATCACACATCAAAACAAGACATTTTTATAATCATATAGAGCAGTGGTTCTCAACCTGTGGGTCCCCAGATGTTCCTGGACTGCAACTCCCAGAAGTCTTCATCACTAGCAGAGCTGGCCAAGATTTCTGGGAGTTGCAGTCCAGGAACATCTGGAGACCCACAGGTTGAGAAGCACTGATATAGAGGAACATTTACCCAATGATGATTTTTGTATAATTGCTTCCTTGTGGACAGAGGGTATATAAACTTGCTTTATGCTTAGGGTGCTATCTCTTTAAGGCACCCGTGTGGCCACACATATCTCTGAATAAAATGCTTTCTGATAACTCTATTGAATCCAGAGAAAATCATCTCTGATGTGCAGGGTGTTAGCAACCCCACATTTCTTTGCATGGTTGAGAGAAAGAAGTGACCTCAAGGATTACCATTACTTGCAGCTTTCAGTCATTTATAATGTTGGCATCCCTTTACAAAATCAGGAATGTTCTCAAGGCTGAATTATTCCAAGAAAACATCTATTTTTACATACTTATATAAAACCAATGCTCAGTAAAAGTGATCACTAATCAGTTACCTACACAAGGGCACAGCAAGGTCACATCTCCAATGGAACTCACTAAACTAACTGGTATAGGTGTCTTAACTTGTCTTAAGTGTTTATAATCAATCCAGAGTACACTTATGGGCTGAGCTGGCCCACCGCTCTCTGGGGGCACATCAGGTTCCAATCAGCAGTTCCACTCAAACACCAATCAGAATGAAGGAAGCCACAAGACCACAGTGAAATGCCAGTGCATAGCAGCCAACAGCTTTGTGTAAGCAGGTGGACTGACCTGCAGTAGGGCCACAGCCCATAGCTAATATGTCAGACAGAGAGACAGACAGATACACCAACCATCTAAACAAAGGCTGCTCTGGGTGGTTAACTACATAAACAATAAACAATTAGCAAACATCAAACCTTTCACAATAAACCAAAACCTTGGAACTACTATAATAAGAAACCAGCATAAAAACATTTTATTATTTTTTTTATAAAAAAGAAAAACACTTGTATATCTTAACACTTTTGATGAAGCAAATGCCTCAATTAACTAATAGAAAACATTTCTAAATAGTTAAATTGTGTTTTAATACAAAATGCAGGTAACTGTGCCATCTTAGGAACAGCACTCCCTAAGCTATAGCTGGTGGTTAAGTTGGACATACAACACCCAGTTTCCTGTATGACAGGCATGTCCAAACTTTGGCCCTCCAGGTGTTTTGGACCACAACTCCCACAGTCCTTTGTCATTGGGAATCTAAGCTTGGAATTCTGGGAGTTGTGGTCCAAAACACCAGGAAGGCTGACGTTTGGACATGCCTGCTATATGAACTCTGGAACTACCATCTTCAAAGATGGCTGGCAGGCAACAGGAGTATGGTTTACGGTATGAACTGATACAAGAGAACAGCTAGGATAACAGTGAAATGTCTCTTAAAATCACTAGATAAAGGCCATTCAAAACCCAAAAATCTATCTGATCAATGCAAGTAGATTTTGGAACAGATTTCGTGACAAAGGTGTCTTTAAAAACAGCTTTGCAGATCTGTATGAAGTAAAGCAAACCTCTTGCATTTGCACCTTCTTCTGTGGCATGTTTGGTACCTATGTACAGTCATCAATTCTTCTACTAAAAGTGTAAAGGTAGCCCTTCCCTTGAGTTTAGACTTGTAGGATCTTGTACTCTAGAAGAAGCTTCCCCCCATTGTTGTTTGCCGATTTAAATTGTTCGGGAAGGAGTCATTAAGCAAATAAGCCAGTTTGCCATTGAACTGGAGCAGTCAACACCCCTCTTGTGAAGTAAGAACATTAGGAGGGATTTTGCTAGGTCTTTTTAGCACAGTTCATGGAGTGGAAAATTCTTGCTCATACAAGCATAGATATGAAAAGGTAGCATATACAGCCTGCGTGGGTTGTGTGATGAATTCTAGAAAATTCATCTTTGCTAGGTCATATCATCTGCTATAATCTGTTTGATCCCTGGCTATGTCATGTCATCCGTTATAATCTGTTGAGGTCTGGTTGGGAATGGGAGACATTGACTTCCTCCGTAATTAACAGGTCGGTGCCAAGTCAAATGGGATGGCAAATGTTATGTTTTCCCCATCTAGAGATGGGCACGACTAGGGAAAATGACGTTTTCGAGTTGTCGTGTGTCGGAGGCAGCCCGTGTCGGCTCGTTTCCGTTTTTCGCGAAAAACTGCAAAAATTAGTCGGTTCGTTTTTTCGTTGTCGTTATACTGGTTTTTTTTTGGGGGGGGTAGCAGGCTCCTGGAGGCACCTCTGTGGGGTGGGTGCCTCCTCTGGCCCGCTATAAAGGGAAAGTGGGCTCCTGGAGGCACCCGTGGGTGCCTCCTATCCTCACCCACTAGGAAGGGGCAGCAGCAGGCTCCAAGAGACCCCTCAACATGGGGGTCTCCCCTCCTCACCTGCTGCTGCAAAATGGCATGCATAACCATATGGATATGCATACCATTTGCAGGCAGTGAGACCACCTGGTCCACTGGTACGACCCACCGAGGACTGCGTCGCACCTGCCATGTCCCACAAAGAAGGGAATCGTACTTGCGTGTAGTGCAATGCAAGTACATCTGGCTATGGGCTAAGGTGGGTTTAGTGCAAGGGCTAGGGTTAGGCTAATGACGGGTAAGGTTACGGTGGGCTATTGGGTTGCACCTCTGGGTGCCTCTCTGACCCACTAAGAAGACAGTCTGTGACATATGGGTAAGGAGTCAAGGATTAGGGTTAGGGGGCTAGGGCAGGTTTTAGGGGGCTTTTTGGCACATCCCAGAAGTCTCCATGGCCAAGTGGCCATGCGATTGGTGAGATGGCTCCAAAAATTTGCATGGTCTTCCCCTCCCACATGGCTGGCCAGGCCACTGGGCCAGCCCATCATTGCACACTGCGCAGGTGTAAAAAAAATAAAATAAAATAAAATCAATGGAGGACAGAGGAGAGGAGAGACATTTTGTTGCAAGAAAAAACCCACTGCTACTGTGAAAAATCTGGAAGTTTATAAATTTCTGCGTGTTTCTGTTGTGCTTGTGTGTTTTTGGACCACGATTTCAAAAACAATATTGCGTTCGCCGCCCCATTTTGGATCTCCCACCCGCACCGCATGGCATGGCGAGTCCGGTTGCCCAGGACGGGGGGGAGGCGGGACCCCCCCTCCAGACCAGAAACCCCCCCTCCGGTAGGTGCCCTGAGGCACGGCAGGCATTTTCCGCCTGCTTTTTGGCCCGGGAATGGGTGGGGGGAGACGGGAGAGTTTAAAAGTTTTTTCCTGTGCCGCCCGTGCCGCTTGCTTGCGCTTTGGCGGCCGGCGGCGAGACTGGGCTTTTTGCTGGCTGCGAGCCTGCGGCGAGTCCCACCAGACCAGAGCATCCCAGGACGGAGGGGGGGAGGCCGGGACCCCCCCTTCAGACCAGAAACTACCCCTCCGGTAGGTGCCCTGAGGCACGGCAGGCATTTTCCACCTGCTTTTTGGCCCGGGAATGGGTGGGGGGAGATGGGAGAGTTTAAAAGTTTTTTCCTATGCGCCGTCTGTGCTGCTTGCGTTTGCGGCGGCCGTTGGTGAGACTGGGCTTCTTGTGAGCCTGCGGCGAGTCCCACCAAACCA
>JAHTLZ010003305.1:261154-293679 GCA_023846285.1 Phrynocephalus versicolor | reverse complement strand
AGCCTGCGGCGAGTCCCACCAAACCAGAGCATCCCAGGACGGAGGGGGGGAGGCCGGGACCCCCCCTCCAGACCAGAAACCCCCCCCTCCGGTGGGTGCCCTGCGCCCTTAGTCAAGCGGGCATTTTTCCGCCTGCTTTTTGGCCCGGGAATGGGTGGGGGGAGAGTTTAAAAGTTTTTCCCTGTGCCGTCCGTGCCGCTTGAGCCGGCGGCGAGACTCGTGCCGTGCGGCTTGTTGTTGATGCTGCCTGTGGCGAGTCCCACGCCACGCCAGAGCAGCCCAGGAGGGAGGAGGGGGGAGGCCGGGGACCTCCAGAAACCACCCCTCTGGTAGGTGCCCTGAGGCACGGCAGGCATATTTCCGCCTGCTTTTTGGCCGGGAACCGGGTTTTTTAAATTTTAAAAACTTTTTTCCTGTGCCACGTGGCATCGCGCGATCGCGCGATGCAAGTAACGAGCACGACAAATCAGAGCAAAATTGTTCGTTCGTCGGTTCGAGCTCGAAGTCTGGCGGAGTAATTCCCGTTACCGTTTCCGTAGAGTAACGGAACCGAGTAACGGAAACGGAAACGGGAATACCGCTAAGTCGTGCCCATCTCTATCCCCATCATCAAAATGTTCGTTTGTTGTTGTAAAGAGCAAATGGAAGGAACCTTACAACATCTCTCCTGCATATCAAAACCTGCCTTCACAAAGGATATCTATGAGGAAGAAACACATGGGTGAAATGCCCAGGTTTTATAATACCTTCCAGTATATCAAACGGGTCCCTGGGCTTCAAAGGGTTACAATCAGATGGCAAGTGGATTGCTTCTGTCAACTAAGGAATCCCCCTGTCAAATAAACATCCTATTCAGGTGATTGAACGCTTTAGATCAATAGAAAATGCATAGCCTTTTGTCCACTATCAAAAGGGAAGTCTTTACTCGTAGTTATGCTAATTGATGCCAAAGAACCTACACTTCCCTGATCTTAGTTTACATTTCTGAAAGAACAAAGACAGGTCCTGAAGATTTTGGGTCTATAATAATGGGGCTACTCTAACCAGAGGAACACAGAGCTTTTGGGATAGCCTGCAGCCATGTGACTTCCGTGCGAGGCTGGCTTGCAGCCAGAGACAACAGAAGAGATCTTTCCTTTCACGATGTGAGTATATTAGACAGATTAGCTAGCTTTCTTTATTTTCTATTACTGGGTTGCCTTATTTTAACCCTATGTCCTGAAATTGGTTTTATATTTACTCTGCAAGTTTTGCCTTAGAAATTTTGCCTTTGTTTTGTTAATGCTCCGAGAATCTGTAACTCTTGTCAGAACGATGCTGACAAAGAGAGATTCCTGGTTTTACGCTTGTTTTAAAATAGTTATTTTCTTTACCTTTTTAACCGGAATCTGTGTTGTGCCTGAGAGGGGAGATTATTGCTAAAATTAACCAGAGCCTCAACCCAAGGCTACATGCTACTGACCTTTCTGTGAGCACCAGTTTTCTTTTGATTGAACTCTATGGGACCCGGAGCAGTTCACTAGCAGTTCCGAGGCTCCCGGACTGAGGGTTTTTCCAAGGAGACAATCCCCCTTTTAACTGGGACATAGTGGGAGTCAGCTCACCCTCCCAGCATAAGCTGTGTTGCTAGTCTAAATCGCGGGACCTTCTGGAATAATCCTGCGGGCGTGTCAGCCCCAAATTGTTTCATTGTTGGTGGCAGCGAAAATGGCATGTGCAAACGCCCCGAAGGCATCACAGATTGAACCATGTGGGCTACAGTAAAATCAAGGAGGAAACAGGAGAAAGCAGGATGTGTTATTAGCAAGGCAAGCCTATACATACAAGCTGAGAAAAGAGAGGGAAAGAGGGCGCATTTCTACATAGCTTATTGAGTGTTAAGGGATTTATGTGCTCAGCAATGGTTCTGTGAACAATTGGCGTTAATGTGACAATCCTCACAATCAGTACTTTGCAGGTTTCATGTTCCTTTGTCCTCTTTCTACACCCCAATCCCACCTAAATGCACTGTAGATATAAACGTAATTTAAAATAGCACTTCATGCACCTGATAAAGCTGGCTATAGTTCTGGAAGACTCACACAGAGATGGTCTCAAAAGTGCCACATGATTATTTCTTACTTTAGTATTATAATAAGCCATGATAGCCAGTGCGGTTTAGAGGCTAGACTAAGACATGGGAGACCTGGATTTGCATCTTGGTTCAGCCTGGAAACTCACTGGCGAGAGGTGGAAAAAAGTAAAAGCATACCTTAAATATCTTACTTACCCAGAAAGCCTTATTAGGGTCAAGGTAAATCAATGTCAACTTGACAACACAATAATAAAAAAATAAGATAATGCCGTGAACTTCTCTGAAAATTCATTTCCCCATCCATTTTGGTTAGGCTCTGCATAATGCAAGAACTGGGACGGCAAGCCATCTCACACTTCCTGCCTTCAATAAAACAATTTTCTTCTACAGGAAAAGGCTCAATAACTTCCTGTTTTCATGCTTCCTTCTGTGGACACTAATGAGGCACAGGACACACAGGCATTATGGCAACCCCCCTCCCCTAAACCTAACTCAATGTCCTACAGATATGTTGCAGACTAACCTACCCACTTTATCACCAGTCAGCATCTTTCTACTCTTGAATGCTGGGTAATTCATTGTAGAAGAAATTAATCATAATTTCAGGATCTACATCCAGCCATTAAACCTTACAAGGCTGTGCTACTCTGCCTTTTATTATAAGGCAGAGTAGCACATTTATGAGCTGCCTTTTATTATAAGGCAGCTGATAAATTTGACAAATTCGATGGATGGAATCTAGGACTTGTTTCTGTTTCACCATGTCTTACAAAATACTCTGTGTCATACCTGAAAAGTAAGGGAATATCTGGTCTGATAAATCCCACTTCACTGGTACTCCTAAAATCCTTTCTTGGCTCTCCCTTTTAAAAACTTTTCTTATTTCGTTGACAACAAAGGAAATCCAGCCTTAATGCCTGTCCTTAACTGCCTCCCTGCAAACTATTTCAATGACTCTAATCAGTATATAAGCCAAACCCACAAAGGCAAACAAAAACATGTGTACTCTTAGAAACCACACCTGCATAACCAGGATCAGATCTATCACCAGTTCAAAACATGAATTTTTAACTGCTCCAAGGCAAGACACTGAGTGAGATCAAGTTATTGCCCATTTGGGTTGCAGCCTAGATCCTGCATAAAGCCAAGGCAGTGACCACCAATCCACCTCTCCTTAGGAACAACCAATTAACCAGACATGTCTGAACTCTGAAAGCAAGGTTTAAAAAGCTGTATCTACAGACACATACTCTACAGCAGGCCAGCTGTATCCACTGATTCATTAACTGTGATTCAGTTATCCATGGTTGGTACAGGAAAAAGTTAAATAAATAGTTCAGCAGCCGCAAAGCAAGCTACTGCCACAGAACAACAGTTTTGGGGTTGTGGTCTCTCTTATCCATGGTTTTTGTTATCCACAGGAGAGCCTGAAACCATTCCCAGTGGATACCGAGGACCTATTGTACTAAATTTAACCACAACTAAAATTTCCAACTAAAACTACACAGATACATAATAACAATTAAGCACCTGCTGAAACCAAGGCCTTGTGGAGGGTTCATCGTTGGAAATTAACTGCAATATCCAAGACACAACTTGTAGAAAACCATACAAAGCTGTTAAAAACAACTTGTTCCTGAAGAGATTGATTCTTGAAGACTGTCAGAGAGACAGAAGACCCAACACATATATATGGACTATCTGTTGGAGGTTGGAACTAGATGTGGGACTACAGCTGCCTTAAATCTGGAAGGAGATGATCCTCTTGAAGGATTTCTCAGAGCTTTTGATATGAAAATCCAAAGCATCCTCCTACTAAGGTGAATGGTTGTGGATTACACTGTTCTGAAGCATAGCTCTTTTCAAAGAGACATTTCCAGAAGATGGCATTCCTCCCTCCCTCACTGTTTCGTTTAAAAAGGACCCAAGGTGGCTTAATGGAGTAGGAACTGGCAAGCCACTCCAGTATTCCCTGCCAAGAAAGCTCCATGGACATGGGGTCACGAAGAGTCGGTCACGACTGCAACGACACAACACACACACACAAGGTGGCTTACACACCATTAAATGCCTTGCTTGGCTACCCACGGCATTCAGCATTCTGGAAACCCTTCTCCTGCATCAAATACATTTCAACAACTATACTGAGCTCCAATAATACATCTGCAGATTTTTTTTTTTGGGGGGGGTAAATGTCACAGATACACTTTCACCCACCCATCATCTCATCAGCTAATCTTGGGCAGGCAACAGTAATTCTGACCAATTTCACATCCCCTTTGAAGCGCCTGAGAGGTGATCAAATTGAAAGCTAATTCAGATATGACAAATAGTCCTGACTGAAGCAGTTGTTCAGTAGGATGGGGCTGTCCTCTTTTTTTAAAAAAGAAGTGGTATCAAGAATTTGCCTTTGTCAACTACATTCAGTTCATCTACCGCAGGGGTGCCCAAACTTTTTGTAAGGAGAGCCATATTTGGTGGCTGAGAATGTGTCAGGGGCCGGTTGCTCCCCGACCCTGCCACCCCACTGCAAGCTCCACCCACTGACCCATAAGCCCCACCCACTGACCCCTTGCAACCCCACCCGCGGGAAGGAAGGTGGGGACCAAGGGAGGGAGGGAGGAAGGTGGAAACTAAGAGAGGAAGGAAGGAAGGTGGGGAGCAAGGGAGGGAGGAAAGAAGGAAGGTGGGGACCAAAGGAAGCACAGGCAGCCGTGGCCACAGGTCGCCCCTTGGAAGAGGCAATCTGTGCGACCTTGCACCCCCCCAAGCTCCCCAGCAGTGGCGACGGCTCGCCTGCCAGCCCACCCCAAAGCTCCTTGGCGGTGGAAGAGGCCCAGTGACCTGCCCACCCCCACACTTTCCCCTGCGGTGCTGGTGGCGACAGACTGCCCATCCACCCAGCTTCTCAACGGTGTCAGTGTTGGCAGAAGATTATAAAAAAATGGGGTGAAGGAGGGGGAGGGAGGGGCGGGCCAGCCAGCCGCGGGCCACTCAGAATGGCCTGTCGGGCCTGATTTGGCGCCCGGGCCGGACTTTGGCCAGGCCTGATCTACCTTATTCATTCTTAAGAGATGAAAGACCTAGCAATGCTCATTTCATGCCCTATCAATATCCAGATATTGCACACCCAGGAAAACAAGTCAGAAACTTTGACTAGATTAGAAGACTGCTGCCCGACGGCAACATAGGACTAGCAAAACTGACCATTAGAGTTGGGCATAAACCTTGGTTTGGAGGTTTGTGCTGGTTCGTAAGTGTGAGGACACAGGTGGCTTCCTCAGCCAGATCCCCCCACCCATGTGCCACTGGATGCGATTCTCCTCCTCCTCTTCAGATGGTCAGCCAGTCTCTAGCAGGAACACAGGCTTCTTTGCCACACCTCCTTTGCTTGATCACCCACTCAGACAAGGAGGCAGGACGGGCAACCCCATGCTTCTGCTGGGGACTGGGTGAAGAGCTGAAGAGGAGTGTCGAAGTGCACTCCTATTTAACTTTACTCGGTCGTAAAAAAAGGTTTACAAGTACAAGGTATGATTTTTATTATAAATGCACAAGCAGAAAGCCAACAGCATAGTGGCACACTGTTATTACATGCCAGGGCAAGGGATATGCAAGTCAGGAATAACCTGTGCATGATGGATTCACACACATTTTTAAAGAGAAGCCTGTGACCTCCCCCATTAAACACATTCACATTTTGGGTTTAATTTGCAAATACTTTGGCCCAGTAAATGCATCACCATAACACAAGATAACATGTGAACTGACAAGTCATTAGAGATCTAATTAAGAAAGTATCCATCTCCATATTTTTTAAAAAAGTTTCCTTTTTAAAAATAGTGACTTTCCCACCTCTGTCCTAGGCTTGGTCACGTGGCCACAGCAAAATAAAAATGCAGACCACTAGCACCTTTCCAATTACAGTGGACCCTTGTATAACAAACAGTTTGTATAACATAAAATCTGTACAACATAAAAAATTCTGGAGATAGGGGAAATTTGATTAACAATTGCCTATGGGGAGAATCTGTACAACATAAAATGGGATTACTCTGTTTCCAATGCATTCCTATGGGAATTTGTATAAAGGAAAATTTGCTTAACATAATTTCATTTGTAATGAATTAATTCCTTTATACAAGGTACCACTGTAGCTGCAATTTGCCATACCAGGATACAGAAACCTGGCACAAATCCCATGAAAAGCCTGGGCATGGCATTTATTCCAACTTACCAGTTGATCAGAGGTCATCCTTTTCCACTTCCTGTACCCAACCACAACAAAATTTTTAAAATTCTTGACATCAATAAGATATAAATTGACCAGGTGTCAAAATGCTAAACAGTACCAATTGCAACTTATTACTGTTTGCAAATGCATAATGGATACTATGCAAAAAACAAAGAAACAATGGCCCAACTTATGGGTAAACCACAGATCGGATTTTTTTTCTGTCTTCATATTGTGTAGGGAGAGTGTGTTTATCACAGTTTTTATTGAATTATTGTATTTCCTGACTTCTCTCTGTTTTCAGGGCTTTTAAACAAAAACAAAAACCTTCCACTACTTCCATCCAGACAGAGCTGTTGAACTTTTAACTTCAGCACAACAGCGAAAACAGACGCATAACAGAAGTCCACGGGCAAACGCAGCAAACAATTATTCCAAGGGAACATAACCCTATAACCACCATTTACACCTTCCAACCGTTGGCAACTTTCCCCTCTCATCCTCTTGGGAACATTTTCCCGTTTCCTCGAGCATTTTTTTACCAAGCCTTCGACAACAAACCAGCAACCGTAGTGGGAAAACGACGCCCTCTACGGCTCTAAAATTAGAATTCAGAAGCTGCCAAGGTTCCCTCTTCTAGAAGGCTCCCAGCGATTCTAAACCTCCAAGGCGTCCATTCTCAACCTCCTTTCCAAGCAAGTCACTGATCTTAAAACTTGATTTATTTACAAGTTTGGCTTGTAAATAGGGTCAGCTTAATCCTGCCCCACCGGGTGGGGGGGAGGGTTATCCATCTACGGGGTGGGGTGGGGAGCAAAGTGGGGAGACGACAGAAAATAAAACCGTTCCCAGCTTAAGGGGGACTTAAGAGAGTGTACATTGGTGTAATTCAATCGGCCGCTCCCATTCCGAGGAGCAGCGGTGCCGCCGGGGCATAAAAGAGCCCTGATCTTTCGCTCGCTCGGTGGGGGGGCTTCCTCGGAGGCAAGCCCCGTTCCCGCAAGCCCAGGGACGGCGCCCGTATCCCCGGGTGCGCAATTGCGCACGGCGCGGTTGGTCTCCGGAGGCTTGAGCTCGCCGCGCCCCAGCAAGGATCGCCTCCGACGATCCCCGGGGAAGCGCCGCCACTCGCCCCTTCCCGAAGGAGCCAGAAACTCCTCGCCAGGCCGGGAGCTCCGGGGGCGGCTCACTCACCTCGTTCTCCAGTTTGTGCCACAGGCTCTGCCAGTAGCGGGACGGCACCCCGGAGGCGCTGAGCGCCGCGCCGTGCACGGCCACGAACGCCTTGTAATCGTCCGGGTAGTCGCCTTCCATGCTGGCGGTTGTGGCCCCCCTGCTTGCTTGCTTGCTCGCCCGCCTGCTTGCCTGCTTGCGCAGCCGGCTCCTCGCCGCGGGAAACGGGCTCCTCCGGCGCCTCGGTCGAGCCAGCCCCGGCGACACCGAGGCATGCTGGGTGTGTGGCCTCCTCTTAAAGGGGAAGAGCCCGGCCAAAGGAGAGGCAGGCCGCGCGGCAAACGCCGGGGACGGCTGCCGGGGTATGGGGGTCGAGTGACTGACCGCTCCTCGGGAAAGCTTGCAATTTGCGTGATTTTTTTAAAAGTGGTTCCATAAAGGTATCACTTAACACTTGCATCAGGAGAACTGCTTTCAGTCCCACCACCAGCCACTGGTAAAAACAAACAAACCACTCCTTAACTATTTCAGACACAGCACACACCTACTGAAGGAGTCGCCAGTCAGGGGCTGTTGCCCAGTTTTGGATTTCTGGTCAAGTTTCTTGTTTACTACGCAGTACACCTATGGAAATTTGCAAAGGAGAAGAGCCATAGGTGCCTCAAAATCCACCCTTCTCATTAACTGGCACTTCAAGTCCCAGTATCTCACTCTGATACTTTTGTAGGAGAAAGAATAAGCGGGAAATATGTTTTTGTTTATATCTGTTTAAAATGACAGGTGGATGCATTTTGTTATCTTCTCTGACTTTGCATTGTGTTCTTTTGTCACTGTTCATGTAAAATATTTAATTGCACCATCTTTTATTGCTGTACATTTGGAAAATATATAGAAAAGTTTTTATCATCCAAAGCTGCTGTACTTAGCTTGTTGCATTTCTGATAAAATTCCCTTCAGCCATGCAGTAGAAATCCAGGGATTCACAGAGAACAGCTACAAGTTCCCTTGAGTCCACTCCTTTCTTATCAACTGGCACTTAAAGTCTGAATAACTCACCTGGTTGTGAGACAAATATGGCTTTGAGCATCTTGGTGGACAACTCACATTGGGAATCTATAGAGGAGTGAGTCCCTATTTTCTGCTAGGCCTTTTCTATAACATTTAATAGCATATACCATTGGCAACTGTATCTTGATGGGATGGGAGTTGGAGACACTGTTCCTAGTGACTCAGGTCTTTCCCAGAGGATCAAACTCTGAAGGTGGCAGTGGGGGACTTCTGTTCAACAACTTCAACCACTGGACTGTGGGGCCCCTCAGAGTTCAGTTCTCTCCCCTGTGCTATTAGGTGAAACAGTTGGGAGAGTTTGTCTGGATCCAACCTGTGCTTGAAAGGGTTTAGAATTGCTGAAAGCTTAAGTTTGCATTTCCTTCCTGAATTTGGATGCCTAGGTTTTGGCCAGGACCAGGAATGTATTTGCAGAGTAAAAGCTAGTACATGAGCAAAAATATCTGATGGCTATGGCAACACAGGCCTTAGTTACATCCTGCTTGGATTGCTGTCATGTGCTCTTTAGAGCTGCCTTTGAAGAGTGTCTTGGATTGTCAGGTAGTCCAAAATGCTGTAGCCAGGCTGATGACTTGGGCTGGTTCGAAGTGCTGCTTATGACCTATAAAGCCTTTTAGTAGAATTGGGCATGCCATGCTCCTGGCAGCTTTGTACTGTACAACAATCCCCGTCCCACTCTACCCTTGAATCCAGAGTAGCTGATGGACTTGATCCTCCCTACGTGAACTTCCCTATTTCTTAACCACTCCATGGAAGCCCTCGTTTCCAGTGCTTTCCGTCTGGTGAGGATGCAAGAGAGATGCTCTCACTGTTTCCTCCCAGATTATGCCATCCTTTTCTTCCTGAAGCAGACAAATGCTTTCTGTTTCAGACAGGGTTTTAACACCTGAATTGGTTAATGAAGAGTTTTGCTTTTAGAATACTACATATTACTGTTGTTATAGTTTTTAATGTGTGTATTAAGATGTTTTTAACTACTGTATTTAAAACTAATGGCTTTAATATTATTGTATCTTTGTGTC
The DNA here is from genome assembly GCA_023846285.1 of Phrynocephalus versicolor. NCBI lineage: Eukaryota > Metazoa > Chordata > Lepidosauria > Squamata > Agamidae > Phrynocephalus > Phrynocephalus versicolor. The sequence goes on along the minus strand of JAHTLZ010003305.1, from coordinate 284,108 downwards.
ACTTCAAGGAGAGAAAATGGTATAAAATGTAAGCTAACATTCAGAACACTTTTTAAAACTTGTCCTCTAATCAATTTAGCACTCTTAATATACTGTATTTATTTATTTATTTGATAGGGCTCCTCTGCTTAAGAGTTGTTTGACTTCAGAGCATGCATTAAATTCATAAGTAGAGGTACAATTGTATCGATTTTTCCAAATCAGTTAAGAGGAGCGTCTACTGGTTGAAGGATAAGAAGTAGTGGGCCAACATGTCTTCCTGGGAGAACACATTCCAGCACCAGGGAGCACCCACAGAAAAGGCCCTATTTCACACCCTCAACAAACACAGCTGCGAGAACAGAGGGATCAGCAGATCGGCTTCTCCAGAATATCTTTTATTGGTCTTCATTAAAAATATATCTTACATATGGTATATGAAATCGGCACTAGGTCACTCTGTTACCTTATTGCTCTGTCCTTATCTTCCCTTTTTTTGCAAAGATTTTTTCCAGTACTAATGACCTTTGTTATGCATGTTTTAGAAATAAGACATGCAAATAATGCCAGTTTATATTCCAGAGACAGTACCTGGTTTTAAAAGACCCTTGCCTTAAAATATCAGAAGAAATAGGTATCCCTTTGAAAGGGATGATTCTTTCTGGATAAAGTATCAGCACCTTGGCTTGTGAAGCCCGCATTATGATAGTGTTGGAGGTATTTGGGGGTCTACTTCCACCAACCCAGCTATTTCCCAATCTCCATTAAATCTCCATTGTGCCTTTAGATGTGAGTAGACCAATACTCTTTGTCTGCCTTTCCTTAAGTGTCAGGAATAACGTCTTAGTATTAACCTCCAATTTAAAGTCTCTATTAACCAGTTGAAATCTCAACTGGTGCCAAAGATAGTAGCCCCAGTTCTCCTACTCGGGCATTATATAACTCAATAGTTAATTAAGGCTTTCTGCTTTGATTGGACTGTAATTGAGGGACAGAGTGCTCAGCCACTACAGGAATTGACTTCTAGAATGAATAGTCTTTGGGTTGATTCAGAAGAGGCCTTAGTATGTTTTTAAAAGGCTCAGGTCCTAGTATATCAAAACAATATATGATCTTCTGAAAGAGACCAGTAGTACCAGAGATCTGACCCCTATTGGGTTGTTTAGAAAGGGTTAATCTGAACAGGTTTGCAGAAAGTACATTCTTTAGGTTCCCTCCCATAGGACAGTGATGGCAAACCTTTTAGAGACCGAGTGCCCAAACTGCAATTCCAAACCCAGTAATTTTTTTGCAAAGTGCCAATACAGTAATTTAACATGTATACAGGTGGCTATGAAGGGGAGGTGTCAGGTGCCCACAGAAAGGGCTCTGAGTGCCACCTTTGGCATCCGTGCCATAGGTTTGCCATCACTGCCATCGGACAATGACTGAACAGGAACACTGCTTCTGCTTATGGAATCTCCCCAAGCACTTGGGAGATGCTGGAATATCAAGGTGCTGGTTCCATAACCAATCTCCATGTACAGCAGACTGTCCTCCCTGAGGAGATAGGGATGTGGAGGGGGGAGAGCTAGAATACTCTCTGATTACATCTTTATACCAATGTTTTTCTGAACACCCAAATAGGACTCTAAATATGGTTATAATCCTGAGAATTTGGAATAAAAGTCCCCTGAATTTAATGGTGCATAAGTGCAACCTTAAGTGTGGTCAAGTCATATTGTTATCTCGATAATCTCATAGGCAAACAATAGAAAAGTGACTTCCTCATGGCTAATTTGTGGATTTGATCAAGGATCTTCCGCTAAGAAAGTGACCCACCAAGGAAAGCCATATTTCTCTTGAACAGACTTGAGTTGGGTTATTTTTAGGTCAGACGGAGGGGTGGTAATAATAGCTCTCTTTCAACATGACAGAGTCTGAATCATGATTCGTCTGTTTCACTATGACGCAGCCCAATTCAGTGCCAGCACCCAAAATTTTGTTTCCCTGTTCATTTACATTTACTTATTTCTTTAATTTATATGCCATGTCCGTTAGTAATAAAACACTACTTTGGGGAATTTACATCCAGAGAGAGACAAACATAAACTTAGACAAATCAAACTGATAAAAGGAAACACCACATATCAAACTTAACCATCAAACAAACTAATGAAATCCAAACAATGGTGTACAAGCAGTTTAAAGACAATCAATAATTTTGTTAGAGGTGTTGTATGACTATTAGAATTACTGAATTGCTGTACTATTGGTACCAACTGCATAGGAGAATGAATAATGCCACAATGCATTTCTCTCATTTTAGATTTATTATGAAATTGATTTAACAAATAAAACAAAATTACATGATTCCTTTTGAGGTTTGACATAGAAAATAAAGCAACTGATATACAGAGGCAAAGAGAAATGCAGAGTTAACGGGATACATTTACAAACATCTTTTCAGCTACCATATTGGACAGTGTTATTAAAATATGGATAAAGCTGAGTCCATTAAAAAAAACTTCTAAATACCAAAATTTATACATTTATTCACTATTTTTGTTCTAACTTACCATGATACAGTTACTGTGGAAAACAGCATTTGTACATAATTTACATTGAAAATAAAGCTTAGAAGTACCAGCAGCATCTACAAAGCATTTTCACCTTTTATTTTTTTTAATTGTAGACAGTGATTTGTTAAAAAAACACATGGAAATACAGAAATCATACATATCTTAGTTTCTAGATTTTATGTTAACAAGTAACAGATACTTCCCTGATAACCCTAATCAGACAAAACATGGTGATTTGGCATCAGTGAGGATCTCAGAATAGGCCAAGTAGCTCCATTTGCACCAAACTCATGAGACAATTATGGCACCTTTGTTGACATTACTCATACAGTGGTACCTCTTAAGACAAATGCCTCGTAAGACAAAAACCCGTAGGAAGAAAAAACATTCTGCGAATAGGCATGCTTTGCATGAGAAAAAAATCCTATGGGATGCTTCGCAAGACAAAAAAACATTCCACATGTACCCAGGGAAAAAACCCTGGTTATTTTTGTCTTTATTCTTGCCTCCAGAATGGATTAATCCATTCCCAATGCATTCCTATGGGAAACCGTGCTTCATAAGACAATTTTCTCTTAATACAAATTGACCCTTAGAAGAAATTAAATTTGTTTTAAGAGGTACCACTGTATATTGGACACAGAGTTCTCCATTCTTTTTATTTTTGACTCTTCCCATTTCTCTTTCATCCGTACAATTGGAGTTAGCTGGGAATTCAGTTTGCGGGGGGCAGCCAGCTAAATAGCCCTCAACAACACATGGCATATGGTCAATAGGGCCACATTTACCTGCTTGAGCAAGCAGCCAGGTTGACTCCAGCCATCTTAAAGCAGCATGCCAATCAAGGCTCTGTCCTTGAATAGACACTCTTGAAAACCAACATATATTTTACACAAACATAGACTCACATCTTTTACTGCTATTCTGGAAACTTTAAAGAAAAGGTAAAACCCAGTTTTTGGAAGACAAATCTGTCACATTTAATGGGATCACAGTCAGCTTCCATGGATGCCATCTTTGCCTCACCTTGTAGGGAATAATCTTGGTCACCAGCAAAATAAAGTTATATATTAAATTCCATGAAATTTTAGATGATATAAACTACAAAGCTCCTAAACAACATTGCCACTTAAATATTGTAGTGTGAGAACAGCCGTTGTCACCAACTGAGCTTTCTGACTCAGTTACAATACTAGGCATGTGTCTCACATGTACAATAAATAGGTTTTTAATTATCCTCAGAGATGTGAGGCTGGAATAAAGGTTCTGAAGAATGAGTACCATAAATTTCCATGTTAGTGAAGTCAATTGACTCCTATAAATAAATGCAAAGAAATAATAGAAGCTAACAATTTTGGCTTTGAAAAGTTACAACTTAGAAATGAGAGCCACAATGAATGCTTTGTTTCATACTTCTGCTACCTAAATATGCATCTGTAAGCTGAATTACTATATATTCATAACTGTATAATATCATATTTTATATTTTAAAACAAGTTTTCAATTGTAGAAGTAGCAGATTATAGCTGTACCACAAAATGAATGCAATGTGTACCATGGAAACTGCAAAATGGAAAAAGTCATGATCAGAAAAACTAAAATTGGAAAATTAAACATTCACTAATCTGTCTGCAGATATGATTTATGTAATTACATGTCCTTTTCCGGCACCCTTTTCTTCTTGCTTTTGTATCTAGATATAAGAATTCCTACTTGAGATCACTGCATTGCTTTCAAGACTTTAACTACTCAATTTAAATGTAACTTGTAGAATTAGAGTAGTCCTAAAGTGGATTTTCAGCAGTCTCTTCAACCTGTTGACCATGTGTGTTTATTATTTAAGCTCAAATGGAGAATTCAGAAGCAAAATTGACTCCACAGCTGAAATCCAGTAGCAAGTTGTGAGTTGGCCAGTCTACTTAGGCCTATTAAATCAGTGGAACTTGCTGATTAAATCAGTAAAACTTAAATAGGTGTTGATTCATCAAGACCCATCTACGTAATTCAATGGATCCACTCCACTGACAATTTACAACTGGATTTAAGCCCATAAATTCCAGCAGGCATTCTTGTATGAACTACCTGCCTACTTTTCAGCATGCTGGACCACCCATCACCCCTAATATCTTCAGCTAGTTAATTTTGACTTTTAAATTGCTGTTTTACAAATGTATGCAAAATTAACACCATAGTATTTTGTTTCATTAAAGCAGACTCACATTTAAACAAGCATCTATTGCCACTGTTTCTAATAAGAGCAGGGGCCTGAGACCTTATCGAGTAGCATCTCTGTGTTGCTTCCACCAAAACCCATTCTTGCAACGTCTTCTAATTGTCTTTCAGAAATATATGGATAAAATATGAAGATATATACTTTTATTAAAAGGCATTTTCACTCCTCTGATTTCAAGGAGAAGGCATCACGTTTCAGTTGCAGATGTTAATATCAACATTACTGAATTCTCCAGTGAATATACAGGAGAGTAACAATGTATTTATATCTGAAACTTAACGGTCTAAAAATTATTCTTCAAGCTAAAGGACAAATGAGAGCAAACTATTTACAGAATTACAGAACATTGAAAATTAAAATATTTTTTTACATTAAAAGAAGTATGTTTCACTAAGAGTGCTGTCTATTAATAATGGCATTCTAATAAACAGTTCAGGCTGAGTTTCATGTAGATCTGACATACTCAAATACATTCAAAACAGTACGAAGCTAGGAATTGAATGAGTCTTAAATAAGAATGATCCTTAATTTTAGATATGATAGTTGGAATGCAATGCAGTGAAACAGCAATCATCTTATGAAGATTTATGGAGCATTTCCGGCATTTCCATTGGAGTTTGTAAATGCTGAAACTTTGAATTAAGTTTTAAGAAAATACTTAGCCTAAATTCGAATACCCAACATATCTCTGTACATGATATTGTTAAAACATATCTCTGTACATGCTATTGTTGCATTTATCTATATATCTATTAAGAATTGACAAGCATTAAAGAGAGTGGTACAAGCAGAATAAATAATTTAAATGTGTTCTACAGTACCTTTCTGTAATCTGACAAACAATAATTGCTGACAATTCTGTTTACTTTCCTCTACTTATTTAATTAATAGCAATGACTCAAACAATTCAGTATGTAATGTGGTCTTTTTCTGTCAGGAACTGTATTTCTATTTTTGATGGGGGCTGAAAATCTTTTCATTTTAAGTGCTTACAAGATACTTGGGTCTTACTTTCCTTTTTAAAAAATGTCTCAAAGCATTCAGCTCTGCTTAATGGATGGTGGATTCTGCTTGCTCCTGTTTCAGCAACTCTGGAAATTTCAGATGACCCCAAAAAGGAGAGCAACGATGACAAAGTGTGTATGTAGACAGCCTCTGATGGAATCTTTACAACTCCTATGGTGCTGCGGGGCATTTTCTGTTGGTTTGAAGGGTGTTGGAACAGCATGGAGGTAAGAGAGCTGCTCTACCTCCTACTGGTTTGTAAGCTCTAGTGACATTAGGATTCTCACTGAACTGGGCCCTTGCCCTTCCAGGCTCAGAAAAGCTGCCAAAGAGGGTCTGGCAGATTGGTTAGGAAGAGTAGCAAATGCCTTCTTGCTACAGGGCAGGATTCCAGCATACACGAAGGAAGCAATAGTAAAACTACTGTTTAAAAAGCCCTGTTTAGATCCAACAATACTGAACAACTACTGACCGGTATCTAACATCCCATTCCTGGGTAAAATACTAGATAAGGTTGTGGCCTCACAGCTCCAGAGGTTTCTGGATGAAATAAACTATCTGGATCCATCTCAATCCTGCTTCAGGCCTGTTTCTGGGACTGAGACGGCATTGGTTGCCTTGGTAGATGACCTACGCCGGGAAATGGATAGGGGATCTGTGTCCATTTTAATTTTATTGGACCTCTCAGCTGCTTTTGACACTATCGACCACAGCATCCTCCTGACTTGTCTCTCTGAAATGGGACTTGGGAGCACTGTCTTACAGTGGCTTCAGTCCTTCCTACAGGAGAGAATACAGAACGTGGTGTTAGGGGACTCATGTTCAACACCATGGCCACTGACCTGTGGGGTACCTCAGGGCTCTGTTCTGTCTCCTATGTTATTTAACATTTATATGAAACCACTGGGGGAAATTATTTGGAGTTTTGGGTTGAAGTGCCACCAGTATGCCGATGATACTCAACTCTACCTCTCGTCACCTCCAGATTCTAAGGAAGCTATTTTGACTTTAGATCAGTGCTTTGCTTCAGTAAATATCTGGATAATGAAGAACAAACTGAAACTAAACCCAAACAAGACAGAGATGCTTCTGGTCAGTCAAAAAGGAGATCAAGGGATAGGGATGCAACCTATCCTAGATAGGATTCCCCACCCCCAAAGAAAAATTGATAAAAGAGGTGCATAACTTGAGCTTAGATGCCCAGATCACAGCTGTGGCCAGAAGTGCATTTGCAAAATTAAAACTTAGGATGCCAGTTACACCTGTTTCTTGAGAAATCTGCTCTGGCCACTGTGACACATTCCCTAGTGACCTCCCAGCTGGACTACTGTAATGCGTTCTTTGTGAGGCTACCGATGGAAAATCTCAGGAAACATCAACGGGTCCAGAGTTCAGCAGCCAGAATGTTGATTGGGGTGGGCTGCAGAGATCACATTACATCCATACTAAAGCAGCTCCACTGGCTGCCAGTAACCTACCGGGCACAATTCAAGGTGCAGACCTTAACCCACAAAGCACAAAATGGCCTGGGTCCAAGCTACCTCAATGACTGAATCTTGCAGTATGAACCAGCTCGGGTGCTAAGGTCATCAGGAGAGGCCTTTTTCTCCATCCCACCACCTTCACAGGTGCGCCTCAAAAGAACACATGAAAGCGCCTTCTCTGTTGCTGCTTCCAGACTTTGGATCTCCCTCCTGCTGGAGGGCAGGACTGCCCCATCCCTGCTGTTTTTCTGGAAGCCGGCAAAGACCTTCCTCTTCATAGAATCATAGAGTTGGAAAAGACCTCAAGGGCCATCTAGTCCAACCCCCTGCCATGCAGGAACCCCATCACAATATTTCCGACAGATGTCCATCCAGCCTCTGCTTAAAAACCTCCACAGAAGGAGACTCCACCACTCTTTGTGGCAGCATATTCCACTGCCGAACAGCTCTAACTGTCATGAAGTTCTTCCTAATGTTCAAATGGAATCTCTTTTCCTGTAGTTTGAAACCATTGCCCTGAGTCCTAGTTTCTGAAGCCATGGAAAACAAGCCTGTTCCCTCTTCAATATGACATCCTTTCAAATATTTAAACATAGCTATCATATCCCCCCTCAGCCTTCTTTAGAGAGGCTAAACATTCCCAGTTCCCTAAAACGTTCCTCACAAGACATTTCCTCCAGACCCTCAACCATCCTGGTCGCCCTCCTCTGCACCCGCTCTTCAGCCAAGCTTTCCCTGAATGAGGAACTTCCTACTATGTAACTTTATATGAATTACCATACATGATTGGATGGACTAATTTCATAAGAACACCAGTGTTTTCCAAGATACTTTCTACCCCTCATAATGGATTTTTCTTTTCTTTTTGCATGCTCTTTGTAGCTTCTTGTAATGTTCTAAAATGCCTCTTCTAATTACCTGTTCTTAACTTGAATATGTCTTAAATGTTCTGGGCTGTATATTGCCCCTCATTATTGTAAGCCACCTTGGGTCCTTTTCCAAGAAGAAAGGGTAGGGTAAAAATATTCAAAATAATAAAATAAATAAATTCACCCCAAACATCTCTAGTCCAATTAATACAGAATTTTGGGGGTAAGTGATGACTAGACTGCTCATGATGACTGTGGCATCATTCTGATTCTTAATTATTGTTTTATTGTAAAACTTGCATTCATATACAATAAACTTAACATAAACCATCCCAAGGAGCCTACTGTTTAAAGCAGGGTAGGAAATATTTGGCCCTCCAGATGTTTTGGACTTAAATTCCCAGAAGCCCCAGGAAGCATGGCCAATAGTAATTTGGACATTCAAAACATACCAGAGCTTGCCCACCCGGGGTTTAAAGTTATTTCAGCTCAGATCATCTAAGGGCCATTCTTGCCATCCCTTGGTCCTCAATAAGCCAAACCTGCCTATTTTCAAAGCTAGCTGTGCCTAGTATTAAAAATGCTATTAGGTGCTATCTCCTACCAAGACAGGACTCTACCTGGACTTCAAAGTGAGGGGAGAAATTCAAAGAATAATCAAATAAAATTAGGTTAAGATCTAGCACAGCTGCCTAGATGCCCTGAGCAAAGCTGATCTCGCCTGATCTTGGAAGCTAAGCAGGGTCAGGCCTGGCTAGTATTTGGATGGGCGACCACCAGGGAATACCAGGTGCTGTAGGCGCCTGGAATAGGAACTGGCAAGCCACTCTACAATTCTTGCCAAGAAAAACTCCACAGACATGGGGTCACGAAGGGTCAGTCATGACTGTAACAACACAACAAAGATCTAGCAAATGGCTAAGATAACTCCTTTGAAGTAGCCCTTACCACTTCTGGTAAAAAAAGGTTAATTATCTTGACATTTTAGTTTACTTTTAATGTTATGTATATTTGATATAAATCCATTTAAAATTGAGAAAGACCTATAAAAATTTAGACCCATATTAATAAAGGGGCATAAAACAGACCTTGACCACAGGATAGCCTTTAAATGTCCAACTGTGCTCTACAGTGTGTGTGTCATTAGTGAGTCATTTATTTTCATATACTGAGGGGCCACACTGGAATGCTGCATGTGGCCTGTCAACTATAGAGTCTAACCACCCTCATTTAAGACTTGGCTGTGTTCTTCTTTAACCATTCAGTTGCTCTACCCTCCCTTTTCCTGCTGATGTACTTCATTAACAAGGATGGGAGATATATGAAAAGGATGCCCTGTGTCATCTTACAGATTTCTCTTCCACATTTCAGTTGAATTTACAGGTACTGCAGCATCTGGTATGAAAGAAAACTAAAATACGGTAATATATTGCAGCAATTAGTCATAAAATCTGGATTTGAGTATGAAGTTTAGCAAGAGCAAGATTTGGTGTAGATCTGTTGCAAATATCAAGTTGAAACTGCAACTTACAGAGGAAAGATCAAGAGTCAAAATGCCCCAGAACTTCTCATTTTGGATTGTGACATACAGTAAAACGTGATTAAGGGATGTGCTGCCTGCAAGGGATGAGGAAGGGCAGGTTGCTTACCTCTAACTGTGTTTCTTCTGGAGGTCATCTGTTAACGCAAGGGCTGAGGAATGAGCACAGTCCTCTTGTGGTCTCAGAGATCTATCAGTAGAACTGTTCTGTTGGCTAGGATCTAATGGCAGAGGTGAAATAGGGAATTTGGGAGAGGAATCAGCTTATGCCAGATCCATACTTCCTCCTGCTTAGGGACACAGTTGCTGAACAGTTACTATGTTTGGTATGCATATGATTTTATGGTATTTTACAATATATTCTGGCATGTCTAATGTGCTTAGTGAATGTACTGCAGTAAGTTTAAAATCCCCTAGCCGTGTATCTCTTTTACAGAAGGATATTTAATATGCAATTTTATAATTATAATTTTAATTCTGTTCTGCTCAGCTCCTGAAGAAGGCCTCCACCAAAACGCGTCAAACCAGAGCTTTTTAAAAATTATTTGAGAGAGAATAAAGGATCCCTAGAGGCCTTAGAATATGATAGGAACTGGGCATGTACAGAGATAGAGAAGGATACATGGACAGATGGAATGCTAGCCTTAATAAATGCTCACAAGACCTGATGATATTGATCATAGACACTTCCTCTAAGATCAATACGGAATTGAAACAAACAATACAATAAAATATGGACAAATACAAACGTCATCTGACTAAAGAAAAAGAACATAATTTGGCCAAATTGGATAAAGATCTGAGGAATTTTCATGAAGAGCTTAAAGCATTCAAATATAAGATCTTAAAGGATGAAAAGGACTATGCCACCAATAGGATCTGCCATTGGCAGTATAAAAAGTCCAAAAAAGTCTCCTTCAATCTGGACATGAATTCCATAGCCTCGTACACAGACTGGGATTCTGGAGACGAGGGCGACGGCAGCGGCTTGGACCATAGACAAGAAACTTTTTTAGAGCAAGAGGGAAGGGAAAGAAGGCAGAAGAGAGATGGCAGGAGAACAAAGGACAGAACGGGCGCAAGAGAAACCTCTCCCCACGTTCGGCTCATGAGGAGTTGATGGTTGTAAACCTTTCCGACAGACAATTGAGTGACATTGAGATTAATGTTCTAGAAAAAGGACTTTTTTTGTACCCACACCCACATATGATTCCACTCAGACGAGACTGGATCTGTTTCATGTTTTTAGAAATGTTAAATTAAGACATTTCTTTGTTAAATCAGCAGCACAATCTCAGGGAGACAGAACTAACTTTAGAAGAAAACCCTAGTTCATGCCCCCTATGGATCCTGTCCCAACAATTGCAACTTTTGAAAAATTGGTTTTAAGGGATCTGAATGAACTAGAGAAATCCCCCAAATGCCCATGGAACTGCATGAATAAGGCAGAGAAGTGTGCCCTCAGATCTCTTTCTTCTGTTCCGTCTATTGTGATAAAAGAAGCTGACAAGGGTGGGGCTATTGTCATTCAGAATACCAAAGAGTATAAGTTGGAAATTTATAGACAACTGTCAGACATAAGTGCTTATAAACCCTGTGCTCATGACCCAACAAAAGAACTCATTAAGGAGATTGAAGTTATACTAGAGGATGGCCTTAGTTTAGATTACATTAGCGATGCAGAAAACAAATATTTACTCAATAACAGCAATTCCGGGATTCCAATTTTCTATACCTTACCCAACACCCACAAAGCAGACTACCCAGTAAAAGGGAGACCCATAGTTTCTAGATCTAATTCAATCCTTGAACCCCTATCCAAATTTGTTGACCATTTTCTAAAACCATTTATACCTGGGATTTGCTTATATGTTCAAGATTCTAGGGATATGATCAATAAATTAGAAGGAACCACAGTATTGGATAAGGATATACTGGTCACCCTAGATGTGAAATCACTGTACACCAGCATACCACAGGAGGAAGCTTTGAATATCCTCAGGACCATACTAGACAGAAGAACAAAGAGACACCCCACTACTTACTTTCTTCACTCCCTAGCAAAGCTAGCCATGAAAAGGAGTTATTTTAAATTCAACAACAAATTTTATTGGCAAATAAAAAGAGTAGCTCTGGGATGTGCAGTGGCTCCAGAAGTAGCTAATCTATACATGGAGTCATTTGAAAAGAAGGTTTATTCTGGCACTCATCCTCCTGAAGGGAGATGGATTAAATGGTACAGATATATTGATGACATCTTTATGATTTGGAGAGGTTCAGAGAACTCGTTGGTTAATATTTTGGGGTGGTTAGATACTCTGGATAGCAATATCAAATTTGACACCAAATACAACTATAATGAGATATGATTTCTAGATCTCACTATTAAGAAAAAATCTGGAAAACTATACACTAGAATATATAGGAAACCCACAGATCGTCGCAATACCTATCTAAGGTTTGATAGCTCCCATTCTAGACCTCTGAGACAACATCTCCCTTATGGCCAATTTTTGAGAATCAAAAGAAACTGCACCATGAAGGAAGACTTTGTACAGGAGTCCCAGATACTGAAATACTAGCTAAAAGACAGGGGTTACCCAGATGAGGTCATAGACAACAGTCTAGATAAGGCTACCAAGGGCCAGGCATAGTGATCTCCTTAACAAAAAGATAAGGAAACCTTCAAATCATATAAACTGTACACTGACATATAATCATGTAACAAACCAACTGAAAAAATGCGTAAAAAGACATTGACGTATCTTAGAAGATCTTGGAGGGTTTAAAGAGGGAATATATATATCCTTTAAAAGGACTAAGAATCTGAAAGACATACTGGTTAAAAGTGAATTAAAAGAGAGACGACCACCAGTCCCCACTCCCCAGCATTCTACCTGGAGCCCCCCACCCCCAAGAGGACACCATCCAGGTGGACATTGTATCTAGTGTAGCAGTACAAAACATATGTCAGAATTTGTACACCCACAGAATGATAAGATATATACCTTGAAAAATTTCACTAACTGTAACACCAAGGGTGTAATCTATGCTATAAGATGCCCATGCAAAAAAGCTATATATAGGACAAACCTCCAGAGCCCTGAAAATACAAATGGGTGAACATCTTAGCAATTTAAGAAACAAACGAATGGGCGGTCCGTTGGTTAGCCATTTCATGGAAATGAACCATGCAATTAAAGATCTGGTGTTCTGGGCTGTTGATAGACCTCCTGGGAAATGTGAGAGGTCTCAATTGAAAAGAGAGATAGACTGAATCCTGAAATTAAACACCCAAGTACCTCACGGGTTAAATGAAGAGATAGATTTCCTTCCTTTATTATAATAACTATAATGTCATCTTGCTGTCCTTTACCCTGTACATAGCAGCTTTTGAATGTTCCTTTCACGAATGTCTTCATTCTAAATCAAGTCGGGAGCTGTTATAGACCATAGAAGAAGAAAGCTCAGTATGCATATGATTTTATGGTATTTTACAGTATATTCTGACACGTCTAATGTGCTTAATACATGTACTGCAGTAAGTTTAAAATCCCAAGCCGTGCATCTCTTTTACAGAAGGATATTTGATATGCAATTTTATAATTATAATTTAAATTCTGTTTTGCTCAGCTCCTGAAGAAGGCCTCTGCCAAAGCATGTTGAGCCAGAGCTTTTTAAAAATGATTTGAGAGAAAATAAAGGTCTTTTCTACTTTTAGACATCCTGAGATTCCGTCTCCCATTCGTATTTGGACTTCTGTGGATGTACCAGTTCCTTTAGCTTTGCTGGTCACAGATATCTACCAGCAGAACTGTTCTGTTGACTAAGATCTAATGGCAGAGGTAAACGAGGGAATTTGGGAGAGGAATCAGCTTATGCCAGATCCATACTTTCTCCTGCTCAGGGGCACAGCTGACAAACAGGTACTAAGTTTGACCAGCAAAGGACAGTCCTAAGAACATTCCAACACTCCTAGGCTGGAAAGTGTTTGGATTTAGCATAGATTTGGAGCCTTGGGCATTTTGACTAATAAGGACTGCATTGTTCGTGTCTGCTTCCCGAAGTTGTGGAGATGATTTTCAGGACTGCAAAGACCCCTTTGGAAATAGCAGCTCATTTTCGGCACACAAGCTAAATAAGGAAGGGAAAAGAAATAAATCCAAGACTCTTACTAAGAAAGCATATTAACATAATTGCTCCCGGTTTGATTTTGTAGAGGCTTGTGTGGTTAACTACAAATAAAACCTCTATTATTGGCATCCAGAGAATTATGTAGATTTTGGCATTCACTGTATTCTGCCTCCTGAGTATGGCAGTCATTTCTTAGCCTATTACTAGCAATTTGACAGATGACCTTTAAAAAAAAAGAATTAAGTGCACTATTCAGGGGACATGGGCTGAAAATAAGTGCTATAGGAATAGTTTTAAACAAATATAATGAACATGATTCTTGATGAGTTAAGCACTTTGTTGTCTAGTTTTCAATCAAAGAACTTAACATATGCTAAATCAATTCAAGTAAAAACACTTTAAAGCACTCAGGGTAGTTAGAATGTATTCAAACATTTAGAAATTCAGCAATAAGCTTAGTTTCAAATATTGGATGAAAACTTGACAAATTTATTTTCAATGGTCCTTTAGAAATGAGCAAAGCCAAAAATGCAACAAGGAACTTAGAAATCCAGTAATTTCTTGGTATAATTTTTAAAGTCAAAGATGAGCTGTGACTTACAGAATTGAAGTGGGGTGCACATCTTTATTTATTCGTATTCAACATTAGTATTTCCTGGCAGCTGATAATATATTTGTGGTAACTGGTGAGTTGTACCTTGTAAATGGCTTTCCCAGAAGAACAGAAAACATATATTCTAGATTCAGAAATGCTTCACACTGCCTCTGGCCAGAGAGAAGAGTATACACACAATGTGATATGGAAGTGAAGTTTGTCCTTCCATTCTCTAATTTCTCCTTTCACTTGTCAAGCATGATGGGGATATAATGTACCTCTATGACTGCATATGCTACTCACTCACCCATGTGGTTTGTTATGTTGCCAACTGTCCAAGTGAAGCATTCTTCTGAATACACTATAAAAGAGGGATGCTGTGTATGAGTCAAATCCTCATTCCAGAACCAGCTGGGCACAGAGTCAGCATCTTGCATGAATGATGCAGGAAGGAGACCCCTGTTTTCCTCACAGTTGGTGGATTAGGAATGTTACGACAATACCACAGCACTGGGAAAAGCTAATGTTTTCCAAGGGTTTCTTCCCAAGGGCAAAGGATGGGGTTTAGACTATCTGGCATTCAGCAACACCAGCATATTTGGTTTCTGTACAATTGCTGACCAGAAGGCACCAATAAAAAGCCACAAAGGCTGTTATAGCCTGGCTTACAAGGCTACATGGAACCTAGGTGTTAACAAAAGGGAACACTTTGTTGATATTTTCTCTATGCCTTTGGTGACTAACTATGTCTACGAATTGAAAGAAAGTGAAGCTGCGATGTATAATCAGAAATAACCCATAGGTTGGGAAAGGAAATCAGTGGTTTTCTATTTACATGTGAGTTCTCTCTACATATTTTTGTCTTGGCAGTTCTCTACTGTGAACAGTCTGGTTGACAGTATTACAATTTAAAGTAGCTACATGGAATACAATGAAATGTATAGCAACCATTGTCAGCAGAGTACAAAAATACCTTGGTTTAAGAGTGTTTTGTAAGACAAGCAAACATTTTTTCTAAATTTTGCCTTGATCAACAAGCAATGTCTTGTAATACAAGTAACTGGAACAGGTCACATGATCACAAGTGTCTCCCTCCCTCCTTCTGCTAGATTGTGGTTTATTAACTGGAACACTCTGTCTCAGGCAGTCTCCAAAGTAGAGGGAGGAGAGAGGAATAGAGGTCTCCCTTGCACCAGCCAGGAACATGCAGGTTAGGGTTTTATTTTTCTTTATATTTATATTTTTCAGTAATTTGTTTTAAACATCCTTTCTTATTTTTTTAATCCATTTCTAGTCATAGGGCAGCTAATCAAGTGTGTATAGGCCTACATATTGCATCTTATTATTGTCAGATAAAAAACAGAGTAACATCCAATTGTTAGTCCAAAGCAGAGCAGGTTCCACAGCCAGGTATGTAAACCATGGTGTGGACATGAGCTTCTAGACAACTTCTTTTGTGAGTTTTTGGCATTTTGTGTGTACACCATGTGGTCTATTAGGACCCCAAAACAAATCATCTGAGTTTCCATTATTTCTTATGGTGAAATTTACTTTGATATAAGAGTGTTTTGGTTTACAGGCATGTTTCTGGAATGAATTATGCTCATAAACCAAGGTATTACTGTATAGGGAATGATCTAGGGCAGCTGTGGCATACCTTCAGTACTCTAGATGTTTTGGACCACAATTCCCACACTCCTTTGTCATTGGCAATCTAGGCTCGAAATTCTGGGAGCTGTGGTCCAAAGCATCTGGAGTGCTGGAGGTTCGCCACCACTGATATAGGGGAACTAATTGTGAATCTCACCAGAAGGTATATCAACAGTTCTATTGCATGCTGCTTCCACTATATTTTATTTTATTTTTCATTCATTTCTGTTTCATTCCTGGCCAGTTCTGAACAATTTCTAGGATACATTTAAAATTAATTTTAAGGTTTAAGCATTTTAAAACTAATTTTAGCTTTTGCATGGGCATAATCTACCAATTTCTATGTAACTAGGAAATATATATATAAGCCTATTGGGGAAGCTAATTGCATTTAAGAAAGTTATGTATGCCAGTTCACTGCTGTGTTAAACCTAAGACTGATATCTGAATATTATTCAAAGAATAAGGATCGTAATCGACATCCATAATTTTAATAACATGTGCATCATAAAACCACTCTCAGCCAGAAGTATAGCTCAGGCATTCAACAGGAAATAATGCCACCTGTATGAATGGGGAATTTAGGTAGGACCATGTGAATAATGTGCAAAGATGATCACACAAATGGAGCAAATATGGATTAGTTCGGTTCATACAAGTAATGATTTGCATGGTGCTAGGTAAGTGTTTCCAGAAGCCAGCTCCCACTACCTTAGTGTGTGAAGAATAGAACTAGTTCAAAGATTTTCAACAATTGATAGGCGCGCTTCCTTATACATGTACATGAACATGGCATAACAACAGCAAAGCTACTGTGAAACTGGATCAGATCAATGAACATGAACAATAATACCATGAGCAGAAAAGGTAGGTTATAAGTGACCACAACTAAGCAGCAAAACTCACAAAGGACAAGGAAAATGAATGCCCCCAGTTGACCTAAAATATTTCTGGTCCTGTTTGTATTGTTAAACACCTGGTGGTTCTTGTTATACAAATAAGGAATACTTACTATCTTAATTTTTTTCACATCCAAGCCCCTTGACATTAGAATTGTATACGTACCTTTAAAATGTACAAGTTAGCATTTGATCATTTTTGTATTATGATGATGATTTTTAAAGCAGTCTTTGGGCAATATTCAGTATAGCCACCTTCCTACTGCTGTATATTTTCCCATGACTGTTCTTCCTGTTTGGTCATCATATCTATTACCAATGTTATTTGTTTTGAAAATACTGCTGGAAATCAGTATACTGTATTACAAAACTTGAATAATTTAATGCTGAATGCATAATGCAAAATTGTATTGTTCACAAGCCAGCTACTGTACCACCTAACATAGCCGATGGTTTAGGCTACTCCAGATATTGTTCTAACATTTATGACTGTGGAGTTGGGGACTGGGAATTCTATTCTCCAAAGAAGCTCCCAGGAAAAGAACCAGCTTATGTAATCTTTGGCAATAGTCAAAGAGCAAACGCAGAAGAGAGGAATGATAAATCACTTCTCAGTCCTCTGTACTTAGAAAACTTTGGAAAGGTTGCCTATAGGTCATAATTGATTTGTATTCCTTTTTAAAGTACATATTATTAAAACCTGGCTTATACGCAATTAGCATAAATACAAATGTTAAGATCCTTTATTAGACTTGAAAATATATTAAAGAATTATTTGGGTCAAAAAGGATTACTAAAAAGGTTTCTTTGCTTGCTTAGGAGATACATAAGTCAATCCTTAGCAGAAACATCTGGCACCATGGGAGAATGTAGCTAAGAAAGCACACATCATGGCAATCTTGTGATTTTACCCAGGGAGAAGTCAGCTTTCATTTATTGGTGTTACTACCACTGCAAGCTAAACGAACCTATGCAACACAACCAATAAAGGACCACCAGGAAACAACCAGAAAACCAGGCTGAAAACAATGAACAATTAAAACAACGTGCTAAAATGGCTGGTATCCTCTTCCTTCCCCTTAAGATTGCCTACAGGGTGCCACTGGAAACACTAGCGGTCTAATAATACCTTGCAGTTTCTCTAGAGCTTTGCCCCTCTGGAGCGTCTCTCCCCCCCCCCATTTTCACAGCAACATCCTGGATACTAAGAGGTGACAAATGCAGTGGACTAAAAACTTCTATAAGCAATTACATTTTTGGCAACAGTTCCTTGGATTCTGGCTGGAGGAACTGCTGGTGTATTCTAGCACCTGGAGTCAACAAGACACAGAAGTCCCATGGCTAGCACAAATAACTTGAAATGCAAATCTGATAATATGGCTCAATCTTGTAAGGAACTTTGTGGGTTTATCAGGAAAACACCACGGCGGTCAACTGACTGGTGGTACAGCAAATTCATGATATAAAGTTGATAAGCTAGACAATGACAGAAAGATGAAAGAAGGAACAGACCTACATGGCTACATTATTTCCACAATACATCCATAAAATTTTAGAATTTGGATCACAAAAAGTTATGCTGATATACATTATCTTTGCTTCTCTATGTTACAGGTATTTTATATGCATAAATACATGGCTATGCTTTAAATGCAGCAAAGTCTATAATATATAACACAGTTGAATCTTACACTTCAAAGCAGTTACATGTAAGGAAGAAATGTAGGACAAACTTGAACCCTGGCTTTATTGCATTAAATCAAGTCGATTTGGGATTATGAACCAGTAACCAATAGAGTCATACCCAGCCCATCAAAAACATTTGAAAACAACAAAATACTGAATTGGCTATACCTATTTTCCAGTTTCAACAAGCAGTAGTAGTTTGTACTCCAACTACTGTTGGTCAGTCTGTCAGCTCTTTATCTACTTCAAGGCTGAAGTAAATTGACATTACAACATCTTTCAAAGTGTCCTACAAAATAGTGGAATAAACAGAGTGGCCAAGAAAATGAAGCACAGCTGTAAAATGGGAAATCTTCCTGCAGGCCTGTGCAAGCTTGCTTCCAGCAGGTCCCTCCATCGTGGCTTTATCTATCAGTGGGTGGAAGCAGAGTTCTGGATTGCAACCAGAGAAAGTACAATTTGAATGGTATTTACATTACCTATAGATAATAATACTGAACACCTGCAGGAGAAAAATACTGAAGTACCCACACAGAGATGCATATATTCATACATTGTACTTGCTGAGATTTGTCAAGAAGGACAAGACACTGAACTACTATTTCTTCCTTGGGCCTTTCCCATCCTGTAGTAAAATATGTCAGAGAAATCAAACTGTGCCCATCATTGCACCAGCAGCATCAGATATTATAATTTTGAAAATATTAGGGCCAACTAAATTTCAGATTGTGAGATTAGATCTTGCCTAATTCATCGAACAAAATTTACACACCTATTTAATCCCCATCCTCCTCCTTTTTTGGTTTATACCTAGAACAAAGTCTCCGAAAAACTGACAATGGGAAACAATGAATTTAGATTTCCCCCATAAGATTTCACATATAAAGTTCTAGTGCAATTCAAAATCCAAGTATTATTTGTACTACATACTCCTTTCTATTAAAACTCTTCTTTGCAGGTAGTTTCTTTGACCAGGTCTCTTCTTTGCTTAGAAGAAAACTTCTTTCCCTAGAAAAGGTTAGAAATGTTTTCTACAACAAATGCTTTTTGATGATAAACTGAAGATAGACTAGTGCAGACTCAAATCTGAATCTTCAACTCAATGCACTCTGGAATCCAAAACCATTCTTCTCTGAAGTAAAAAAAAATCTCATTCAAAATATTGGAGATTATAAAACATAGTTATTCTTCCATATACAATTTAAGAAAAAGACTGCCAAGGTGTCTTCAAATTAGCAAAAATGTTTCTCCTTATTGAAGACAATACAATATTTGACAGGAATGCAAAAGAACAACAAAAAGGGGGAAAGCACTAGGAAGCTATTTGTATGGTCGTAGAAATCTGGAAACTTTCGATCGCAGTAGCTTTATAAATGATCTTGGAAACATCTCCTTTGATTCTTGTGCTGTATACTTGAAATAGTTTTGTGGATGTGCCAATACATCAAAAAGGGCTTTAATTAGCTTCTTGTCCTGCAGAAGATAAGAGATAACAAGTATAGAGGAAAAGCATGCATTTATTCTGCATAAGAATTCTGTTCATCCCCCCCCCATCCACCTGCCCCAACTGGGCACATTAAAAATGTGTCCCTCCCATTAGAAAAGAATGTCTGGTTGGAGCATTCTGATTTTCAGCTGCCCCATCTGCAGCTTCAGCATTGCCACGTTAAAGATAAGTTCACTAACTTTTAAAATTTCTTGATGGTTTTCTGATGCATACAAACGTCCATCTCGAACAATGTCTTCTATTAATTGCTGATAATCCTCTGAAAAGTGAAGAACACCAAGTAAGGAACACGGCATTGCCATATCACCTCATGCAGGTAGCCTGTAGTCTCTAGATAAGCAACAAGCACTTATTTTAAATCAGAAACACAGATACTCTTACAACTCTAACAGATTACCTACACCTTTTAAATGGAATCCTGTCTTCTAAGATGCTCCCTTCTTCCCCCCAATTGAGCTCTACCTCCTTACAGACCTAAAAGTATTTTAGCCGATGGAAAAGCTAAATAATCTTTCTTTTTTAGCATTTTCACAGAGAAGTGGTCAGTTTAATAAAAATCTAAGAAAGATTGCAGCAGTGCAAGGGAGAGGATTCAATAAAAGACAGCTCAACAAAATCATGACTGTGAATCAAAATCTTTTCTTCTGTGCCAATTCCCGGTTTTCCTTTTCCAGTGTTCACTGCTACATTATATCTCCACACTACTGTTTGTCTGTAACCAAGGTTGGCGAAACAGCTGCAAATACTATTTCAGAAATAGTTGAACTTAATAATGTTTAATATGGGGGCAGAAAGAAGAAAGAAGCAACGTTTATGCTACAAATCCAACTCCTCCTCCTGAATTTTAAGCAAATTTATCAATATGATGTTGTTGAAATCAATGCTTCTCCATGATAATATTCAATTATGGATTTAACAAACAGGAATGAACTCCAGACACTCTTCTCTTTCTTTGGTCCCATTAAAAAGAGAGGAAGAAGACTTATGCTTCCAAAAATAAACCCAAGTTTTTCTCATCCCATTTGTTTAAATGTGGATGTTTCTGTTTTTACAGCCGTGCTGGAGAAGGACAGGAAGGGAATATGTGTTCTCAAGGCTTATTTCTACAGAGCTACACTGTGGTCTTGTATTAGAAGTGAATTAGCCAGTCAGGTACATCCAGAGTAGCCACGTATGACACAATTTAATGTAATTTGAGAGAGGAATGTGACAAAGTACTTGCAACATTTCTCATTTTCAATAGTCTTCTGAGGTCTTGACACAGAGAATTCATTCATCTTGCCTGAAATGGATTTTCAGGCTTCCAGGGGAAATGAGAATTTACTTATTTTTAATTTTAATTTTTCATTTTTCTGCCCCGGGAAACAGCAAAATGCTGCTATTTCTAGTGAGTTCTACACAGGATAGATACCATTCTGTGCAGGAACTGTACCAGTCCTACACAGCTTGGTGTTTCTTCAGATACCACTCTGTGTAGAAATTGTAATAATCTTACATGCTAGCCATGTTTGCCAGAAAATAAAATCATAACATTCCTGAAGAATCCTGTGAGATTTCCCAACAATGAAATATTCCACAGAGAAATCTAGCTGCAAAGAGAAAATAATTCTCTTCTCCATTTCCCCACTAAAACCAAGGCACTCCTAGATTCATATCTATAATTACAAAAACTATTTGTATTTTAGGAACTGTTACTACTACTACAACAATTACTACTTCTATAATATTTAATCACATTTCTAAGCTTAAAAGCAACTACAGTTGAATACATATCTACTCAAAAGTAAGATCCATGAAATCCAATATGATTTGTTCTCAAGTATGCTGGAGTAAAATTTCCAAAGCATACATTCCAATCAAGTCCTAACAGAGCAAGCTAAAAAAATCAGGCAAAACAGCAGAACAGTTTTCCATTGTTGATATGCATATCCTTTTTGTATTTCAGTGGCACAACTACACATGCATATACAAACATTCAAACGTGCAGAAAAGATCATACAGCTAATGAAAAATACTGGATGGAAAGATAAAAGAGGGGAATTAATGACTGGCCAGAGATACCTATAAACAATGCAGAAAATCCAGCAGATATTAGAGCAGTAGCAATGATCTTGGCATCTTCACATACTGTATAGAGCAAGACAGAAAACAGTGCAAACGTTACCATCGTATGTTACGTAGGGTACTTGGAATCCTTTGCCACTGTTTCCTTCATTTGATTTAAATTGAATCCATAACTTTCGCGATCTGGAGGTGAACGCTATAGGTCTCTCATATGTTTGGCAAGTTTCATAGGTAGTAATTGATGTAGGTGATGCTGCAAAATAAAAATGGGCACAAATTTTTGCAAAAACCACATTCCTGTATTCAACAGAGGCCAGAAGCTAAGCTCTCTAATGTCAGTATTTTACTGAACACATCTGTACTTTGTGTCAATGACCACTGGATTTCTATGTTAATTTATAGAAGTATGATTTCAGTGGACTCTCTTGCAGATGTCCCACATGTTGTTTTAGGCAAGGCACTGCTTTGCAACAGTCATATGGCAACTATGCTGAAGAAGAGTTATCTCAGAATACAATCTTATAGCAGACACCATTTTGTACATCCTTGTAAGAAATGCATACTCTCCAGTGTTCTTTATTGTATATTACAGTTTGCCTTTTTTATTATGTTTACAACCACAAATATTAGTTCTCTGTTCAGCTAGAGTTACCAAATTGTGAGCACTTAAATTCTCATTGTGTGGCTTAGTGTTGTTGTTGTTGTTGTTGTTGTTGTTGTTGTTGTTGTTGTTGTTGTTGTTGTTGTT
>JAHTLZ010003305.1:209114-237456 GCA_023846285.1 Phrynocephalus versicolor | reverse complement strand
TAAATAAATAAATAAATAAATAAATAAATAAATAAATAAATAAATAATATTTTCTCCTGCCCATCTTTTGGTTAAAAATTTTCACTATACCGTATAAATATCTTAGGATTCTCTGTGTTCTTTCCATCATTATCATCTACAGTCGGAACAAAAAAAAATTAGAATATTGTGCAAAAGCTCATTTATTTCAGTAATGCAACTTTAAAGGTGAAACTAATATATGAGATAGACTCATCACATGCAAAGTGAGATAGTCCAAGCCTTAATTGGTAATAATTGTGATGATTATGACTTACAGCTTATGAAAACCCCAAATTCACAATCTCAGAAAATTAGAATATTACAGGAAAGCAATAAGACAGTGATTGTAAATAGAACAATAATGGATCTCTGAAAAGTATAAGCATGCATACGTACTCACTACTTGGTTTGGGCCCCTTTTGCATCAATTACTGCCTTAACGAGGCATGGCATGGATGCTATCTGCCTGTGGCACTGCTGAGGTGTTATGGAAGACCAGGATGCTTCAATAGCAGCCTTCAGCTCTTCTGCATTGTTTGGTCTCGTGTCTCTCATTTTTCTCGTGGCAATGCCCCATAGATTCTCTATGGGGTTCAGGTCTGGTGAGTTTGCTGGCCAATGAAGCACAGTAATCCCATGGTTACTGAACCAGGTTTTGATACTTCTGTGTGAACAGGTGCCACGTCCTGCTGGAAAATGAAGTCAGCATCCCCATAAAGCTTGTCTGTGGGAGCATGAAGTGCTCCAATGTCTCCTGGAAGTCAGCTGCGTTGACCCTGGACTTAATGTAGCACAGTGGACCAACACCAGCCGATGACATGGCTCCCCAAATCAATGCAGACTGTGGAAACTTCTCACTGGACTTCAAGTATCTTGCATTGTGTGCCTCTCCATTCTTCCTCCAGATTCTGGGTCCTTGATTTCCAAATGAGATGCAAAAGTTGCTCTCATCAGAAAAGAGGACTTTGGACCACAAAGCAACAGACCATTTTTTTATCTTTAGCTCAGGTAAGATGCTTCTGATGTTGTTTGTTGTTCAGGAGTGGCTTGACAAGAGAAATACGACATTTGAAGCCCATGTCCAGGATCCGTTTCTATGTGGTGGCTCTTGATGCACTAACTCCAGCCTCTGTCCACTCCTTGTGAAAAGTCCCCAACACTTTTGAATGGCCTTTTCCTGACAATTCTCTCCAGGCTGCGGTCATCCCTGCTGCTTGTGCATCTTTTTCATCCATACTTTACTCTTCCGCATAACTTTCTATTAATGTGCTTTGATACAGCACTTTGGGAACATCCCACTTCTTTTGCAATTACCATTTTGAGGCTTTCCTTCCTTATGGACAAAATTAGAACTAGACTATGAGTGATATCTTCATAGGCTGCTTTTTTTTCTACCAGCAGCCTATGAAGGTATCACTCATAGTCTAGTTCTAATTTTGTTTGTTTTAATGGCTACACGGCTCAAAACTCCTTCTTCTTTATGGAGGTAGTCAGTGATGGTTTTCTAAACAATTGTCAGGACAGCTGTGTTTCCCATGATTGTGATTCTTTCTGAACCTGACTAAGATGCCATTTAAAGGCTCAGGAACCCTTTGCAGGTGTTATGGATTCATTAGCTGAACAGAGTGGGACACTCTTAGTCTAGAATATTGAACCTTTTCTCGATATTCGAATTGTCTGAGTTTTTGTGAATTTGGAGTTTTCATAAACGGAAAGCCATAATCGTCACAATTATAACAAATTAAGGCTTGAACTATCTCATTTTGCATGTAATGGATCCATCTCATATAATAGTTTCAACTTTAAGGTTGCATTACTGAAATAAATGCACTTTTGCACAATATTCTAATTTTTAAGTTTCACCTGTATTTCATTCTACTGTATATGGATAAGTATCAATTATTGATAATTGTTACAGAGAAAAGCTATCAAATCAGTACGTTTGTCTCTTCTAGTCTTATTTACTTTCCTTATTTTATTGAAAGCATAAAATGTGTGTTTTGGGGTGGCACTATGTTTTTCTCCTCCTCCTTTTTCTAGATGATGGCTTCCACTCATGCCTTATGGTAGTGTGAGCATTAGAAGATGCTGCTTGTCGTGTGTGACAACATAGCTAGTTATAGAATTGTTATTTTTATAGTACATTCTCCCAATCGGCCTCCCTCTGAAAACTGTTCAGAAGCTTCAGCTAGTCCAGAATGCTACCATGATACAAACTGCAGTTTCATTAATAGCTCCACCGCTATCCACATGATACAGCATGTAACTCTCCTGTATCAATAGCTACATTGGTTATGGCTTTTGGTTACAGTCCAATTGGAAGTGTTTGTTGGTTATGATCTCCACAACCATAGCTGACCTCTCCCAAATAAGCCTGCCCGGGGGGGGGGGGGAGAAGCCCATCCCCCGACCCTTTTGGCACAAATAAGTCTGCCTTGCAAGTTGCTTGCAGGCTCCTAAACTCTCTGCCAAAGGTCTTGGAAACATTAGAAACCATCCAAGGTCAGACAAGCACTGCTTTTTTTTTTTTTTTTTTAAAGAAGCATTACCTACCACCACTGTTCTCAAGCTGTCTCCTTATATCTATTGAAACAAAAAGAAAGGGAGTTTTCTTTTCTTCAGAAAGTTCTGCCAGCCAGAAAAGTCAAAAAGATAAATCCGTGATGCAATATATAAAAGTAGTCACTTCTGTAATAGCTCTGTCTTTTAACTATTCATTTCCGCACATGTTTGTAGCCACATTTTTGGGCTAGTGGTGGTAGTTTAATGCTTATTGGTGAAGATAAAAAAAATCCAAAATATCACCAAGATGAATGGGTGGATGGGTGGTTGCACAAGGTACCGTATGCCCTTGTGTTCCTGGCTACGGAATTCACTTGCTGGATATGTACACCCTTACAGTCTTCTCACAGTGTAAAACATGTATCTGCACAGGACAACTTATGGAGCATCAGGCTGGTTTACATTACTAGCTAAAAGGAGCTGAGGTGTTGGGAAATACTGGTACTAGCTTTCTAAATCCAACCTGTTGAGCCCAGGAGTAAATTGCTTAACAGGAATACATACCTATTAAGCAATGCTAATTTCCAACCACAGGAAGCTCCTTTCTGAAGGCAGAGGCCTCACATTGCTGCCAGTCTTAATGGGGCTTCCAGATGGAGAAGCAGCCTTTCATCAGTTCACTGGTTGGCCTTATGGATTTGCTGGCCTTTGGTTTTTATTAGCCTGACCCAGCATGACCAAAGTGAAGGGATTTGGGGGTTTGTAGCCAGAAGAACAGGCAGCCAGAAGAGTCCTATGCCATGTCCATGGCAATTTTATTTTTCTTCATTTTGGAATACTTGTCTCAAATATGACAACATTAGATGAGATGGATGATCAGTGGAGGCTGTTGGGTTTTTCCTGAGGTGAGGTCCTCTGTCCAGGACTTGCCAAAAAAAAAAAAAAAAGAAAAAAAAAGGATCTCCATGGCAAGTGAGTTTCCTCATGGGACTGAATATTAACAGTGAACTCAAGAAACCACTCTTGGGAGAAAGTGGGAGGATTTTCATTTTCCTAACCTATCTGTCCAAGTCCATGACCTTAGACCTTTTCCATGGATGCTTCCAAATTTTCCAATTGCAGCAACATTAATTATGTAGGTGGTTTCAGTAATGTGGACACTTGCCTGCTTGTGGACTGAGAGCTCAAGCCACAAAGTGGCCTTCAGACAGTAAGGACTGTTGGCTAGTACTGAACAGGTCTGGCATCCCACCACTGTCTCAAATGTAAAAGACTCTCTGTTCCTGTTATTATTCCCCCATTTAGCACCTTGCACACATTACTGATGATTCAAATCTTACTCTGATTAAGTAAATAACACTAGGGAATTAAGATGGATGAGAAGCAAAAGGAGGTCTGGACTTTAGGACACCCTTGTAGCAAACAATTTGGAATGTGAATAACACTTCAGCTGAGTCCCAACCAGCTATTTCTGCATGTAGCACAGTGTCCCTCCTATGCCTCCCTGCCAGGGCAGTTTTCTCGTGCAAGTTGCTATCCCACCTCAGTGATACGGAATAAAGAATAAACGTTTATGATAGTGAAACAAGCTAACTCCCTACAGCCATTGACTGATATGGCTACTCACTTAGTGGGCATCCCTTGTCCCTACTATTGTGGCCCCAAAGAGAGCACCGCACTCTTCTACTTGGAGATAATTTCCAGTTACAATACTCATAAAACCAAAAGCCCCAAAAGTGAATATCCACTCCAGATACTTGAGTGGTCACTATTTCCCATTCCTATGCATGCCTACTAATATGCAGAACCCAATGTATTTAATGGGGTTTACTCATAGATAAATGAATATAGGATTGAGGCCTAAAAGACTTTGGTTCATTTGACTGTTTTGTGTATCTTTGGGCTTGCTTAAATTGGCAGAGCTTTCGTTGTCATCAAACTACTTCATGCCCCACTTGTTGTATGTCTCACATTAATCTGAAGACAATTCTTATTAGTTTTAGTGTATGTGCAATACTTAGCATATTGAGGATGACTGTGATAGATAAAGACTATATTGCCCTGGTGTGTTAAACAGAGCAGCATGTGACCTTATCTCTGTCTGGATGTGTGGCTGAAAGGAAACATAGGACGAGATTTAGTAGCCCTCCAGATGTTGATGAGCCAGCAATGGCATCACCCCTTCAACATCTGGAGAGGCACAGGTTGCTCAGTTCCCCTGTGGGCTAATCCCACAGCATATGCAAGGTGGGTTTGTGAATTCCCCAGATGATGCCCAAGGCTAACAGGGAACCTAAAGAGAGACAAAGTGCCATCACTAACTTCTCTTTGAAAGGAGTTTGAAAAACACTCCCAGCTCACTTGACAGAATGTGTCCCCCCCCCCTTCCATTAGTAACCACACTCACACCCTCAAATTAAATACACAAACCCAACAAGGTCTGTCTGTAAACATCTGGTTTTAAAAATAGTTATTTTCTGTTTTCCCTTTTTCCTCCCAAACCTCACCTGCAGCTAATGCCACCCACACATTACCCATCACAACATCAACGCGAAAACAGGTTTTGGTTAGCCAACAGGCATTCCTAAGAGCAATAAAGTTACAGTGTGTAGAACAACCAAGATTCTGCAGTGAAAGTCATTAGTTCCATATTGACTCATTTAAATGGGGGGGGGGAGGCTCTCTTTAAAACATGTATTTTTCTTCTCTCATTTGCAACTTGAGGCCATTGATCATAGACTTATTTATTCAGAACTCAGGTTAACTAAGCTTATGTTAACCTGAAAAGGAGTTTTGCCCATTATCTATTCCCAAATCGCAAGAGTTTCCTAGCCTTGAACAGTTCTGCATGACAATCTATTCAAACACAGCCATTTACCACATAACTGCAATACTTCACTGGTATCCTTCTGCAGCTTACTGCTCCTTCAAAGAATTCAGGGTAGCATATATGGACTACCTCATTTTATTCTCACAACAGAGTAAGGTAGGCCAAGCCAATATCTAATTTAGGGATGAGCAAAGAGTGGCCGTCTGGGTGTCATAGGATTGTAACTCCCCCAAACAACTGGGGAGCTGGCTATTTGGAGGCTGTTTTCTCCTGTATAGATCCATGAAATCCATAGGAACCTCTGGAGAGGCTCTTGAAATGTTCTTTACATGTTCTTGAAATGTGATTTACTGTTATTCAGAGCAGCACATGCAGTGTGCCACCCACAAGGTGGAATACCCTTCCCCCAGTTTCACAGACTACGTATGTGTGGCTTGTTAATTTGTGTACCAAGTATTTCTGTACTTATATATTTTTTAATTTACTATTATTGCATTCAATAATAAAACACAAGATTGATTTTATATGTACTTAGGAAGTCCATAAATATCTATAAATAATCAATTTTGTCCTAGCCAGCATACTGAATGGTGAGAAACACTTGAGGGTTGCAAACCAACTGCATCTACGGTAGAAATCTATGTTTTGACCACATCCACCTAACATGTCCAGCATAATATTTGGGTTGAATGATATACAGTAGGACCCCCATATCCACTGATTCATTATCCACTGACTCAGTTATCCACAACTGGCAGAGGAAAAAAAATTAAATAATTCAGCAGTCACAAAGCAAACTATTGTCACAAACAGGAGCTGTAAAGCAAGCAATTGTCGCAAATAGCATCTGTAAAGCAAGCTACTGTCACAAACAGCAGCCATAAAGCAAGCTACTGTCAGGAAACAGCAGTTTGGAAGTGGGTGGGCAGGCGTTCTCTCTTATCCACGGTTTTCATTATTCATGGGAAGTCCTGGAACCAATCCCCAGCTGATACTGTATGCTGCTTCAGGCTGCTAGTGGGGGTTAAATATTTGACAGTTGCTTGGAGAAGAAGAAAGACATCTATGGGTGTAGAAAATAATTGTTCTTCCTCACAGTTTAAATGATTTCAACGACTTGCTGCTTAATAATGACACATTAACTTTGAGATGGTGGATCCTGAAGTGCACAAATACGTTCAGAATCAAATCTCCTTGTGTCCTTAGAAAGTTCCAAGCACTCAAACCAGGAGTGTAAACAAAACCCATTTTTAAATAAATCAGATTTTCTCTGATTTAAAGCATCCACACCAATGCAAGGCTAAATATTATCTATTGCATTTTATAATTGCAGTAGTAATTGAGGCTGAAGTCTTTCTTTGGTTTCCCCCAAGTCCTTCATTGCATGACTAACTAGCAGTGAAGTCAATTCAGTTGTTGTTGAGGCTTAGTTAATAATGTACTAATGATGTGCAGAAGCCAAAAAAGAGAAAAGATCTGGCATTGATTATGATACCTTTAAGTTGTGCTTTAAAGTATAAATAGTTCAGCCACATGGTCTGTTTCAAATATCAGGAGTGGGCAATTTTGCCCATTTTGAAAACCCCTGACTTAGATAGAGTAGATGTTTATTTAAGAGTTTTATTGCCGACACTTAGCTATTTGATTAGTGGAGTCCAAATGTCACATGATAATCAGAGAATAAAGGACCTCTGAAGGAAATTGGTTTTCCTCACAAGGAAATGTGCTTTCTGTTACAAGTTATTAACTCTGGAAGAACTGAGTGCCAGCAATAAAATTATAAATCTAAGAACATACTTATGAGCTGTACTGATGAGGCTCACAATAAATAACATCATAAGGCATGCAAAGATCAAATGCAAAGGCTAAATGAATATTTTCTCCATAGTTTTAGCATCAGTTGAGGTACAGGATTTTTCTGGCTTAAACAGTGACTGTTTGATAACAGCATATCCATATATGTATCTAAACTCTCTCAAATGCATTTCATATTAATTTGGCAACTTGGTGGCTTTTAAGCTTAAAAGAGGATGATTTTTCCAGTTATGGGCAAAGCAAGGGTGACAGTTACTTTATCAGCAGAAAAAGAACTCATAGCAGGTGTTTGAAGGAAATTTCCGAGAAGAACAAAACTGCAAAATGTACTTTTGAAAGAAGACACGTTAATCATGCATCAGGAAGTGATAAAGTATATAATCTACTAGATGGTATGTTTCCATTGCTCTCTGACTTTGGGGCTTTCCGAGATGCAAGGTTCTTTGAGCCATTACACACATGCTCTTAAATGTCAAGAACCCCATTGAAGAACAGCTTTCTTATTGATGCTTTTAAAGCTTTTATCAGGATGACATGGTATGCAAGACGCCTTTCTGGCACCACTGCATGTCACTGAGATCATACTGAATGACTCTTAATCCAAGTTTATTGTGTATACTTGAAACTGCACATTAGCTTAGCATGTGGCCACCACTAACCTATGTGCCCTTTCAAGGTTTAGTTACCAGATATGTGATTTCATATAACTATTTCTGGCCTTCCCTCATTTCCCCTTCAAGAAGCTCCCTGTGGGTTGGTTTGTGGTTTCTGCTTTAACTAAACCTTTACCAAAAGACATAGGCCGGCAATGATCGTACATTAAGCTAACCACTTCTGTGAATCAGGCTGTCACTATGGGTCTCATATGTTCATAGTTTTTAATGGAATGTTCCTATTCTGGATGCTTTAATGAATGATGTCAGCTTCCCTCCCCACCATACAGAGTTTCTTGCAGATTCATTGTTAGAAGATGTATCAGTCCTGTCTGCATCTGCATCTCATATCAACCACGGTTACGGAAAGTTCTTTTGGCAATGAAAAATCTGGAGTGCAGTCTGTCTTGCCAGTACTGCAACACATGTGCACTGTGCTATCTGAAAGAAACAAGGCAGGCCTACTTCGGATGACCAACTTGTCTTGCCACAGTCTGAATGAATGGAAAATCCACACAAAGCAGTGGCTTCAAGGCTCGGGGGACACTGAAATCACCATTCAATTGAAGGGCAGTTGACCACTCCAAACAGAAGTTCTCTAACTCCCTTTTTGTTGCCTCAACAAGCCTGTAAATATTATTGTCCAGGTATAATTTTATTATTGGTCCTCTTGTAAAAAGCTATGGAAAGTCAGGAAGGATGTCTGCCTTCTAGAGACCTTGATTGAGAATAAAATGATGCAAGCAATTGATTGCAGCATTGCTTAAAAATTCACAAGACAATAGCAGTTTTAATTTTATGCCACAAATTAAATACTTGCTTTGACATGAACCTCATGTAAGGAAGGTCAGTAAAGCTTAACCTACATGTAACCATAAAAAGGTAAGGTTCCCCCCGCACATGTGTGCTAGCTGTGTCCGACTCTAGGGACAGTGCTCATCTTCATTTTCAAGCCAAAGAGCCAGTGTTGTGCATGTCCGTGACCATGTTCAAGAACTAATCATAGTCTCCATTCCTTGAGACACATAGATGTTTTGCTGGACTCTGTTGAGTTATTTATTTTAAAAAAATGTGGAGACATGTGAAATAACTTTCTATGATAGGTTATATCTCTTTTTAACAGATAATTAAGATATTAGTGGAATGTGTAAGTAAGCAAGCAAATTTATTTATGGTCGAGGACCAAAAGGAATGGAATTTGTAATTTCCATTAATGTCTCACTTCATCTATACAGATTACAAAACCACTAGATAGGTAGGCATAGAATTACCTGGTAACTAACTAGTAGCAAGTATACCCAGATGGGCCTTTATTGTTGAGGAACAGCAAGTTTTAGACACTTCACTTATTCTTTGGAATCTGGAAGGTATTAAAGAAGCACTCTTCTACATTCTCTTCTCCTCAGTGTTCTGACATCTCTAGAAACATAAGTGGTTTACAGAGAGCCTACAACAGCTACCCCCAGAGGGCCTGTGCAACATTTTGCTCTTGTAAAATGCTCTGAGTGCTAAACCCCAGAATACTGTTTACAAGTTTCTGAAGGTGTCTATGCGGGAAATATAGGCTGTATATTGTTCTGTCACACTGATTATCTTGGCTGAGTGCAATCAACACACATGTGCTAGTTGTCTGTCACATTTGAGTTCTACATTTCCATAAAGGAACCCATAGAAAATGTCCCTCATTTCATCCCACAATTGCTCTGGGAACCTGAGCTATTGATTGGCCCAAGGTTTTTCTTATCTAAGCCTAACACTTTGTCTACCATATGTCCCTGGCTTTCCCACTAGGTTGTCCAAACACAGAGAGAAACAAACCTCAGACCTTTTTGTAAATGCTAAAATACATCTCAAGGTTGTTTAAACAGAGCCCTTGCATGACAATTATCAGCCAGATCTCTCTTTGATGATGTGATCAAAGTCTGCTCATGTTCTGCTTTAACAAAAATCATTATGAGGATTAGCAGTTCATTTCCTACTGTATGCTAACATCATTCGGTTGGGGGAAGGAATAATAAAAACAACTCTATTGGGAACAATAAGAATGTTCTATTAAGAAGCAATAATTAAATTCACATGGCAAGCTGGTTTCATTTTTCTTGCTCTTTCAATCATACTGGTGGGGAAGGCACTTCAATATGAAAAGCAGAACAAGCATATGTATGATTTTGAAAACATAGAAAGAGCAAGTAACATGACCCAGCTGGAAGGATTCAGTCCTAGAACCGTGGTCAGACTCAGAAATTAAAACTCACAGCAAAGTCTAAGCCATCAGAGATCCCATATATATTCTTTAGCTTCTAAAGAAAATAATCAGGATGTTAAGAGCTACACGCGAAGACCCATAGTTTCTATTACAAAACGGTAGGACATGTTTCGTCATGAAAGAAAACAAAACACAATTTTCCCCCACTAGAAACGAAAATGACAGGGGAGCTTCTTTGGACTCTTCCCTGTAAGTCCCCAAAATCATTTCTAATTGAGTTGGAAGCTGCTAATTGCTCACCCACCAGAGGGGGGGCTATTATCCCCTTAATTCTTAACTTCAATTAGAATTTTTCCTAGGGGGATAACCTTTGGAGTTTAGTAACTCAGCCCCTTGAAACCCTAACCTCACCAAATTTCGGAGGCTTAAAAGGAAGAGCTTGAGGAAGCCACCCTGCCATTTCCTTGCTGAAAAAGGTTGTGATTCATATTTTTGGGTACATAATATTTTGTTCTGTTTATGTACTCAAAAATATGGATCACAGGTATGTATTGCTGGGGAGCTTTGTCAAGCTCTTCCCTTTAAGCCACTGAAATTTGGAGAGGTTTGGGTTTCAGGGGGGCCATGTTATTAAGCTCCAAAGGGGGTCCCCATAGCTAATTGCCAGAGTGTTTATGTCATGTGCCAGCAATACAGGGGTTAATTGGGGTTAAGTTGACACCCATCTAGGTGGTGAGTTCCCGTGACTGAGCAGAAATTTTAACCCAGTTCTGCTTCCTAGTTTGTTATTCTAAGTTTGATACTACACTCACAGCTCAAATATCTCTTTACATTTGAAGTAGATGATATGGTCTGATGACTTATTCAACAGAGCTTCTTCTAATCTCTAGCAAGAGCCAAATGAAGCATTTTAGTGTGCATGCTTATTTGTATTGTGCTTTTTAGACACAGTATATTTATTGAAGGCTACCTAAATAACTACATGACACATATATAGGTTTTTCCCCCTCTTAGGACTTTCTGGATCATTGTTCCTTCAAAACTGATATAGAACAAAAGTCATATATTGATAGTGACAAATAAAACATGCAGCAAAATGTGATTTTTTTATTGGTCCAATTCCTGTGCCCTCGAGTCTAAAGTTGGAAAGCTAAATCAGAAACAAAAGAAACTGTTCCATACTTATCTTAGAAAATTACTTTGTTCCTCTCAGACAGTTTAATAATATACAACCAGCAATTATGACATATTTCACTAACAGGAATCCCAAAAAATGAATATGTGTGTTACTTTAAGCCTCAACTGGTAGAACACAAGTACCTTTCAGGTCTCTTTCTTTGAAGGCTCTTGTAATACATTCTAATACCATGTCTCTCTTCAGCGACACAGTGCACAAATCAGGCAAAATACAAAGAAAAATAATAATAGAGCAAACAAAAATGTGGCAGCTTAAAGACTAACTGCTATATTTTAATAGTTTACATCAACCCATAGCAGTTAGTTTTCAAGGTGCCACAACATTTTTGTCTTTATTAGTTACAGTAGTTTTGTTTTGTTCTGACCTGATAGGCTAGCACAGACTAACACAGCTACCTCTTCTAAAAACAGTGAGCCAAGACAGTCAGGTCCATAATAGAAGAATGAATGTGGGATGATGGGGAAATGGGAGATAGGCCTGGGGGCGGGAGGCAACATCAGCAAAACAAATTAATGAATAAATGAATAATTTTTTAAAAAAATCCTCTTCTGCATGAAACTTAGGTGAACTAAGAATAGAGTTAGTCACTGATAGTTATTATGGGGCTTATTTTGATTCTGCATTAGTTGTATGCTAGTATACCTGCTTGCTTTGGGTGAGGTGAAAGGATAAATAAGGGCCCCGGGTGTATTTTAAGTGCCTGAACTCTTGCTTATGTTCCCCTATTAATATCAAAGGCCAGAGGCCAAGATGGAGTGGAAATGGGAAATTTGTAATGTTCCAGCTGTCAGATGCCTTCCAAACCCTCCTTAAAATCCACAGTTCCTGTGGTGTTCCCTTCACTCTCCTAGGGACAGAGTAAGCCTTGAAGTCTGCTTCATGGCCTTCTCTAGATGAGGGACTTCAAACCTGACTAGCAGGATGCCTGTTCAAACATGGGGTTTATGTGGGCAAGGGTAAAAACTAATTTTAATTTTGTGTATGTGTGTGCGTGTGGATATAAAATTATTTTTTGTTGGTGTTGTCAAATGAACCTGTGTACCTTCCTTGTGATGCCCTCTGGATGCCCTTTTGGTCATCAGCCTGAGAGGATTGCCTCCATTTAATGTGTTCACCACATTTCCATTCACAAATGAAAGATGAATGTTTGGTTAATCTGCTCCCTGCTAGAATTCAAGTTTACCACCCAGCCTGTGTCCGCTTGCCATTCCTTTAACATAATAAAGTCACAAACCAGTTTAATGAATAACTAATTGAAATGGTAAATGGGGATAAGTAATTTTCTGGTTGAAAGAGCCAAGATTACTAGCTCCTGGGTTCTTGCGCCAAAATCAGATCTGGAAACTTTTTTAACAGGTGCGGTCTTGTGTTTGCTCCTGGTTCATCTTTGTTTCCCCTCTCTCCTACTGTTTCAAATGTAAGAATGAACAGGTATTTCTAATCTATCACATAACTAGATAACCTTTACATTCATTAGATACAGTACATCTTTGGGTTTTCTTTTTCTTTTCCTTTTCAAAGTCAATGATATCAAAAGAGAAGCCTTGGCCAGAACCCCTGTCACTAGCACACTAGCTTTCCTTCTTCAGCTTTAAAAAAAAAACTCTTTTCACAGCCCCGTTTCTTTTCCTGTATTTGCATCCCATAGATATGATGGACTGAATCAAGCAATCTGTTCTTAAGAGGCACCTTTCCATTCTGTCTAAATACATCCATGGTACAGAATATTCTCCCTGTAGCAACAACTGAACGAGGCCACCAGAGGGAGAAGCAGCAGTAGACCATCCATTAGGATTAGATCCAGGGACATTACTCTTTGTAAGTCAAAACAGAAGGTAATGTTAGCATATATGTGGAAAGAGGAGCTCATTTGAAAGGCTAACTTTATTTTTGCATCCTGGTATGAGAAATAGAAAAATGAAATTTATTCTCTCTTGTAATTGTTCAATGGGAGGTAAGCACAACTTAGTTTTTTCCCCAATGTGATTGTTCAGTCCAGCAGTTTGTCACATCAACATCTCTGGAGAGAAAACATTATGTAATGACTAAGAATGTCATCAATTGGGAATTTGCCCCATGTGTTGGTCTGCCTTGGTCTGGTTCACTCCTTTTCCCATTGTTCATGAATATAAGGCATTCCTGTTGCATGCCTACCTCTGCTTTTAAGGGTTCCTGTTAGGCCTACTGCTGTTTTTTATTTTATTTTATTTTATTTTATTTTATTTTACAGTAGCACCCCCGTATCTGATGATTCATTATCCGCTGATTCAGTTATCTGCGGATGGTGAGTGCAGGTGGGGTGGTGGTGGAGGAGGCGGCAGCTGTGGACCTCAGGTGGTGGGGGAGAAGGAGGAGGTGGACTCTGAAGCAACTGCTATCCCTGGGGCAGTGGAGGAGCAGGCGGGCTCAGGAGGGCCAGCTACCTATCTGCGAATTAGGAGCTCAGCAGTGGCAGAGGCAGCGGTGCGGCCAAGGAGCGCCCCCCCCCACACCTGTAATTTCACCATCAATGGCATCAGTGGAGGCAGCAGTGCAGCCCAGGGGCATCCGCCTGCCTCTAATGATAGCAACAATGGTGGCAGAGGTGGTGGCCACACGACTCAAGAGGGTCCGGCTGCCAATGAGTTGGGCAGGAGCACAGCAATGGCAGCGCGTCCCCGGAGAGACCGCCCACCCGCAAGGTTGGGGCCTGAAGCTGCTATATTTTATTTTATTTATTTATTTGGTGCAGGTAGGATTGCTCGGCTTTGGTTTGTGCATGTCTGACTGCTGTGTTCAAACTAAAATCAATACCTAAGCTCTCACTTTGTTTAAGCCACTTTGGTTACTAGGAAGTTGAAAGCTTCCTCCCACTTCCCTATGGAGGAGAAAACAAGAGGGGAAGATGTGGGGTATTTTGTTTCTTTTTTCTTTCCTTTCCCTTTAAAGGGAGGAAGGGTTAAAGAGGGTCACTTTAGGTGCAATGTGGTCTCCTGTCCTCAAGCCACTCAGTCCTTGCATGTGGTACAAGGATCACCTCAAATGGCCTACTGCACCTCAAAGTGATCCTGTTTAGAAGGACCCAGCTCAATCCAGCCAGGGACACCTTGGCCATCTAGTCAAACCCTAACTGAAGCTGGTGTTTCATCTTGTTCTTCTCTCCATTCATGCCAGTTATGCAGATGTGGAGCGTTTTATAAAAACTGGAAAAGCTGAGGCAGTCTAATTCAGTTTTTCCCAAACTGGTGCCCCTCTAGATGTGCCTGACCACAACCTGGTCAATAGGAAAGCTGAAAAGCTAACAGAGACAGACAGGGTTAACAGGTCTCTGGAGGCCAAGAGTGGAAGCACTGGAATCAGACTATGTTGCAAATTATTCAAAACCATCATGTTCCTTCTGTGTCAATGAAGCTAAATTATCTTTCTATAAATCTGAAGCAAATAATTATTTGCTTAAGTTGCCTTGGCAAGTTTCACTTTGAAAGGCAGCATAATGTTTGTACTTCAGATAAACGGTGCCCAGCCTATATCCCACAGTGGTCAAATCTCAGGATACTGGTTCACATGTTTGTTTGCTTTTTTGGGTCCTGTAGATCTATGCTCTTGACTCTTCTCTATGCCTGAGGAACAACACCATTCTATGGCAGAATTAATGAAATCAATCAGACAAAATTAAGCAAGAGCAGGAGGGAACAGTTGGAAACAAACATAAACAGCATGAAGAACTGCATCATCTTCTCCCTCCCCCCCCCCAAAAAAAGAGTGAAATCTTTCCGATTCATACTGTGGAGGATTAAAACCCTTAAAATAACTTGCCACAGGTCTTTCAACAGCAATTAAAATGTCTTGCCCACTAACTAATACAGGTTAAAATGGCAGATTTATAAATTGACATGAGTAATCTCAAACCACTCTTGTTCTTGCCATTGAAAGGAACAAGCTACCAATGATATTCTGCCACTAAAAAGAAAAAGAAACAGAATACAAGGAATTCACATTTTGTTGAATTTTTCTTCTCTGTCAGTCTTCCTCCGTTCAACAGCAACAGTCATGCTAAACACTTCAGTTCACTAATTATATCCTAGAAACTGCAGTCAGGAATGGTATTATAACAATGTAGCTCTTCTCCACAGTTATGATCAGCATTTCTGTGATTTATATAGCTTCAGTTTGGAACATTGACATGTAAGGCTGGCATGCTCCACCTTTCGCTGTTTGGACTCATCAGGCACCCAATCAGAGTACTTTTCCAAGCCCCATAATAGAAGCAAAAGGCTCACTGTTTCTGAAAAGGACATTTCTGTTTTTGTATCTACTTGCCTATTATGTTTTTAATTTATGATGTGTTTCAAGGATGTTAAGCATTGTGGCAGTACTGTTGGGAGCAAACACAAGCCAAATTAATAATTCCCTAGTAGCTAAAAAAATCTTGTTGATTTTATGACTTTCATTTTATGACTTTCTTTTTATCCCATTTTTCTCTTTCTACAGAGATCCGAAGAGCTTTACCAAAGTTTTTTGTTTGTTTAAAAAAAGATACATCTCAAAAACCTCATTAGGGCTGGATTGCGATTAGTTATTTACTGACATACGTAAGAAAATGCAGGAGTCGGAATAGCTTACTGATGAGGGTGCTGGTCACATATAAAAATCCTGCATCTCACCTACAATACCTCTATGTCTCACCACTGGTGGCCATATAACTGGTTAAGTACCACTGGTTTGGAGAACTCTCTTGTTCCTCAATTAGAGGGAAAAAATAGAAAATAAAGAATTGGGGCATGATTCTTTTTCCTTGTAACACTGGCAAAACTGTATTGTACATATACCAAATTTTCAAATCTATGTTGGATATATGAGTATCACTTATCTTCATATGTAGTGGGGATGTTCGATTATAATGAAATTCTGTGTTATAAAATTTTTGCATTGATTTCTTTAAAACTCAGTACTTTTGCTTTTGAAAGAAATCCATGAAATATTGGAGTTAAATGTAGAAGTAAGTCATAGAATAGAACTATTATCAATATTTGACATGCAACAATGGAACAGGACAGTAAAAGAATTGATAACAAATTCAAAAGCATCAATGCTGTTTTGGAAAGGGAATTGAAATGTGTTCAAATGATCTAGATCAGTGGTTCCCAACCTTCCCAATGCCGTGACCCTTTAATACAGTTCCTCATGTTGTGGTGACCCCTTGCCCTGCTTGGAAGAGGCCATAAGCCCCCTTTGTCAGGCCACTGCCTCTGGTGCCATAGAGAACTTCCCTCTACAGGCACCCTCAGGCAATTGCAGCCTCTGGTGCCATTGACTGACATCCCCTCCAACCTACCAAGCTGTAACTTACTCTTCCCCCCTTCCTCCCCTCCTCCAGACTCAAGCCATTTGTGCCTTTTTCTTCACTGGCTCATGGCAACACCTGTGAAATGGTCGTTCGACCCCAAAAAGGGGAACCACTGATCTAGATAAAAGGGGGCTACTGATAACTAATTTAATAGTTTAAGTTGTTTCTTGTGTGCATGCATTTACTTTTAAAATTTATTTTTGTATTTTGTGTATTTTAAAACTTGTCTAATAAAAAAGAAAAGAAGAAGAATTCATTATGCATTCCCTTTTGGAATACAGAAGGCCAAATCTGCTGACACATTCTAATAAATTCTATCTTTATACAAGTAGCTCAACCTCCATTATTCTTTGTAAATATAGGTTATTAGAAATACTGTATGTTTTTGATTACTTATTTTAATTCTAACTGCCTACAGTTTCACAGTATATAATCCCCATCTTCCATTCTAGGTATTCGTGACATTTCTTCCCACCTATATTTCAGGAAACTGATAAGAGTGTTTTAGCTTCATGCTACAAGGTGTCTGAGGCTGAGAAAGAAGCAATCCAGTGAGCTTTTTCAGAGAAGATTGATATATTTTCCCATATACAACCCTCAAACATATGCCATACCACCACACTCCAATATGAATGAAGATAGTGTGCCATCAAATAAGTATATTATTCTATGCAAAGTCTAATTTAAGACCTTGCCATCAAATTATGCATTAAAATGACTCATATGACACATCAATTTTGACATTATTTTTAGAGTCAAGTGCCACTGCCAACTTGCTTCTTGACTGAGAGAATTCTCAAGGTGATTTCTGCCAACTTATATAGCCTAGTCTATGCTCTGCTTGTTGTCCATCCATAATGGTCAAAGCTTACTTTATGCTAATGTCTAACCACACATATTTCTCAGACGTGGACAAAATTAGTAGAAAATAGTGGAAAGTATTCATGTGCTTGTGTCACATTTTCTTCTTTAAGGGCTATTCTATTTGTTTTATGAAAAGTATGGAGATGATTTGGAAACAATATTTCAACTTTTCAAAATACCCCCTCCATATTTTGTTTGAATATTAAATATTCAATCTGCAACAATCCAAAAGACAAAGGCATGAATACACTGCATGACCAGAGTGGATTAGATGAGACTCCCTGACTCTTCTGAAAGACTTTCTGATTGAAGCAATTAAGAAACCTTGCTTGTACTAGCTATGGATTGCCTGTGATTTGCCCTCAAGTGGAATCAGATTAGATATTCTTCCTAGAAAATCCTTATTGAATTACAGTAATTGCATGACAGCACTTTTCTATGGTAGCTTTTGTGTCAGATAACAAAAGAGAAGTCTCTTGAAGGTTTATTTCTAACAATGAATTATTAAAATGCATGCCATCACTACTTGAAAAACAAAGAAAGGCAACTAGTATTTGATTATAGAAATTACCTTGGCAGGTTCGTTCATCTGTTAGCAGTTTATATCCTTTCTGGCAGCTGCACTCAAAGCTGCCAATAGTGTTTCTGCAGAAATGGTCACAGCCACCATTGTTTACCAGACACTCATCTATATCTGTCAGATACAGCAAAAGAAAATGAACACAATACAGTATTAGTCATATCAGTTGCCGTAGAAGGTTAGAAGAGAAACTTTACTGACCCTGGCCCTAATTCATAGGGACAGAAAGATCAGTTCTTCATATCTTCCCCAGGACATTCACCCTAAATGCTACCAAAATACAGGTCAGCAAAAACCTGAGTGTTTCATTAAATTAACAGGGAATAAATTAATTCTGTATAAATTTCTTGGTCAAAAGAACAGAGAAAGAAACCACTGTAAAATACGCTGAGTAAAACAGATAATGAGAATCTAAACTGCTGTTCCATATGAGTAAGCCTCTAGTCCCAAATTAGTTGTTTTGCAAAATTACTGAACATATACATGAACATATGTTAATGTAGACTATTAAGACCAAAAATGTGTGTCCAACCACTCTTCCTGTAGATATACCTGTGTTGAAGTAACTACATTTGAAACCCCATTATTTGTTGCCCTCCCAAGTTTGGTATGTCTCAGACCCAACTTCTCAACTTTCTTCCCATGCCTTATTCTCATTGTTTATTGAAAGCATAACCACATACATTGTCAAAGAAACATGTGATTTTGCCTTCATCTTTAACTTCACTCTCTCCCCTTCCATCCGCATGTTCAGTCACTATCAAGCCACATCCCTTC
This sequence comes from Phrynocephalus versicolor, assembly GCA_023846285.1. Taxonomy (NCBI): domain Eukaryota; kingdom Metazoa; phylum Chordata; class Lepidosauria; order Squamata; family Agamidae; genus Phrynocephalus; species Phrynocephalus versicolor. The sequence goes on along the minus strand of JAHTLZ010003305.1, from coordinate 218,684 downwards.
CATTTGTCAACATTGCACTGCTTTCTCAGCAAGTCCATCTCCTGCCAAGACAACTGTCCCTCTTAGATCTTTCTCTCACCCTGGTCCCGTCAAGTCTGGCCCTTCACCTTTTGGCAATGATCCTGTGATGTCTCTCATCAAATGCTTACATTGACCTCTAGTTCCAAGATCCAATATAAATTTCTGTCCTTCTGCCTTTGATCCATTATAACCACCTGTTCTTGTTTCCTTAATTATAATTACAGTTAGAGGCCATCAAATCAATTCTCACACAATAGCACTTTCCAAGATTTGCCAGATATACTCGTAAAGAAGTGGTTCACCATTCCCTTCTCCTGGAGTACTTGAGAATGATGCAGCTTGCACAAGGTCACACTGCCCTGCTCTTCTCCTGGGAGGCAGTGGTGAATGAAATTATCAGTGCTTGACTCTGCAGCCAGAGAGCCCACTTATACAGACCTAACTGTGATCTTTTTTTCTGCAACTCTCCTATCCTTCAAAAAATATTCTGCTCTTTCAGAGGACTCTGCCCTTTCTTTCTTTCCACATGTAATTCCTGGAACTCCTTCTCAGATCAAGAGTGTAATGCTACTCATCCTGCATCTTTAAAATCCCTCCTCAAAGAAAATCCTTCTTATGAAGCATGTGCCCTGAGCCTCTAGCTCCCTTGCACAACTGTAGTTAGGACTGTAATGAAGACAAGTACCTGTAACTAAAATAACTAGACTCCTATAATTCTATGTTGTCTGTCTTGGGTTGGAAGCTCCTTAGGGCAGTAACTCATCTTCTTGCACTCTGGGAGATACTAGAATTTGTAAGCTTTGTGTTGGAATATGAATTTTATATAAATAAATGAATAGAATAGGCAGCCTATCAAGTAACTTAATTAACATGACTACTCTAATATTCCAGATATTTTCCAGACTAACAAAAAATTGATTCTGTGGTAGAATTGGGATTAAAGTTTTAATCAGGAAGGACTGGAATATGTTGCGGCCTCTCTATTGATTTCTCCTCTGTCCAGTACCACCGAAGGAAATCACATGAACAAGACATGGAATATGGTAATAAAAAGGCCACTCCCTGATCACAAAGGGGAGGGTATGTCTGAGGTTGTGCTATGAGAGTACAAATCAAATCCAGTACAAATCCAGGGAAACCCTGGGACTGATTTATGTGGTTTTGGTTCCTCTGTCCATTTTAAACAGGGGGTGCCAATTTATTGCAGAATGCAGATGTACAGAGACTTTCCAAAGTGAGGTGAACTTCAAATTAATGGCACTGAATTATAAAACTGCTGCATTTTAATCTCCAATACAGTAATTCCAAGTCCATAATTTTAGCCTGCTAACACTGACAATAACTAATAAGACATAGAAAGATTGAGCATGATATCAAACTCTGCTCAAAGTAATCACTTTAATAACATAACTCATAATAACTAACAGTTCATTGGCTTCTTTCCACCTTAAGTGTTTTTCATATTTTGTTAGCTCAGTATCATATCACATGATTAGATTTCTACAGATACCTGGACAGTGAAACATTAGAAGTTGTCTGAAGAATGCTAAACATTTACATCAACTTTTCTTCACAACAGTTTCATCATAAATATCTTCAGCCTGCAGCAAAGATTATGAGTAGTAGCACATAAATTGCTGAAAACAAGCAAACAAATGGACTCAACAATAAATATGTGTTTTAAGTTATGTCTGAAAGTATCAAACAGAACTAAATAATGTATAACATTTGATATAAGTAATCTGAAGTATTTTGTACCTAAAATCTGATGTAAGACAGTTATAAAAGGTATTGTTTTGAAGATTTAGACTGAAATTAAAAATAGCTGTCAGGGAAACATTTCCAGCAGCCGAATTGTACATGCACAGCCAACGTATGTTCTGTATGTTCCTTAGTATCTAGTCAGCAGTTTTTGCTTATGCTGAGAATTGCCTAGTCTCTAGGACAGGGCTGTCCAACTTTTTTTAAAATAACAATTTATTTGTCATTGTGTGTATATACACAGTATGCACATACAACGAAATTCAGACACCCAGAGACCAGATTCAACACACACACACACACACACACACACACACACACACAAATCTCCAAACACTCTCACACACATTAAAAAACCCTTCATCACACACACATAAAAAATCCCTGAACACTCCCCCCCACCCGCACCCCCTAAAAACACAAGCATCTACACAACAGGCTAGGTAATCCTGTCCAAGTGCTCACTGCTGGTGGTCCTTGAGTTCATTATTAAGTGCAATTATAGCTCTGGGATAAAAACTGTTCAGAAGATGTGTGGTCCGAGTTTTAACTGTTCTGTATCTTCTGCCAGAAGGCAACAGTTCGAAGAAATTGTGAGCAGGATGAGTAGAGTCCCTCAGAATGTTGTGTGACTTCCTCAAACAGCGAATGTGAAGATGTCATCCAGGGTTGGTAGCTGGAGCCTGGTAACATTCTGGGCATTTTTAATTATTCTCTGTAGAGCTTTGAGCAGCCTGCGGTCTACTTTTTTTCTCCCAAAAGGCCCTGGGGTCTACTTTGATGTCCACAAGGGTCTCCGTGGTCTACTTACAGCAGTGCATGTGCAACTGCTCAGCCTGGCTCTCCTCCTCCTCCTCCTCCTCCTCCATGGCTCCTGCCGCAGGCACAAGGCTGCTCGGCTAGGCTGGAGAGGGCCGAGTGTGCATGGCACCTGGCCTAGCCCTCCTCCTCCTCCTCCTCAGTTGCCATGGCTGCTGCCACAGCTGCAAAACCGCTCAGCCAGGCTGGAGAGGACTGAGTATGTACGACAGGCCAGCCTAGGCCCACCCTGAACATGCCGCTGATGACAGCGGATCAGGAGGCTGACGGAGACCTGGTGGGCTACTTCTAACAGCAACGCGGGCTACCAGTCGCCCGTGGTCAATGCATTGTGCAGGCCTGCTCTAGGACATAATTGCTGCTCCTGGACTTTAATTTCAGCATCCTGCTGCTTGTTCCACCTAGAGCAGAAGCACTGATTCAACAGGATTTATTTAAACATTGTGCTGTTTCAACAACTGATTCAATATATCTCTTCTACTCTTAATTCTCACTAGCAATAGGATACTGGCCAAAGCAAGTAGCCAGCAACAAGTGTTTGACTTCATGAGCACGTTTGCCCTGCATTGTATTCTGTGCATCCAATCTAGAAGCAGCAGGCAGAGATGCTTCCTATGCTGCTAACAGGCAATAGTCAGTTTGCATTTCCCCAAGCTCTTCAGAAGTTTTTGCACTGTCTTCAGAATAAATAAATCTGAGTCTTTAATATTTTGATTTGGAAAGTGGTACACTTTTTAAGTGTTTGAAATTTCAATAACTTCAAATAAACTCTCTATTTTTCAAGTTTACAGAAGTCTAAAGTCCCCCCCCCCCCCCCAAAATCCTTATTCAGTAGGACTTCTACATCTTGCTTTGAATATTTAGGCTCATTTAAAAAAATTGCTCCTAAGGAACTCAACCAGAACACTGAATTGCTGCTTTATTTGTATTTATTTATTTTTGGTTTGGAAAAAAAACACTTGAAATATCACTAAGAGAATAGAGAGGATCTAAAATAGCTGCAGAGAAATCCAAGAACAACAACCACAAAAGACAGCTGAACAAATAGAACTGGTTCCCAAGTTGTTTCAGACAAATCATTTGTGAAGGGACAAGTAATAATGAAAACTGCTCCAGACAACTTTTCTGTTCCAGCTCACATTAGATACTCGGATAAAATAATGGTAGAAAAACATTCCATTGAACGTTAAGAGATATTTCCTATGATTTGATATCATGACCAAAATGTTAAAAGATCTGAAAACCAAACCCTGCCAGAAACAGTTGAAGGATCTAGGTATGTTTAGAGAAGACAGGTCACCCATCTTCAGTTATCTAAAAGGCTTTCTCCTGGGAAACTGCGCAAGATTGTTTTCTGTAGCACTAGAAGTAGGGCTTGAACTAACTGATTCAAATGATTAAAAAGGAGGTTTTGTCTAAGCACTCAAAACCTTAGTCTTAGAGGTGTTCCACAAAGAATGCACTACCTTAGAAGGTTGTGGTTTCTCTTACGTTGGAGCTTTTAAATCAAACATTAAGCTGTTGGCTGTGGATGATTTGGCTGAAGATTTCCTGCACTGGCAGGGGTGTTGGATTCCATGATATTTGGGGCTTCTCCCAGCTTTACAACTGATTGTATATTTCAGAGGACAAAGTTATTAGCTGATATAAACTGACAGCGTTCCACCCTAGTCGATGAGGAAATGAGTAATGTAACGACCAAAAAGACTTGTACTGAAATACTAATTTTGTGATGCTATTTGAAACCAAGACCTTTGAAAAAGAGGGAGGTCAACGCTGCTAACTGGAAAAACATTCTAAGCCTCATAAATAATGTTGTGTTACAGTTCCCACAATATTTCTTTCCAGAGCTTTTAGTGAGACTGGGCTGTATAAAATTATTTTATTCTATGAAGGGTAGTGTGCTGTGGTGTTTTGACTTGAAAGGGAACACTTCTAACCAAGACCATGGCCCCTCTTATTTTTACTTCCATAGCTATAAATAGAGTCTTGTAATGAGATGGCAGAAAATATCAAATTATCCCATAGCATGAAAAAAAGAGAGAGCAGGATTTATCTTTGCACCGATTCTTATCGTTTCACTGTTTTAAGAAAGTTAAATGTGATAGGGCATCATTTAAATCACACACCTGTTCTGACAGCCATTCATTCAGGTCAAAAGGTCAGTTCTGTGGGCTTGTTCACACGTGTATGCTCATCTCAACAATGCAGCAGCAACCACAGATCATTGTTGAATGACTCATCTCAGGATGAAAATCCCAGTTACAATGTACAAGTGCTTTAGAGTGCTTCCAGATGAGGCTTCCATTGTGTAGCTGTTGTGATCCATTCACTGTATTTTACATAAGATCAAGATGCCATTATCTTTCACTTGTAACCTTTTTCTTCCGCTTCTCCCATTTTGTTGTTGTGTTGTTATTGTGGGGTGTTTTTTGTTGCATAAAATGAATTCATGTATGCTTGAGCTGTAAGAAATCATTTTGTTGCACCCATGATCCATATATAGTTACCTGGATATAAGGCCGATTGGACTTAATGGATCTTTTCCTGAGTAAATACACATAGGAACATGCAGTCTGTATGTGCCTTGAAGACTGCAAAAAGAATGTAGCCAGCAAAATCCAGTTCTAGCATACAAGGTGGTTTTATGCCCCAGATGGTAATCTGCTGTTTCAGAAGCTTTACAGGGGAACATAAAACCAAGTTGCCTGGCTTCACACTGGCAAGAAGGAACTGACAGACCTTTTTGGTTCAAATACCAAGCCAGGAAGATTTCTTCAGTGCAACCGACATGGATTCTCAAACATCTGGAAGAAGCCAGTTTACGACAGGATGTATGTGCATTTGTGTACACATGCACAAAAGCATCCATGTGCATAAGCACATGGATATCCACCAGTTCCAAGTGTGTCACTACACTGCAAAGCAGACTTTATATACCCTGAAATAATACAGTCACTTCCAGCCATAAAAGTGGAACGTATATATAAAAACAATCTGCTATTCAAACACTGATTGATCATAAAGGAATGAACATGACACATAAATCCAGTCATAGTTCCTTTGAGGTACATTTTCTGTTTTCTGAAATGGAGCTGCTGAAGCCGATTTGAGGAGCGGCAGCACAAGAGAAGGGATTAACACTTTCCCTTGAAAATCGCATGGGTTGCTTGCTTTTGTTCTCTGTAGGTAAAGCATATGAATATGCATACACTCCCCCCCCCCTGGAGGTAAAAACAGCCAAGGGGAAGTTACTTTGGCAACAAAGAGACCCTAGAAGAAAAGCTGAGAAGACCCTGTTCTTTGCCTGTCCTTCCACTTCAAAGCATTGCTGTACTGTCAAAAGAAACTATTTTTAAAGAATCACATAACATTGATGCCATAGGTTGAACATGTGTTGTTCTCCTATTGTTCCTAAATACATATAATAAGTCTATAATTCTGTTTTTAACATAGGTAATTTGAACTGTGAGATCTTAAGGAACAGTGACAACACACCATGACCAAATACATGCAGTCAAGCCAGATGTGTATGTTTAAATGCAGATCAAACACATATTAAAAATTTAAAGTAAAAGAAACTAGCTAAGTGATGGGGGGGGGGGAGAGGGGAATCACACAAATTTCTGAGATGAGCAATACTTGTATAGGATCACTAAAAAGTTATGACCAAGGTCATATGCTGCAAGACCCGCTCCCTTCTATATTAAAGTGAGAGAATACTTAATGAAGCAACCCATTACAGAATAGGAGATAGGGAAAAAATTACACATAATTTTCAAGTGGGTAAAGCTTCAAGAAATTATGGATTGGGTCCAGAAGACTTTAAAAGCTTTTAAAAATATATTAGTACTGAGGCTTAATATTTTGTGTAATAAAATAATGGAAGAAGAGGAAATTCCATATTCCTAGAAGTATTCAATAACTACTTTGATAGTAAAACCTAATAAAGACCATTTGGATATGGAAGTTTATTGACCAATTTCATTAATAAACCAAGATGCATACATGTTTACAGCATTATTGACTAAAAGAATGAATCATTTTATTTCTAAATATATAATATATAAAATATAGAAAGACCCAATCAAAATGGAATTATAAAAGGAAGATAAATGTCAAATTTACAAAAAGAGTACTGAATACAATTAATTTTATATCTAAAAATTAAAAAAGCAGGAAACATAGAACTGGACATTTTTAAAGCATTTGATTTGGTGGAATGGCCAACACTAAAAGTGTTAGTAGAAAAGCTTGGATTTGGTATAAAACTTAGAGGTACGGTAAGGTAAGGTAAGGTTTATTGTTACGGCATCAAGCCAGACATAAGATAAAATAGAATAGAGCAGAATAAGATAAAATATGAAAATCATTAGCTAGAAAGTTTAAAAACTGGCAAACATTAGTGATCAATATATAAAATAAAAAAGTTATTTTTAAAAGCCTTTAAGACAACAAATATAACAATATAAAACAAGGTTTAAGAGCTCAGCTATCTATCTGTTGCTGTGACATGCCACCCAGAATTTTGCCACCAGTTCAGTAGTAGTCCGACTCTGGTCAATTACCAATTGATTACAATAGTCCGAGTCCGATTGGCCTGCCATATCTTTTAAGAGTGGGGTGATGTATTTTGCCCGGGTCTTTTTATGCCTACTGCATCTGAGCATCATATGCTCAATGGATTCTATCTCATTAGAGCCACAAGGGCAGAGTCTTTGTTCCCTCGGGATGCTCTTAAATCTGCCTTCCAGGTACGGTACAAATATACACTTCAGTATTCTTAAAAAAATTTCCACAGTACAGTAAAACCTTGGTTGATTACCATTATTTGTTCCTGAAACATGCTTGTAATCCAAAGCACTTGTATATCAAAGCAAAATTCCCCGTAAGAAATAATGGAACAAATAATGATTTGTTCTACAGCCAAAAAATGTTCATATAAAAATAATTACAATACTGTAATATCATATAATAATGAAAATATGAAATATAAAGAAAAATAAAACAAACTAAATACAAATACAAATATAAAGGAAAATAAAACAAAACTCTAACCTGCACTCACCTCTGCAAACCTTCCTGGCTGGTGTGAGGGATACTTCCCTTCATCTCTCCTCTCTGTTTCTGAGGCCTGTCTGAGAGGGTACATTCCAGAAATTCACCCACAATCCATCAGGGAGTGAGAGAAACCACCACCACTGGCTCACTCGTGATCATGTGATGTACTACAGTGCTCGTATTGCAAGACACTGCTTGTTTATCAAGGTAAAATTTATAAGAAATGTTTGCTCATCTTGCAGAACACTCGTAGACCAAGATACATGTAAATCAACGTTTTTCTGTATTAGTGCATGAAAGAGTAATCGAGCAATTTCCCCTTAACTGGAGTTTATTGTATGGATACCCTTTCCCCCTCAACCCTATTTAATTTGGTCATAAGATTATTGGCAAATACTATTGGGAGGATGAGTTAATATGGGTATAGGCTGAAAAGATAAGTCTAAGATTAATTTATTTGGTGACAATACATTGATAAGATATAATTAGAAATATTTTTAAAAAGTTGAAACACTTTAAAGATAATCTTTTGTGACATCTTTTATTTTATAGAGTTTTTTTGAAGTAGATCTGTGAAAAAATTAAAAGCTTTTGTTTGTTTGTTCATTCAATTTATTAATAGGCTGCCTGATAAGGGGACCCAAAGAGCTTACAATAATTAAAAACACAGTAAGTTAAATATTTAAAAAATGCTATATACAATAATTAAAATGCAACTGAATAACTAAAAGCAGGTAAACATTAAAATTATCTTAGCTTAAAAATGACATTCTGGGACTCAATTATGATTGCTAAAAGCCTGTCTGAAAAGGTGGGTCTTCATCAGTTGGCAGAAGACAAAAAGCAGGGGGATCAGCCTGACCTTCCAAGGCAAGAGTATTCCATAACCTGGGAGTAGACATGGGCATGACTTGGCGAAATTGTCGTTTCTGTTTTCGGTTTCTGTTTCCGTTACGTAACAGAAACGGTAACGATAATTACGCCGCTCCAAAAACCCGACTCCCGGCCAAAAAAGCAGGCAAAAATATGCCTGCCTGAGGACACCTACCAGAGGGGTGGTTTCTGGGGGGGGGTCCCGGGCCTCCCCCCTTTCCTGTCCTGGGCTGCTTGCACCAGGCTGGGGGGGGGTCATCCTCGTCGTCTCCATGCCATGCGGTGGGGGGGATCCAAAATGGCGACCACAATATTTATTTTTAAATCGTGGTCCAAAAACCCACCAAAGCACAACAGAAACATGTGAAAATTAGGTATTTTAAATGCCTGAATTTTTATAGTAGCAGGCTGCAGCAATGGGTTTTTTATAGCAGTAAAAGGTCGCACTGATTTTATTTTATTTTATTTTATTTTTTATTTTTTTAGACCTGCCCATGTGGGCTGGGCATGGGATGGGACCATGCAATTTTTTGAACCATTCCACCAATGGCATGGCCAGGTTTTGACTGACACTTCTGGATGTGCCAGAGGGCATAAAAAGCCGAGGCACCTTCCAGAAGTCGCAGTCGGGTCTGGAAGTGGAGGAGGGTGGAGGACTGTGTGGCTGGCTGCTGCTGGCTATTCGAATTTGGAGGGAGGCTGGAGGCTTTAGATTTAAATTAGGCAGGCAGGGAGGGAATTGAATTTAGAAAATAATTTCTTTGATTCCCTGAAGCTTTTGTCTGCTGAAGGGAATAGCAGTTTATTCTTTATTTCTTCTCTGGCAGTTTGTGAGGATTTTTTTCTGATATTGGATAAAGGGGGAGGTTTGACTGGGAGTGGGAGGTGTAGATTTATTTTAAAAATATATTATATACTACCATTTATTTTCTATTTTCCCAACTTCAATTTGCTTGCATACACACACATTTGGGGTACAAGCCAAGAACAGAACCTCTATCCTAAGTGATATCCTAACTGCCCACTCACCTGCCC
>JAHTLZ010003305.1:190565-207614 GCA_023846285.1 Phrynocephalus versicolor | reverse complement strand
TTCGCTTTCTTTTTCTTCTTCTTCCCATACCCATGACCCATAGAGAGGGCAACAAAAGCTCTCTGCAAAAATATTAAGCCTATGCTTATACCACCAAACTGTATTAACTGTATTAAGGACCCATGTGATGAGAGCATGTGAACACATCAGGCATAACATGGTGTAAGCAGAGGGACGTCAGAGAAATGTCCACACAGCTGTAAAGATTTCTAATGGTACCGTGGCATATGAGAAGTGAAAGGCAGGTCTTATGATGATTTTCTGTATCATCCCATAACTGTCCGATATTAGAAAGGGCAACCTGGTGGTTTGCCATCTATTTTGGAGAATGTTACACTTTTGTGTTGTGTGCTGTCAAACCGGCTGTAGAAAGCTCTCTCAGATTTTGGTGGGTCATCCCTATGGTCCTACTGAGCCAGCAGTTTGCTAGCATCCCGTGCTATTTGAAGTAAAGACATTCAAATAAAAAAGCAATGTATTAACACTTCCAGACATGCTTCCAGGATCCCTTAGACCAGTAATAATACTGCCCAATCAAAGCATGACGTGCAGTGACCTTAGATCAGCCATATATAAAAGGAGACACACATACCTAACAGAGGAAAGCTCCACAATAATCAGTTTAAATCACTGCACTGACAAGACATATCCCTGAAACAAAACACAATGCCCTCAGCATCATGAACTGCAGCCCACATCAAGCACAAGTCATGCAACAGACACATGCCAGGAACCCTAGAAGATGGGGGGGGGGTTGAATCTCCCAATCATGCCCACAATCCTGTGCACAACCACTTTTTGACAGGAACATATAAGGAAAGAATGGTGGCTCTTCCTAACACATAACCAACCAGTGTCATCGCTCAGCTGTCTGGGTAAAACAAAGGTTCATATCCTGGTGGCATACAGTTTTATCACTTCACTTGGCTTTGAATGGAAGTTAATATTTGGGACATAGTATAAGGAAGATGTTGCACTACAGCTGGATGTTCACAGGAAATGAGGAAAATGTGATTCTTCCTTTGAAGGAACATACAATCAAGGCATAACTCACCCGTTGGATACTGGGACAGAACAATTCTGCCAGCAGCAAAACTAGGAAACAGGCAGAACCTAAACACATAGTGTATCTTATATTCTACAGAGAAGCTGTCTTACCACAGACTACTGGAGCCGGCCCTTTTCATCCCACTTAATTATTTCTCCTCTCCTTGTATTCAGTAGTTTCACCGCTTCTATGATCAATGTTTATTGGCTTTTTTAAAATGTTTACTGTTTTCAGTGATGTTTGCAAGGCACCTTGAATGCTATTCCTTAGTAGAAAGGTGGGATAAAATAGGATATAACAACAATAATAGCAAAAAGTAATAATAATAGATGATCCTAGAAGACATTGTTATGCATCCTTCTTCTTTTGATCCTCCATTCTGTGCTGCTGAGGTGTGCATTTATCACACCAGCAGTAAACATGGTGACAGTGAGATGAGATCCAGGACACATCCTGTACAATTGCCTGATAAATTCCCACAGGGGCCAGCACATAACAGGATCAGAGGAGAGATGCAGCATCATGGCGGAAAATTCCATAGCCCCAAAGGACACTTCACTCGACTTTCAGAATTGAGGGCCTTGATTTATTTCAAGTGGATCATACCTTTACTTAGGGTTGTCCCCACAATTGTACCAGGACCTCAAGAGAGCAACAAGAGAAAATTTATAGAAGACAGGTCCATGCACATGCATTTCAGTCGATGCAACGACTGCATGAATCAAATCCTAGCTCTGGCAAACTCTTGGACAGCTCCCCTGATGTTCAGCATTGGATCTCAGACATGGTGGACAGCTCCTTCATAGGGAGTTCTTTAGCTGTCCAGCAATGTTCCTGACAAGACCTTGCAATGTCTACTTTGTTTGTAGTCTGAGGAAGTCGGGAACATTCTTGCTTAGAAACCTACTGAAGAACTACCTGGAAGGAATTAAGAGAGAGAAGCAGACAGTAATTAGTAATGGCCAGAATATGGGATAGTTTGAATGTAGATGCTCAGTAAGTGACTGTGAGTTCTACCCCCTAGGTGCTTTTCCAGCTCTAATGCAGCATCCAACCTTCCCCTTGGTGATGTCTACATTTTATGATTCATTTGGTGGGCAATACAATAGGAACAATACTCACTGCCTCCCTTTAGAAAGTTGCAATGAAAAATTCTCTGCAGTTTCTTTGAGCTGTTGCATATGGTCAGGGTCTGATCCTGCAAGGCAAAAAGGATTTGTGACTGTTTGCCCCTAGCAACAAAATGCCTGCTACTTCTCAAGAAAGATCACTGGTCTCCTACTTGCTTTCACCACTGAGATGTTTTCATATTCTGGCCAGCCACCCTAGCCTCTTCTGACTTCCTACATCATGCCTACTATCTGTGCTATGTCTCCATGCAGGAGATATGGCTGCCATATGGAAGTATATATGAAAGTCTGAAGTGTATGTTAGAGTAATCTAACTTGAACTGGATATGCAGTTCGCATTATTAGTAGTCTATAAAGGTATCACCTATAGCCTAGCCTTGTATGTATGTATACAGTATGGAAAGGAAACATTTACAGCTGTCAAACTCTCCTTTGTTTACCTTTATGTGATGTGTCCTTGCATCCCAAGTTGGAGGAATGAAGTAAAAGTTGCTCTTGGGAGTTCTGTGTCTGACGTTCTGAGTGAACCACCTGTAATAGTTCTGAAAAGACATGTGTTAGCAATATGCTTTCCCAGTGTTGATCAGACCATGCTCTCTTTTGTTTATGCAAAGTCTCCTTCTTCTGTGGCCAAGATCCATTTCAGTTTAGTTCCCACCACTTTCATGTTCTACTTTCTCTGAACTTCAAGACAGAAATAGAAGGACTGAGGCTGTAACATCGAAGTTATTAAAATTAATCTCTCCATTAATAATACATCAGCAATTAATTATTCCATACTGAAAAATATCATTCCAGAAAGTGGTTTCAGTTAAATTTCTCCTTGAATATAGTACTCTGTGTAGAAATATTTTTTCTGCTGTTTCACGTTAAAAGCATTCAATTATTAGAACCCTATGCCAAGTCTATGTAGTGATGCTATATAACCTAGATACAGGTTGACTACCTTAATAAGAAGCAAGCATGGAGGTTTGTTGAAATCCCCCATACATACAAGCACCAAGAGCTGCGGCATCTGTAAATTTGTTATATGTCTGTTTATTTATATCCCACCCATCTGGCCAAAAAGTCCACTGTGGGCGTCTTACAACATTCAAAATTAATAAAACAACAAAACAATGTACATAATATAAAATAACCACAACTAATGTGACAAAAATATATAATGAAAGAAAAGAGAATTGACTACAATAGTATTAAAATTAAATTATAATTATGATGGTGGCAAGAGGTAGTTTGGAGAATCAGAAGGTTAAAGTCCAAGTTGGTCAGAAAAGGCCTGTCATAAAAGCCATGTTTTTAGTTGCCTTTTAACAGTCCCAGGAGGGGGTGAGTTGGATCTCGGCCAGGAGATCGTTCCACAAGTTTGGGACAACTGCCAAGAAGACATGTGCACTAGTCTTTTCTTTTTGCACCTTCCCTCAGAGTTGCCAATCTTTGACAATTGGCAGTGCGGTGTTTACCTTGTGCAGGAGGATGTAAGGGGTTAATGCTAATGGCCAATGAGGGAGTGGGGAGGTGGAGCCCACATGTTTTAATAGGCTCAGCCTGAAGGTTGTGAAGTTAGATAAAGATAGAGATGAGTTAGATAAAGAGAAAATAAACTTGTGAGACAGATGAGAGAGGTTTAAGAATAGTAAAAGGACAGAATTTGAGTGTACAGTGGACCCTCGTATAACAAAGAGTTTGTATAACATAAAATTTGTACAACATAAAAAATTCCGGAGATAGGGGAAATTTGCTTAACATAATCATCTATGGGGCAAATCCATACAACATAAAAATGGTTGCGATTAGGGATTACAGTGGTACCTTGTATAAAGAAATTAATTCGTTCCAAATGAAATTATGTTCAGCAAATTTTCCTTTATTCAAATTTCCCATAGGAATGCATTGAAAACAGAGTGATCCCATTTTTATGTTGTACAGATTCGCCCCATAGGCGATTCTGTTAAGCAAATTTCCACTATCTCCAGAATTTTTATGTTGTACAAATTTTATGTTATACAAACTCTGTTTTCAATGCACTCCTATGGGAAATTTGTATGAAGGAAAATTTGCTGAACATCATTTCATTTGGAATGAATTAATTCCTTTATACAAGGTACCACTGTTATCTGCTTAGATGAACTTTCAATTAAGGGCACACAAGAAAACCTGAAACAGAAACAACTTGTATTCAATAAACATTCTATTACTTTATATAACATTACAACTCAACTGGGACTCAATTATTTCAACCGGGTAACCCTGAATGGTGGCAGCGAAAGTAAAAAGAAGGTGTGTATAGGCCAATAGTCCGTGAAATGACTGGGGGCTGTGCATGGGTAACACTGCTGGCAGAAACTGGTGGACGGAGGTGTTCTGTTGGGTAGTAAGGTCCCAAACCATTTAGGGCTTAGGTAAATGACTGATTAAGATACATAATATTGCCCCTCTATAGAATTCCATGGCAGGGTTGTTTCAACACCAGTGCAAAATTGCTATTTGGTCTCCTATATATTTTAATCTTCAAATCTATGCAATGAATTATGCATAAGGAATGCCAAGTCATATGAAAAGAAGAGAGGATCTTATGGACCCAGAGCCAAGGTGTGGCTTTCAGCCTGATGGCCTTTAGCCCAGTATCTACAACTACTGGCAAGTGACTTACTCAAATCCCATCAAAGTGTATGAATAAAGAAGGGTAAAAGGGGTCTTTGTGATATAGATAGAGAGATGTTGAAAAAGGCAGATGATTATTTTGGGTTCTACCCCCATCTGTAACCAGACCATCCACCATCAGCATGCAGCCCCCAAGAGGAAAAAGCAAAGCAAAACAAAGCAGTTACCTTTGTCTAACTTAGGAAAACAAATGGTTTCACACTGCCTTATTGGATGTGTTCATATACTGACATCATATTGTATAAAATACAGATGATGCTAAAGCATTTTATCATTCAAGTCCACTGTGCATTTAGTCCCTGGATGGCCTCCAGAAGACAAAGAATGTCACTTCTGAATGTAAGCAAATTCTCAAAGAGATAATAATCAATCAATCAATCAATACCTTTATTGGCATACATAAAATAAATAATAAACAATGAACAATAAGTAGACAGTTGTAGAATAGTGTCACACACATTAAATGGAAGAAGAGAAAAGCAATGTATAATAAACAACTCCACCTTTTTCTTCCTCTTTCTTTGAAAGCAATTGTTACCTGATGGATAACAACAATCTATATATGCCACATGTGTCTCGCCCCACTTTACCACCTCTAGAAATAAACACAGGGAGCATAATTTCACCAGAAACATACTTGCTCAATATGTTCCACAACTCTGTATTCAAAGCACAGTACTCATTGGGCTAACTCGGATGAGAGGTGAAGGGTGGCAGTTTTGTTCTTCAAAGCTTGTGTAGGTGACATGCACCCAAACATCTTGTCAATTACAGTAGCTGCAAAGAGCCACTGCAAGTTACACTAACTTTATACAAGCACTGATAGGATTCCAGACATTGTTAGAGGTTGGAAAAATTATTGAAACATTTTGGACTACAACTTCCAATCAAGAAATGAACCACTGTGGTAGCAGAAAGCAAGGGTGCCCCCTGTACATCATTTTAGACTTACTTGATTTACATTGACATTTTAAATTTAGTCCTCATCTCACTCAGATAATTGCAACACTGGCTAATAACATGCACTATCCACAACCCATTCAATTTCAATAACCAGTAATAGAAGTTTTAGTTCTCCCAATATCACCCCAAAGATAATTATTTCCAGTAGGTCATTTCATGCATTCAGGTCTATGCCAGAAAGTCAGTGAAACATTAATCTACTGATAAGTCACAGAGAAATCAGACATTATGGAAACCCCCTGCCTATCGCGGGGGTTAGGGACCCACCCGACCCGCAATACATGAAAATCCGTGATATGCAGAAGTGGATTGGGTGGGAGCAGGGGGCGATCAGAGGGTGGGGGCAGCTCTGAGGCCTCCCAGAGGCAGTGGGAGGGGCAGGGAGCGATGCAATTGCCCCCCCCCGCGCAGCTCCAAGGCCTCCTGGATGGGTCTGGGGGGGCAGCAGGGAGCGATGTGATCGCTCCCCACCCCCCGCTGCGTGGCTTCGAGGCCTCCCGGACGGGTCTTGGGGCGGCGGGGGGGGGCGATGCAATCGCTTCCCGCCGCCCCCTGCAGGTACTGCGATCCCGCGATATAGTGGGACCGCAGTACCTGAACTGCGAAATGCCGGGGGGTGACTGTATAAATACATAAATCAATCTTTTATCTCACTAAATAAGGAAAAAGTAATATAAACAATAAATCAGCTATTTATTTATTCTATTTTATGTACATAATAATAATAATACTGCCTTTAGAGGATCACCACACAATCAGTTCTGACTCTGGAAAATGTTCTATAAATAATTATGACAATATAACCACATATTTCAGATTAATAATGCTTTATCAGCCTTCTTACACCCATTGAACTCCACCTGAAATCAGCATAGATTAACAGTAATGGTTGTTGCCTTTATTACTAAAGCATGTTTTTATCTTGTATATATTGGCACTGTGGTCTGATAAACTTTTTAAAAAGCATTAAGGTACTATTTTCTATTAATGAAGCATAGTATCAAGTCCCTAATAGTGGCAATCACAAGATAGCCAATAGCTGGAATATTTGATGTTCCACTCTGCTTCCTGATGAATCCTTCTTTTAAAAAATACCTCAGTCAATATCATAAGAGCATGTTGATCAAAGAAATGAAGCCCAAGCTAAATAAACCACATATAAGGCATATGTTACAAATAAGAGACTGTAGGAAAGCACCAAAACCAAAGGATGTACACAAACTTCCAAGTGTGGGAAACCAATTAAAACTGCAACCATATGCAATATACCTGAGAAGACCCCTAGTTGCACATAAATGTGTTGTCCTCCTGGGATCCCAAAAGCATTTAATTTTCAGAGATTCTGCCTCTGGTCACATATCCCTATATTGCATGCCTGTTCATCACAAAGAGTTCTCCAACCTTCTAAGGCAAGTTTTCAGGGTTGCAGAAGAAGAAGGATACAGTAGGACCCAACTGGTTACTCTGTTCCATTAACAGATTAGCACCCACATATAGTCCATGCCTCTATTCAAGCAAAGTTCCAAATACTTTGCCCCAAATAACATGTAAATGGCCCACAGATAGTGAAGCACATGAGCCAGCCAATATGCCTGCAGACCATCATACAGCTTCTTTGTCTATCTTTTGCTACATAACAGATGGTGATGTTGGTAAATCCCATGGTAAAGATAAAATCTCCCATACATAGGTCTGAAAAGACTAGACTATTCACAGTCTTTCAAAATGTCTACATTTCACCCATGACCTCCAATATTATTACCGCTTGCCATTTTACAAGACAGGAAGCAAAGGGAAGAGTTCATTCTCTGCATGCAGAATGCCCCAAGTCCAATACTTCTCATCTGATTTTGCTTGGCACTCACTTCTCCTTGGAAAAAAATCTAATGAATGTGTTTGAACAAGACCTCTAACTACTACACTGTAGAGTCACATAGTCAGAGTAATCAATACACTGTACATTTTTTGGAATACCTGTTTATCCCCCTGTCTGCTACCTACGTATGCAGATATACTTTGCCATTTGTCATGATGCTTTATATACTGCTTGTGGGTTACTTACTCCTAAAAGACTTTACATGCCTAGTGAGAATATAACACCACCACCACCCTCCACATAACTGCCCTATCCCTTAGTTTGTTAATCACTGTGGAAAAATTAGTTGTCTATCAGAACATGCAAATCTGCTATTCTGTAACACAGCAATACTGTAACATAGCAATATGCTATTTTTAAACATTATTCCGTAACATAGCAATATAGCAATATACTATCTTTAAAAGAGTGGAGGAATGAATTTGGACTTAGAATTTGGACTTAGAGTCAGCCTTCAGTTGATCATGATTAACTTAAGCATCATGGATTTCAATAGTTAGGCAGGCGCTACCTTGCTACCCTTAGCTGCTCGAACATCTTAAGCCTTGGTACATCCCTCTGGGCTCAGTTATGAAAATCAGGAACACTGTAAAAACTGAAAGAAAATTAACAAGGGGGTTGCAGTGACAATAGTCTGGCCAAGACTAGATTTTCAAATTCCTTTTCCACTGCATAAACGAGTTGCCAAATGCCCTAAGTTCTATGTGCTGATTAAATTTCTGCACATTTAACCTCTCTTACTGAAACTACTAAAGGGAAATGATGCATTGCAAAGCAAACAGAAGCTGACCTTTGCATGTTTTCCCATCAGGCTGCAAGGTAAATCCAACAGGGCAACTGCAGCGTACTCCCGTTGCTGTATCTTTGCAAGTACGGTCACAGCCTCCATTATTGACAGCACATGTTTCTGAGAAATAAGAGAGAGAGAGAGAGAGAGAGAGAGAGAGAGAGAGAGGAAAATAGAGTAACACAACAAATTGTAGTCCTCTGAGTATTCTGCATAGCATTATTATGCAACGTAAGCAATCTATCCTAAAGCACGCACATTTATTTCTTTATTATTTATTTATTCAACTTATACATGTTTAAGACATTCTTAACTCAAGAAAGCTATCTATTCCAGATTCTTAAGTCCTAAAGAATATACATTCAAATCCTATGTGTATTGACATGAAAATAATACTTATGAAATCCAATGGGTCTTACTCCCAAATAAGAATCGTAATCTTCCTGGAAGATCCCATTGAAATCAAGAAATTATACTACTAAGTAAGCATTAAAAATTAGAGTGCAGCAATTTAAGAGAGTATTCATTTTTTGTAATCAGTAGTTTCTTGCTTCACCCCCTGGATGTACTGAATGTTAACTTACAGATTTTGAAATACCATTTAAAAAATAACAAATTATAGTGTTACTGGTTATGGTATATTGACTAAAAACTTTAGGTGCAGCCAGAGATCAAATAGCAAGACGATGGAAAAACAAGGAAGAACCATCAGTTGATGATTGTTTAGTAGAATTACAGGAATAGATCTTATAGGATAAACTGGTAAAATAATTAAAGGGAGAGACTGCAAAAAAAATTGAAAATCCATGGGATGGTATAAAGAAGTACAGTACTAAGAAGTAAGATGGAAAAAAGAAACCAAAATTTGAAATCAATAGAATATTATTAAAATAAGCATAAGAATTATATATATGAGATAATTTATAATGCTTTATTCTTTTTTTAAAATTGTAAATGTTAGGAATGTTAAACAAGGATTAAGCAAAGGCATTAATATCTGAATGAAGAAAATGGCAAATGAAAATCATTACGAAGAAGCAAAGTTTTCCCTGAATACGGAAAACAGAATGGACTGCTTTGTCATGTTACATAATAATTGTATTGACTTTTAATTTATCAGTAAACTTTATTCAAATAAATAACAACAAATTATCCTTTAAGGCAGAACCAAGCAATTGCATTGCTATAAAACCATGACATATGGAGATAAACACCTGTGATTTTAATAAAGCTTACTTCTAAAGAACATGTTTAAAAACCTCAAAAGTAATGGCTTTTCAATGCACATGGGGGTGTCTTTTGATTGACAGTTGAATTTGGAAAAAAACTGCAGAAGAACAAAACACAATGCTCGACTTCAAACTGAGATTTTCAAATCCTTTCTTTCACAGAAAGAGTTAATAGAAAATGAACTACATACATCACTTTGACAGGAATCTACATGCCCAATCTGTTCTTACTGAACTACAAGAAAAAGGCATCTGGGTTTTGTCCACTTAAAGCTTTTTGCAAATTGAAAGGAGTTTGGAGTGGGTGGGGAGGGCATAATTGAGGTCACTGAACCCATTCCAAGCTGTGTCATTGAAATTTCCCAGTGCTTGTAGGATGTCAAACGGTGGTTGGGCAAACAGAGGAAAAAGAAAGCTGCAACCCACTTTTTGTAACTTTTACAATAGTGGGAAATGGTTATGAGGTACCACTTAATGAAAAGAAGAAGGCAACTTTGTTGCAAAACAGGAGACGCCACAACACATCTACTATTTGCAAAATAAATGATGAACAACAGTCAAAATGGTGGTTTGAACCGTGTGACCAGAAGAACAATTCCATAAGTAGACTAGGCGATACCTAGTCAAAATGGTGTATCTTTCATCACTAGCACGAGAAGAGGTAACTGCTGATTTTACTCATGGAGCAATGTTTGATTCTTGCTCTGAAAATATACTTCATGACTCCATGCTTCATGTCTTGTCTTCTCTATTAGTACTGACACATACTTCTGTGCCTGCTCATATCAATGAATATCATACAATAGGGCAGACAACTCCCCCCCCCCCGCTGCTAAGGTCCATACATCTCCTTAGCAGTAACCTGTTTGAGATCACATGCCAGCAGTGGACAGAGCCAAGGCCAAAGCTAAGTGAGCCTAACCTTTGTTCCCTCTCTTCTTCTTCTTTCTCACCTGGTGGACAGCTTGGAATGCAATCCATTGCTCTTAGACACACCTGAACTGATATGCGGCAATGGGCTTCTGAAATTAGGTACACAGCCACGTGAGGTCAGACGGAGGTCTGCATGTGGCCCTGGACCAGAGGATGCCCGACTTGGCTGTGAAACATGTCACATGCTGTCATTCTGCTCCACTTTCCTGGTTCCCACAAGCAAATGCTAATCGTGGAGGGACAATGAGGCCCCTTTATACATTCTGTATTTCTGAATGCTACAGTAATAAAAGAGTGAAAGGGCAAGAGACATATTCCCTATAAAGCAAAAACAAAACAAAACAAAACAGAACAGAACAAAAAAAACACCAGTGTGCTGCTTAAAACATGTAGCACTTAAAGCACTCTGGGTTGAGTGAACCTTTAGCCTGCTACCTGGAACTGAACCCCGAGTCGTGAGCACAGTTACAGCTGTAGTACAGCAGTTTAACCATTGTGCTGCGAGGCTCCACAAGGCTCCTATGATAATGCTTTCTAAATAGAGGGGGAAAGGGATAGACATCCCTGAAGGATATGTAAAGAAACTCCACAGGATGCAACAAGACTTTAACAATTTCATAAAGATATGCGCTTATTATCTCAAACAAATTTCTGCAATAGATACTGTTCATCGTGTCTGAATAAAATATTTACTTTTAATTTAAAGTAATTGTATTACATCTTTCTATTTATTTAAATTTGTTAATTATAAATTAACTTCTTTTTTTGCTAGAAGGGAATTAAATTAAGTAAAGGAGAGGTGAGAGGCATGAAGGTTTCTCATAAATCAAGAGCATGGAGTGATGCCCATGTTTAATTCTGACCTAAAAGGAATCTGTGCTAACAAAATGCCAGATGATGTTTCCAAATGTTCCCACTTGTGCTACAAAAGACATTTTAGTCTGTAAGATGAATCACTGTAGTCCTTCAAGGTTTTCTACACACCTATTATTATTTGCTCATGACTAAGGCTTCTAACTATTTATTTTGAAGGTCACTTGCCTCAATAGAAATAGTACAACAGATTGTGGTTGAAAAACGTACAACTCAGACAACCCCTTGTGCTATGTGAAGTATTATCAGAATAGGCAATCTGGAGTAGAAAAGCAAAGAGAAGAAAAAAGGGTGGTCACACTTTTCCCTGCTCATTAGGTTTCCCCTACAAGTCCACCCACTGAGGATACTGGCAACAACTGGTATACAAAATGGTCAGAACACTAGCATGGCATGGATTATATATTTTAAATATATGTTTCAAAATCTCTAATCATGCAGCAAGTAAAGATGCACATATGTGCATTCATGAAGTAGTATTTGTGGACTGGGTTTCCCTGGCCAGAGAGCCCCCAAGCAAAGCACTACTCAAATTCAATAGGGGTTGGGAAGCAGTTTGAGACACAACATAGCCTCTTGTTCTTTAGAAAGAGGAGAAACAACCTTAAAATTTCATAGGAGAAAACTGGTCTTGATGTAAAGGTACTCTTCTGTGTTGGCTATGCGCTGTAATATGGAGAGGCACATAAGAACCTTCTTCCCTAATCCCATATGGGCTGAGACAGATAGACCCCCTTTCCAAGTAAGCTGGTAATTAATTTTTTGACTCAAACGTATACAGATGTGAAGGTAAACTCCAAGTAAATTCTCCTGATGTCTTTGCTGTGGAAGCACTTGCTTGTCAAAAATGGCAAAAGGAGGAGAGGTGGATCTACCATATCAGAAAGGATCACTAGGCTTTTGCACTGTTTTTACACAGAATTTATTTTATTTATTTATTTTTCACATTTATATACCGCACCTATTCCCACATAGGGGACTCAGGGCGGTTCACAACAAACAAAATAAAACAGTTAAAAAGGCTAAAACATCACCATCACAAAGCACAGAGTAAATGCAATCAAGCGCCCCCCCCCCAAAAAAACTAATCAGTGCCAAAGGCATCCCGAAAGAGTAGCGTCTTTAGATTTTTCCTGAATGACGCCAGTGACGAAGCCTGCCGTAACTCGCTCGGAAGCTTATTCCAAAGAGTTGGCACCGCCACCGAGAAGGCCCGCCCGTGTGTACTGGTTTTGCGGGCCTCCCTAGGGGTGACGGTCCGGAGCGAGAGGGCCAAAGAGGATCGGGTGGGTCGGGCTGGATCTAATTGTCGGGGGAGACGCTCTGCCAAATAAGCAGGGGCCAAGCCATGGAGGGTTTTGTAAACCAAAACCAACACCTTGAACCTTATCCGGGAGGCAACGGGCAACCAGTGTAGATGAGCCAGGATTGGGGTGGCACGGTCATAACGACGCGCACCAACCACCAGCCTGGCCGCTGCATTCTGGACCCGCTGCAATCGCCGGACAAGGTTCAAGGGGAGACCCATGTAAAGAGCGTTGCAATAATCCAGCCTTGACATGACCAGCGCCTGTACCACTGTCCTCAAGGAGCTCTCATCGAGGTACGGGCGAATCTGGGCGATGAGCCTAAGGTGGTAAAAGGCCGACCTGGTCACGGCAGACACCTGAGATTCCAGGGTCAAATCCGAGTCCAGGACGACGCCCAGATTCCTCACTCTTTGTGCCAGCTGGAGGGCGGACCCACCCAGACTGGGAAGAGGGCCACAGTACCCCTCCGAACTAGGATCAAACTAATGCTGACACAAGTGTACCTCACAGAATGGATTTGTGACTGCAGATGTGAACTGTGATGTGTTGGTGACTAAGAGGGAACTGCCCATGATCAAGATTTGCACCTCAGGTCTGTGTTTTTGTGTTATGGTTGTTCTGACAAGTGCTGGAGCTCTAGTCTTGACTGTGCAGTGAAATATGGTCATAAAAAGTGGCGGTGGAGGAGGGGTATCCTCACCTCACATGTCAATTCAAAAGGATAATTTTTAATAATTTCAGATCTTTCTCACTACACGCTAACAAAACCAGCAGAAGGGATTTGTTATGCAAGCTACCAGGGCCGGTGCTTCCATTAAGGCAAACTAGGCAGTTGCCTAGGGCGCCAAAATGGAGAGAGGGTGCTGGTCAGCCTGCTGCCCTCCGGCTCCCCACCGCTGGCCACCGCCATCTGTCCCCCCACCGCCCGCCGCCATCCACCCATCGCTGCCTGTTGCAGTCCGCCCCCGCCCCCTGCGCCCATCGCCGTCCCCCGCCATTCCCCGCCCCGCCCCGCCACCCCACCCACCCGCCGCCCGCCCCAACCCTGCCCCTCGCCTAAGGCACAAAAAAACCTAGCACCGGCCCTATAAGCTACACCTACTCCATGTTGCAAAGGCATGAGGAAAAGTGTCTTTTGCACCTGGCTAGTCACCCTCCTCAATAATACTCTTCCCACCACCCATCCTTCTGGGTTGCCCTGGTCCCTCTTACCATCCACTCTCCTCTTCATACTTCCAAGCATTGCTCCCAAAGCCTTATCTCCTCACTGCCTTACCCTACAGTTGCGCTACAGTAGAAGGATTAATTACTCCCTTATACTTAAAAGTCAGTGTGGTCAGTGGTGCTAACAGAATATTTAATTTCTCTTTATGCAGTGACTTTAATAACTGGGTGCTCGTCTTGTTCCCACTGTCAATGGAGGCCAAGACTCAACGGCTCATGCTGCAGCTTAGGTGTAATTCTGGATTCATCCCTGAGTCTGGATGCCCAGGTTTGAGCGAAGTTTGGCCAAGAGTGCTTTTGCACAGTTAAAACTGGTGTGCCAGCTGCACCCATACTTGAGATGTCCGATTTGGCTACAGTGATACATGCCTTAGTAACATCCCAATTGGATTACTGTAACATGCTTTATGTTGAAGATAGTTCAGCTGGTGCAAACTTCAACAGCCAGACTTCTTACTGGGCAGTTATAAGTTGCTTTTAACAATTTTGTGGACTACAAGTCTGTTTCCGGGTCAATGAAAAGTATAGGCCAGCAGCACTATATGGCTTGGGCCCAGCCTACCTGAAGGGCCGTATCTCCCTATCTGAGCCTCCTCAGCATTTAAGATAATCAGAAGAGGTCCATTGCCAATGCAGAAACAGCTGAAGGGGACATTAAGATCTAGCCTGAAGGCTACTCTGGGCAGGACATGGGAGGGGACCTTCCTCGTGGCAGTTCCCAGGTCATGGAATGTTCTCTCTCAGTAGATCAGGCTGGCTCCCTCCTTTTTATTCTCCTAAATTTTTTTTATTCTTAACTTATGCTTTTAATACTATGCCCTTTAATATTATGAGCCGCCTTGAGTTCTCTTTTCTGGAGAAAGGCAGCATATAAATGAAACAAACAAACAATAAATAATAATGTTTTACCAGTTATTATGTTACATTGTAAAAGGTATCATGTCCTGCCATGACATGAAATGGTAGTGAATTGCATGTAGTATCATTACATGCAACATGTTACTGCCAAGTACTGAATAAACTGCAGGAGCAATGCATTCTGTTTTTTAAAAATGTTTTTAATTCCACTGGGAGATAATTTATCATAATTCACCAATGGCCCTCTCTAAAAGTGTGTATGTGATTTGTTCAATAGATTCCTATTATCAACTTACTCCCTACAAAAAAGCCCTTTGAAGGGTCATTGTTCTATCAAATCTTATTAATGTAAATAGGCAATAAACTCTGATGGGAATTCTTGCATGGCTAGGTAATGTACTGGAAAATGTGGAGTTTGAAGGCAGAACTGCAAAGATTATCTTGAATGAAGTCTAATAAAAGAAAGATGTTAAGACTGGGTAATTAGAAACATCTTTTTGTCTGAAACAATCTATAAGGAGAACCATGAATTTAAATAAAGAGTGACCAGTAATGGCAAATAGTTGTATTTGAAAAGCATGAACAGCACTGAAAACATGAGTTTGGCATAGCACTGAAGGCAGCTGTAAGTAACAAATTAACTCCAGTTTAGGAAAAGTCCTTAATGACAGCTCATCTGCATCGGATGAAGAAACTTTGATGTTGGATCTTGCTAGGTGACATCCAGTAAAGTGGAACAAAAACAACAAACATTCCTCTTGTTGAATATATATAACTGGATCTGTTAAGGTAAGAGTTAGTCAATGAATGGACGTCACCTTGAAACCAAAGGAATTAAAAGAATTTACTTAATTTCACAAAATGTTCCTCAACTCCTGTCAATGCAGAGGAATATAAGCCGTTAAAAATGTCAGAAAATGGGAAGATACTGTGTTTGAAAATTCAAAAGCAGCCCAAGGCAGGAAGTCACACTGAAGAAGCCAAGCAGCCCACAAATCACATATGACAATCCATGAGGCACTTGATGGGTTGTTTAGTTTTGTTACCTCGGCATGAGTCTACTAAAGAGAGACTGTCAATCCCCTCAAAAACCACAATTCACAGTTGTCAGGCTTTATTCTCATTCCAGGATCCTAGACAAACAGGACTGCTTTAAACCATTACAAATGCAAGGGCTTTACTAAATTTAGGAATATTTGGTTGGTAATGTACTTGCGTGGTCATGTCTAACTGAGAGTTTAGATTGAAATGTTTCAATTGAGAATTTATATAAAATGACAAAGAATAAATCTTAAAGCTTCATATTAGAGAGTTGTCAATGCTGTACAATTTATAATAAAATTTATTTATTTATTTATTTATTTTAGAGTATTTTACCGCACCTTTCTCCTTGGAAAAAGACCCAAGACGGCTTATAATAATGAGGGACAATATACAGTCCACTCCAATTAAGACATATTCAAGTATTGAGAACAAGGAATTGAGGGACATGTTAACAGCAGTAAAAGATGTTATGAGTGATGGAATCTAACACTGAAAACAAAGTGTCAATGCAAACACAAAGTCTATGTGCTCATGTAAAATTACATAATAGGTAGTCCATCATTCAGGGAAAGCTTGCCTAAAGAGAAAGGTCTTTGCCTGTTTCCAGAAAGACATCAGAGATGGGGCAGTCCTCACCTCTAGTGGGAGGGAGTTTCAGAGTCTGAGTGTGGCAGCTGAGAAGGCCCTTTCATGTGTAGCCACAAGATGTACTTGTGAGTGAGGGGTGGTGGTGGAAAGGCCTCTCCTGATGACCTTAACACCCGAGCTGATTCATACTGTGAGAGTTGATCTTTGAGGTACCTAGGACCCAGGTCGTACAGTGCTTTGTAGGTTAAGGTCAGCACTTTGAATTGTGCCCAATAACAAGAATGGTGAATCAAAGGTACAGAGTTTAGATCCAGCTTCCAAAACAATTTATGTTGGTTCTTAGTATTTTACTTTGTTCATCAAGATGCAGGTTTTTTTAATGGTTACTACTTCACTTCTAAATAGAGATGGGCACGAATCAGCACAATGGAAGTTCATGATGGTTAATGGTCCATCAATTTTATGAACCATAAACTATGCTCAATTTTTTATAAAATTAACTAGTTCATGGTTTCTTCCATT
>JAHTLZ010003305.1:56939-190525 GCA_023846285.1 Phrynocephalus versicolor | reverse complement strand
TATAAGGGGGGGGGCTTTCTGCATAGTTCAACTACACAGAAACCACCTGCTTCATGGGTTTCCCACCCTCCATCATGGCCCCAGAGCCTACCTTACTTGCTCTGGGCTTGTACTGCTTCCTCCTCTCCTCTGCTCTCCCTCTCCCTCTCCTGCTGTCAACCTGCCCAGATGAATAGGGGAGTAGGTGGTCTGGGATCTAGTTCCTGCCTCAGTGGTTCCTGGGAGGTTTAAAGTATTGTAGGAAGTATAGTTCTTTGAAGATTTCCTATATATAGCCCAGTGGCCATACATAGGGATCTCTTAACAAATAAGACAAGTGCTGGTGACCATTAAGGGAGGCTTTTTGGAGCAGAGTATGAAGTGAAATAGAAAAAAAATGGTGTTTTGTTTCACTGAGTGAAAGTGCAGTTCATCAAACAGCCCATGAAATGGACCATGACCCAGCTCAGTTTGTGGGGAGGGTTGGTTCAGGGTTCTTTTTGTGCCAATTTTTTCTTGTAAGGAAAAGAAAAGGAATGAACTATTTCAGAGATTGATAAAGACTGCCCCATCTCTGTTGTCCTTCCAGAAACAGGCAAAGACCTTTCTCTTCAGGCAAGCTTTCCCTGAATGATGGACTATCATTACGTGTCTTTTATATGAATCTATAAGTTCACATAGACTTTGTGTTTATAATTACTTATAACCTTGTAGCTTTAATGTAATGCTATTAATGCTGTAAGATATCCCTCAATTCCTTGTTCTCAATACTTGAACATGTCTTGATTATATTGGACTGTATATTATCAAATCTTAATTGTATTGGACTGTATAATATCCCTCATTACTATAAGCCACCTTGGGTACTTTTCCAAGGAGAAAGGCGGTGTAAAAATATTCTAAAACAAACAAATAGATAATAAATAAAGTCTGCTATATGTTTTGTTGGCAACCCATTAGTATTTAACCTATATTAAAATTTTGCAATTAATATTGGCTCTAATTAGTATTTTAAGGAAAAAATACTCTTGTTTACAGTGATATTAAAACATTTTATTTAGCACATGGTTTGGTTGACTGCAGTTTCCTTCATGAATCCACAAAAGCTAGTTCTAAATAATAAAAACTGTAAAGATTTAAGATGCCAAAAAGTTTTTATGGCATTTACCCTAATATACCCCGGGGGGAGGGGATGAAATAATTGTTCCTGTATCTCTCAAAGTACACAAAAAGCCATTTTGAGTACAAAAAAGGAGGCGGGGGAGGGGGCATACATGGGCCCCTTGGAGAATACTTTGCCCATCTCAACAAAGAGATGGAGAAACAACCTGTAGGCCTAATTTGGTCTAGCAAATATCAGAATCTGTCCTGCTGGAAGCTTACCACCAATCCTTCCTCACTTTGAAGCCCTACTCTCTCTTGAAGGATCAGAGGATTCCATATTAGGAGAGACTCCTGGCTTTTTTTGTCACCCTCAAGAGTTTGTAGGAAATGTCCAAAATGCACATATGGAAATCAGCCAGCTTGTAGAACTACAGGTTGATGGAGGATAGCCCTCCCACATGGGGACAGAGGGAGAAACCAGCTAAGTAGATTGCCTCACCCTTCTCTTTCCCCACATGGGGAAACAGAAAGAGATTTGGAAATGAACTCATCATTTAGTTTTGACACAATTAGATTTTCTGGCATACAGCAGCACCAAAGATAAAAAAATCTGAAGTGTGATGACAATTTTTTTAAAGAACATTACCCTTTAAATCAGCTGCTGTTAAGATTTACTGAGGCATTTCATGGCTAGCAATGTGTATCAAAATGTAATATGTATTAAAATGTTGTATGAAGGATGCCATTTTTTTATATTTTCAGTTCTGCTGCCTTCTTTATAATTATGTTACAGTGAGAAAATATTTAAGAAAAGTCAGGGGTGGTTTTTAAAAAACAAAATATTTTATTTCCCAGAAAGTCTTAGAATGATACAATAGACAAACTAGAATCTGATCTACATTTTGCAGAACACTGAAAAATATTCCAAACTTTGCGTGGCCTAAACATGCTGAATGTTCACTTATCTATATCCATTTTCTGTGGTTTTAATCCCACAATCATGAGAATCCCAGCTGATTTAATGCTTTTGATTAGAAACCAGTTAAAAACACATCACTCTGAGTGCTTGCGTTGGCAGTTTAGTCCTGTATATGAACCAATAATGGAACAAAAACCACTTACCCAAAGGAAAAACTGGGTAAAAAGTTCATATAACAACAATGCTGCCAAGATTTATTTTTCTATGATTCTTGAAGTCTGGCACTCTCAATATTGGTGGACAAATTACATGCTATGCTCAGACAACACATTTCGACTTTAACAGAGACTCTTTAATTTGGAGGAAACTATACATATATCACAGAATGCTGTCATTTTATAATGATTAAGGCATGAGCATAGGGTTCAAGATACTTAAGTTTCTCCCAATCATTACATTCAAAAGGCAAACAGGAAAGGAGAGTGTTAGGACAGAAGGAGGGGAGGGAAAGAGAAAGGCCTCTTCCGTCTAGAGTCCCTCCCAGAAATTCTGTGTGCTGCTGTCTCTCCAGCTTTGTTTAAATCCATCATCAAAACTCAATGAAAATAAAAATGTTAACCCCTCATTCTTGCCTCAACAAAAAAAAAAATCAAGTATTAATTGTATTTCTTCTCTCACAATTCTCCTTGGAATTGTGCCCATCTGGGAACATAGGATGCTGTTTTATATTGAGTGAAACCCATCAATCCATCTCGCTTGGTATTATCAACTCCAAAGAACATCACTTTCCAGGATTTGAGACAGGTATCTTTGTAGCCATGTTGGAGATCCCTGATGGAACCTTGAGGCCTTCCATCCAAGTATTAACCACATCTCCTCTTGGCTTCCATAATCAGATACGTTTGAAGAAACAAGATGTGATGTCAAGGCTCCTTACTGAAGCAGACAGGTATTTTGTTTGGTGGGGGGGGGGACTACATTCAAAAACTAGGAGAAATCCGACAATGTTGTGCATAGAAATTTCACTGCCAGTTCAAATGAGGAATTTCCCTCCCACAATTTCTCACCAAGAGGGAAAAGGCTGTGATGTTCAAGTCCTTGCATCTGTCTCTTACCTGGAACTAAACTCTATAGACCCTTATATGACTTCTGAGAAGACATGCAAGCTGGAGAGACCGGACAGCGTTTAATAAGGCTGCAGTTATCCAGACTAGGCGCTATTCCCGTGCGATGAGGGAGGCTAAAACATCCTACTACTCCCTGAGAATTGGTGAGGCCTCAAACCGCCAGGAGGAACTTTTCCAGGTGGTTCGGGACCTCACCAATCCTAGTCTGGCGAGGCCTCCTCCTACTGAGTTCAGTAGTGAGAGTTTTGTTGTCTTTTTTAGATCAAAAATTGAGGTCATCTGGGCTGGTCTCGACTCCGGTTGCACTAGTCCACCCTCGCGATCCCCTGACGCTGCACTCCCTTGCTCTCCTCGATTGGTTGAGTTTGGGCCTGTTTCCCCTTTGGAGGCCTCCAGGGCTATTGCCCATTGCCGGCCCGCACCCACCCCCTTTGATCCTTGCTCATAAAAGCTGCCCATGCTTTTCAACATCTATGTGAGGCCACTGGCTGGGATCATTAGGAGATTTGGAGTCTGCTGTCATCAGTACACTGATGACACGCAGCTCTATCTCTCCTTTTCCACCTCTGCAGTGGAAGCTGTCCAGACTCTCGACCAGTGCCATGCGTTCATGGCATGGACCAGGGCCAACAGGCTCAAACTCAACCCCGAGAAGACCGAGGTGAAGCTCTTCGGGAGTTCCCCATCCAGATATGGAGGCCCTCTCCCCAGTCTGGAAGGTGTTTCCCTCCAGCTGGCGGACAGGGTTCGGAATCTGGGCATGGTTCTGGATCCGGCCCTTTCAATGGAAGCCCAGGTGGCTGCCGTGACCAGAACTGCTTTTTTCCACCTCCACCAAATTGCCCAGATTCGCCCGTACCTGGATGGCGACTCCCTGAGAACTGTAGTGCAAGCGTTGGTGATCTGGAGGCTGGACTACTGCAACACTCTCTACATGGGGTTTCCCTTGACTCTCCTCCGGCGTCTGCAGTGGGTGCAAAATGTCGCAGCCAGGCTGGTGGCAGGTGTGTGCCGCCACGACCACATCATCCCAGTCCTGGCTCGCTTGCATTGGCTACCCGTTGCGTCCCGGATCAGATTCAAGGTCTTGGTTTTAGTTTATAAAACCTTCCATGGCTTGGGACCAGACTACCTGACAGAGCGGATCGCCCAACGATCAACCTCGGCCTGTCCAATCCGGCAGTCATGGGCGCACTCGCTTCGGGTTGCCATCCCCAGAGAGGCCCGGAAAACATCCACCCAGAACCGGGCCTTCTCGGTGGCCAGCCCATCTCTCTGGAATCATCTCCCCAGCGAAGTGCGCTCTGCAGAGTCCCTGACGGCCTTTCGCAGAGCTTTAAAAACCTTGCTCTTTCGCGAGGCCTTTGGTGACCTAGTTTAGTTTGTTTACCCCCCCGCCATCTCTTTATTTTATTTAGTTAGAAGTCTTACGCCAAGGGTGCACACTATGTTTCTAAATTGTTTGTTGTGTGCGTGTATGTTGTATGTTGATCGGCCCACTGTTAACCGCCCAGAGTTCCTATGGGAAGATGGGCGGGATAGAAATCCTATAATAAATAAATAAAATAAATAAATGCAAGGATTGCATTATTAGTACTGGATGCTACACTCACAATAGTGGCAGTTATTTTCCTAACCCTCAAAATTACAAAGGAACATTTATGTCCTTCTGATGTTGTTTTCTCATGCATAAAATAAAAAAAGTTAGAAGTACATAGCAGTTATAGTACAACATTATCATCTCAAGAGGAATAAAGAATATGATTGAATTTCAGCTACTTACTCACTGGAATCCTCAATTTTAAGCAGCTGGAAAATAATAATGCTGTAACTATCACTCACTTCCACCAGCAATTAAAAAGCACCTGTCAGATATCCTATGATCTGTATTCCTTCTTTTAGCAGGGAGATGGATTTAATGGCCTTCTGGGCTCCTTTCAGCTTCATGATTTAATGCTTCTAAGTTTGACACCAACCCCCCTCTCTCTTTGTGTGTGTGTGTGTGTGTGTGTGTGTGTACATGAATGCTAAAAAGTCTTATATACCAGCCGTTGATGATAAAAAATAGAACAGCTATTGGGCATCTGCCTTGCTACACTATGACACACATTTTAAAAAGGAAGAAGCTACTACATTTTATCATTTAATCAACAGCAGTCACTTAGAATTGCCCCTAAAAATAATTACAGATATATTCAGTGTACAAAAGGAGAGGAAAATAATCAGTTGAGAATCCCTTTCATATCTTAATCTGTTAATGGTCATAGGGTTTTTTTTTTGACAGCAGTGTTTCCTCTTAGGTCCATTTTAAGATTTAAAAGCATGGTAACAGATGGAAGCTGTGAAGAAACAGAGAAATTGGGGAGTAAGTGACACAGAAACCATCTACTAGAAGCTTCAAGACTTCCCTGTGAATTCCTGGAAGCTGGCTGAGAAATCAGAAGTCAGTATCAGCTATGGACCAAACAAACAAACAAACACCCAATTAAACCCTTTGATTGACCTGTTAATGATCAATTCAAAGAGACACTGAGAGGAAACTGACACCTCCATGCTTTTCTCTTAATAGTGGGCACATTAAAGCAGCACCAAAAAGGACCTAACATGTCCATTTTAAATCCTAACTTGAAACATTACTCCACTTTCTTCCTCAAATTAAAGCTGTCAGACAGAAAGAAGACTAAGGAGTTTTTGTTTGCAGTAAACATGAAAGGGGATTAAAAGCAAAAAAAAAAAAAAAGAAAAAAAAAAAGAGCAGTTTTGTGCATCCTGTATCTTGACCTGCAGATAGCAACTATCAACCTGGTGAATTATTTTATTAGCATGTAAGAAACAATGTCTATTTCAAACTGTGTTAAGTAGCATTCTTATAAAAACTGTGATTCCAGCCAGTTCAAGATTTATAAAGACATTTATGATTCAAATAGAGATAAGCTTAAACTTTATTTTGTATGAAATATTTTATTGACTATGCTTTTAACCACAAACTCACAGTTTAAAAGTCTGTACACTCATCTAAATCCTATGAAGTTTTTATCAAAATTTATGTATAAACCTTCGATTCTACATTATTAAGTGTAATAGGTCAATATGTTTCTGAATACAGCAATACCTTGGTTTGCAAGTACAGTACCTTGCTTTACAAGTGTTTTGCAAGACAAGCAAACACTTCTGATCAGTTTTGCCTTAATCAACAAGCAATGTCTTGCAATATGAGTATTGGAGCAGGTCACATGAACACAAGTAAACCAATTCTCTCTCTCTCTCTCTCTCTCTGCTGGATTATGGCAGCCATCAAAGCAGAGTGAGGAGAGAGGAAAGGTCTCCACAAATGTTTTCAAAGGTGAGTGCAGGTTAGGGTATGATTTTTCTTTATATTTATATTTAATTTGTTTTAACATCCTTTCTTATTTTTCAAACCATTTCTAGTCATGGGGCAGCTGGTTAAGTGTATATATGGCTACAAACTGCATTTTGTTAACTGTCACATTAAAACCACAGACTAAAATCCGGTTGTTAGTCCCAAGCAGAGCAGATTCTGCAGCTAGGTACCTAAACCATGGTGTGGATGTGGACTTCTAGCCAACTTCTTTTCTGAGTTTTGGCATTTTGTGTGTATATTATGTGGTTTAAGGGACCCCAGAATGAATCATCTGAGTTTCCATGATTTCTTATGGGGAAATTTGCATTGATATGCAAGTGCTTTTGGCTTAGAAGCATGTTTCTGGAATGAATTATGCTCATAAACCAAGGTATAACTGTAGAATTTCAGGCATCCTAAAATATGTATAGTATCTCATTAGTTAAGGACAACAGGTCCAGTAGGGCTTCTTGAAAGCTTTGGCAAAATTTGGTTCAATATAACACATTCTTGTTACTCTGAAATTTTTAAATTATAGGTTCAGTTTCTTTTGCAAGCTGAAAACTGTCATGAAAACGTGTAAATGTTTAACTTGCATTTATCTGAAAAGTTCAGCAAACAAGCTAGGTTGTAGTTCCAAATCTAGACAATTTTCAAACAATTCCTGCAGATGCCTCTCCTTAATTTTTCACACCTGAATGAACTGCAATTCTTGCTCAGTACATTTAAGTCTTAAATATTTAAAGTAAACAATGTGCTGTGTTTTCTACATTCTGAATATGGTGCATTTCACACATTCCTATCATCCAAAATTATTGCCAAGTGCCTTAATTTGCACTTGGACTTTTAAAACTTGCATGCTGAATAAACACAATAATTCTTCATTTTTGTGACTTACTTGCAATTCCTCAACTTCCCAAAACATCATTCTATAAAAAAAAAATCAATGGATTCTGCCACTGCTTATCAGCCCCCTTCCCAATTAATGAGGAAATGGTTCTGCTAATTGAATACAGGTAGAAGCTAAAACTCCTACTACAACAAACATTTGTGTATCTAACACCAGACTGCCTTTTAGACAGATGATATAGTTGTACCTGTGGTGGGATATGGTTTCATTGCTGCTACCATGGTTTGAGAAAACTACCTATTATATAGCATGGTGTGTGCATGTGTGTGTTACTTCAGATGGCAGTTAACTTGTTTCAACTCTCCATGTACCAATCAACACAAAGCCACAGAGCATCAGAGCAATAAGTTACAACAATCATCTTTCTTTGATGTGCTTGCTTACTACACACATGCCATTTTTTCATATGAAAAAGCTTTAAACATATGACTATTGACCTGTAGTATAGCAACTTACAGCTCAAATGTATACCACGGCAGTGTGTGAAATATGTGTATGTTGTCTACAAACCAGTGTAAACCACTGAATGGGGAAAACTGAAAAAGTATTTCAAAACTAAAACATACATTATTACAACCTGGATGACATAGTAGAAACAGAGAATCTAAGAGGTTTCTTGGCCTACTGCAGGGCTGTTCAAACTTCGGCCCTCCAGATGTTTTGGACCACAACTCCCAGAATTCCAAGCCCGTATTGTCAATGACAAAGGACTATGGGAGTCGTAGTCCAAAACATTGCGAGGGCCAAAGTTTGGACACTACTGGCCTACTGAGTTCAGACCCCAGAAATCTACAGAGAAGTACTTGGTGCCTTCCCCATGTCTAAATTCTGTGATTCTATGGCCGAATTCCTATTCATCTTTGTATAGCACAAATTTACACAAATTTTTCAATTTTTGCAATCATGTGAGTCCATTTAGCTTGTTGTGTGGCAAGTACACAAAAAGTGCTCTAGGAATAGCACTTCCACTTGGCCATGGTGTTTCAAGATCATTGCCACAGCATCATTTTGTCCTTGCAGATGTGCAAAACAGGATTTTGGCCAACAAGTAAAATAATGAGAAACACTGCTGCTTTTCAAAAAATTATGCCCCAAGTTAACGTATGATATTTATATTCATAAAACATGTTTAAAATGTAACTTTATAGTAAATAAGCAGTATGGTATGTATTCATTCAAGGCCTTCCCAGCTGTTTGCCATTCAACAATCTGCTCAGCTTCAAACACGTTATTTGATAGTGAATACGAATACGAATCTGAATATCAATACGTATTTATATTCGTATTTTAAAGCAAGAACATGACAACCATTATGCTTAAACCTAAAAATGAAGGGTTTTGCTGGAAAACAGAAACTAGATCATAGAAACAATGTGCATTCACTTGTAAGAAAAGAAGCAAAAAGGCACCCTTTTATTTGTATTAACAGTAACAGGAATAATTTTTATTCAAGCCGAATTATTAACCAGTCATCTCATTAAAGAGGAACATAGTATACTTATACTGTATATTAATCAATGTTTTATCTTCAATGCACATGTTTTTAACCAAAGACATGCCAGACCAGTAATACATTCTTCACATCCTAGAGATCATTGTTTCCAGTCAAATATATTCGGTGCTGAGAGATGCAAGCAAAATTGAGATCAAGTTCTATCTATAAGTGCCCAAGTTGGGAGGGTAGCATATAACTACCTCTTCTCCTATCAGTTTCAAATGACCAAAATAGATAAACAAAAAGAAGTCCTACTGTAGTAGGCAGCCTAACCTCTGAATATGTATCACTTAAGAGTTATGTAAAAAACTGGTATTTGCATAGGCAATAGTAGAGCTTGGAGGCAGAGCCAGCATGTTTATATACCTGTCAATGTACATATCTGTATTGGTTCAGATAGGGAACTGCCAATGTAAGATCTAGTAAGATAGGATCTGGCTGTTGTGTAGTTGCATAGATAAGCATCTGATAGTATATAGAGTTATTGCTGAATTTATTTAAATTTGTTGTTTCAATAAACCTTTCGTTTATTTTAAAAAGAACTTAACCTGTGAGCCTCCAATGATTTCAGCTATAGAAATAAATTTTAAAGGTGGCAACATTAAATCCTGAACATGTGACAATTCGGTGGCTTAGTGCTGGGATGCAAAGGAATCCAGTGTGTGTAGAAAAATAGTCCAGTGAATTATGTGAAGAAATTACATGAGAGAATGAATACTTTAGAAGAAGATCTGTAGTTGGGAAATTTAATGACTTTTGTGAGGGAGGTTTAAAGAGAATTGGGCTTCTCTAGCAAAGAGCTTGTTTTCTGGAGTCTGATGAGAAAATCCTGACTAATTGGGTTAGGATCTGGAAGGAGAGAAGCAGTTTGCCAAATAAGACTAGGGAAGTTTTATTTTGGGAGGCTTCTGAAGTAGGTCTGGGGAAAACCCTGATTTTTAGTGGGAATTCAAGATCCAGAATCTTAAGTGCCTGTTGTGTGACTCGAGTGCCAGAGCTCAGAAATGAAAAAGGGCAGTTCTGGTTAGAGAAGCCGAAGGTGCCAGTATTAGTCTGAGGCAGTGAAAATATTTTTTAAAAATGTGTAC
Organism: Phrynocephalus versicolor; assembly: GCA_023846285.1. Lineage (NCBI taxonomy): Eukaryota > Metazoa > Chordata > Lepidosauria > Squamata > Agamidae > Phrynocephalus > Phrynocephalus versicolor. The sequence goes on along the minus strand of JAHTLZ010003305.1, from coordinate 180,542 downwards.
ATAACATTGTAGCTGATGCTTTGTCCTGATGTCCTGTTGAAGATTAATGTAAATGTTTTAATGATTAACATGTAATGGATTATTATTATAACAGAAATATGTCTATGAAGATTCTCAGTCGTCCAAGTGAGTTTATCTGGAAGTTGAGTCATGGCAACTGGACTTCTTTTCTTGAGAGATTGAAACGTTTCACTGCTCATCCAAACAACTTCATCCGCCTGAGAAAAGCTAGTTGCAAGTGCTCCATTTTATAGTTCACTTTGACCTCATGTAACCCTGGTCTGAAAGAGGCTCATAAGAAGAACAATGGTCTAAATAAATAGGCTCATTAGGTGGCTCAAAGTGAACTATAAAATGGAGGACTTGCAACTAGCTTTCCTCAGACTGACAAAGCCATTTGGATGAGCAGCGAAATGTTTCAATCTCTCTCTCTCTCTCTCTCTCTAAAAAAATCCAGTTGCCATGACTCAACTTCCAGATATTATAGAAATGTTTTGTTCTTCAATGGGTAATATATTATTATTATATAAATGCTTTATTATTGATTCGGTAATGTTATTCAGGTAAAGTATTGTTTTGTACATGTAATGTTCTATGCATATGACATGTGTTGTTTTAATACTTTTATCAGATTAAGTATGGGGATAAATGTAATAATAAAGGTATGTATTGATTGTAAAAAATCATAATATGTCATTTGTATATATGCCGTTTGATTTTATAATGGCAAAATGCTTGGAGTTTCCCCTCCTAAGACAAATAAATTAAGGGAGGAGGGATGAAGTGGGCAGCCTAACTTCTGAACATGTATTATTTAGAGCAGTAATGACGAACCTTTTAGAGACTGAGTGCCCAAACTGTGATTCAAAACCCAGTAATTTTTTGCAAAGTGCCAATACAGCAATTTAACTTGAATACAGGTGGCTGTGAGGGATGATGTTGGGTGTCCACAGAAAGGGCTATGAGTGCTACCTTTGGCACCCATGCCATAGGTTCGCCAACACTGACTTAGAGGAATGTAAAGAACTGGTATTTGCATAGTCAATAGTAGAACTTAGAGGCAGAGTCAGCATGTTTATATACCTGTGAATGTATCTGTATAAGTTCAGATAGGGAACTGCCAATGTAAGCTCTAGTAAGATAGGATCTGGTTGTTGTATGCAGTAGTTGTATAGATAAAAATCTGAATAGTATATACAGTTATTGCCAAATGTATTTAATTTTGTTGTTTCAATAAACTTCTTTTGTTTATTTTAAAAAGAAGTTCACCTGTGAGACTCCAATGATTTCAGCCATAGAAATAAATTTTAAAAGTGGCAGCGTTAACTCTTGAACATCTGAACCTACCTATTCTTTTAGTTTAACTTTTTTATTATTAATTTTGAAAGGTGGGTACAGAACAGATCAATAAGAATAGGAATGGGTAGGTGTGTTTGTTTGTTTGTTTGTTTGTTTGTTTGTTTGTTTGTTTGTTTGTTAGATTTATATATTTATATACTCTGGATGGTTTACAAAGGTATGTACCCAACTTAATTGTAGATAGTCTTCCCCTAATTTCAAACACAGAGAAAATATTATTTTAAGTATAAATATTTCAATCAAAAACAAAAAACAAACAAACAAAACCAATAAAAGCATCTCTACTTCACATACATAAAAAGGACACCAATCATTTCATCGTATCAACCTCCAATTAGAAATTCAAAGACCATGTGGACATAGGAGATCTGTATATATCAGAGGATCACACAAATCACACATGAAAAGCAAGACTGCAACAGGTAAGTAAGGTTAGTGGCAAAGATTCTATTCTCTGCCTCAAAGGCTTGCCTAACATTAAAGTTACTATATTAGAGGGACTTGGAAGGGAAGAGAACACATTTAAAACTGGAAACGAAATTTTTGATGGAAGATCAGGATTCTAAACAAATTGTGATCTCAGCACACAGATGAATAAATTAAGAGCCAAAATAATTGAGAAACAACCCACCCCCATACACACAGAGACAAAAGTTGAGAGCACATCAAAGGAAGTGGAAGAAAAGTGTTACCCATAAGTAGCCGCCGTTTCACCCGCTTGTCCACATCAGCTACTGACGTGGCATTGAACTCAGAACTCTCAATTGCAGCCTCATCCTCCTCTAAAACACAAGTAAGGGACAAACATGGAGCAGTTGGTTAATGAAAAGCCCAATTTTCCACTGCTGAAGACAGTTTCTTGGCCTGGTGCAACCGAAGCCAAGAAGCATGAAAGCACTAAAACCCCATTTAGAGAGTTAATTCCATTTGAAATCCCAGGGAAAAAAATCAATCAAAGTGTGCAGGAGGTAGGGAAGGAATGGAGGAGGTGGGCATAAGAAAATGACGAAGAAACAAAGTAATTAGCCAGCCAACACGTGTTAAGCTGGTCTCACGCTAGGAATAACACAAACATGAAAGAGAAGGTGCCCCAGATTGGTGTTAATTAAGAAATTAAATTTAAAAGTTTAAAGTTCAACACAGGGTTAAAAAAAGGTCAGTCTAGGTGTCCGAGGCTAATAGATGCCAACTCTTAAGCACAGCTGGCAACAAAAGCACTGAACACAGAAGAAAGCTGGAAGAATCCGGTGATGGATGAGCATGGTATGTGACTGCTTTGTGCACGATGACACAGTATAGATTTATAGATATATATCAATGAAACAAAAGGCATGCAAATTTCTAAAAAAATTAAAATATCAAACAAAACAAACACAAATGTAAAAACAAAACAATTAAGTTGGGCAGTGCTGGTTGCCTGCTTGTCTATGGAACATGTCTAACTAAACATTCAATGCGAGAAAAAAGAATGTCGCAGGAATATGCTAGTAATTTTAAGAAGCATGCAGTAAAGGGTGAGGGAAGCATTAGCACAGGACATCTTGCAGATAGTTTCTGATGCCCAATAAATGAAAAGCTCCTTTCCAGCATTACAAGATGTTAAATTATGTAACATTTAAGAAATACACTAAAAACAATCCATTTGCAAGAATAGTAGGGATGTTGGGGTAAGTAAAAGGTCTCATACAAGGGGGCAAAAGCGATATGAGAAGCAGTGCCTGAGTGATTAAAATGAAAATACAAATACAAGTGGGGGCTTTTCACATGCAGCAGACATAAAATAAGAGGGTAAGTCACGAAAACAAAGACAAAATGGATTAGAAAAAAAGTACTAATGCGCCATTGCAGACATTTGCATCCTTGCAGGGATGTCCAAATTACTGACATCCCTGAAGATAGCAAATGAAAGGTAGGTGGAAGAAAGAAGGAAGAGGGAGATCAGAAGAAGTGGAAGCAGCGGCAGGTTTTATCTGTGGTAACACTAAATGGTTGAGTTGTAACAAGACATTGTTCTAAGAGAAAACCAAGTTCTAGATGGGATCAGGCTGCAATAGAGGCTTTGGTTTGAGGTTTTTCATTTTTCTTTTAAATATTTTTCCAGAAATTAATGGACATCAGGTATCAGACAAGACAGGCAATCAGGAACCATCACCAGAAAGCAAGAATAAAAATGAAAACAAAACAAAAGTTTAAAAATACAGTATCTAAGAGAAAAAGCTATTCAGGAGGAGGAAAAGAAGGAGGTGGGTAAAAACACAAGCAACAATATGTAGTTTACATCACAGAAAGAGAAAATGCAACATGAACTTATATTACATAGCATAATAGCAAAAACAATGACTATATGCCAAATAAACATCACACTGAAGTCAGAGGACAGGAAAATGTAGGTATAATCTACTTCTTTTTCAGCTCCCTCAGGAAAAAAAAATTGACATAGCCTCTGTGGTTATACTTGTATCTTATGTACACAGGTTTGTGTCTTATGTGCATAGATCGGTGGGTATCCACAAGACCAAGCAACTGTGAAATAAAAATAAAACTAACCCAAGAAAAAGTCAAACACTGTAATAGCATTTATATTTTAATCAATATATGATTTGTTTTTAATAAGAAAAAATAAGAGTTCATCCTTAAATCCAAGTTTGCTCATTGGTGGTCATGCTGAATGTATCCTTCGCAATGGGACTAACTGAATTATTTCCATTCCAAGAGCAAACCCTCTAAGTACATGTAATCAAGGCTTGCTGAAAGGACACTGACTAGATTTTGTTCAATAGATTCAAAGTATGTGCAGCCTGAGAGATCAGAAAAGTTACTTTTTACTGGTAAATTACAACCCCCCTCTAAATTGGAAGCAGCCTATAAGCCAGTCTTGGTGGGTCTTTTCCCCATAAAATTTCTCGTAGTGTGTTTCCTCCATGCACTGGACACAAGCTGCCTTCACACAGAATACCCCTCAAGCAGGAGGAATAGCAAGGGATGCACCATTACTATTGTTTGTTTTTTTAACTCCAAATTTCAAAATCATACAAGAATTTCTCAGGCAGAATTATGGAATTTACAGCCCATACACAGATGTTCTACATTTCACTCACCTGGAACAGGATCTACCTCAGATGTTTCTGAGGCCTGTGTTTCCCATTGTTAGTGTAAAAACAAACAAACAAACAAACAAACCATCCCAATGTGTCCTAGGAGGCCTTGATATTTGTTAAGTTCTTTGGGAGTTTCCCCCGTAGAGCCTAACAAGCCATGAAATAATGCTTCCTATTAAAACCAAGCCCTCATAGGAAGCACTGGATCAATTTACTTTTTTCCTTCTTTTTTCCTTTTCCTTTCTCTATATTATCAAGAAACACAGGCCTCAGAAGCCTCCCTATTTCAAGTAGTGAAATATAGGCATCTGCAGATGTCTACCTGTGTTCTAGAACTGTCCAAATTCTACCTGCAACGTTTCTGGAAATTTCTGGGAGTTGGAGGGGGGAAAAACAACAACCCCAAAACACATTAATGGAACTCCCCTACCAACTGAGGTATTCTGGGAGCTGTCCAAAAATGTAAGTTTTCCCATCTCTGTAAAAATTTGATGGAATTAGACATTTATCCCTTGATATCAATGTACTGTATCTTAGTTTCAACACAGATATGTACACAATTTTATATCATATAAGAACAAAAATGAATGCTGTTTATACATATTTACTTTCACTGTATCAAATCTGTTGAAATTATTCAAATTGGTTTGTTTTATACAATTTGAGGTTAATTTTTATCATTTTACATTTTTTACTATTTCTGTATGAATTACTATTAAATCTTCTGCTATTCACTTCCATTAAACCAAAAATACTATATATGTTATCTATCAGAATTCAAGTCAGCTTTTGTCATGCCTTATTCTGAACTAGGAGAAAAATGCAGCCAGTTCAAGGTTTTTCAAGTTAAGATAAAACATAAATATGTGTCTAAATCATTTAGCAAGGACTTGGCTTAACTTGGCTATATAAATGCCTGTGTTTTTGCATCGGGAATGGAAAGATAATAACATGCAGACACCAAGCAAATATGAGCACAATTCAAATGAAGTTAGATTTAATAGTATTCAAAATCATAATTCCCCCACTTTAAACTGTTTTATCTCTTGTAGGACCATGTCTTTAAGTATATTTTACATTGTTTTATTTTTCTGCCTTTAAATTCCTAAAAATATCAAGCACTATGTGGCATGATTTTACCACAGTCGGAATTTTAAATCCAACAATTTAAAATGTAAAATTGCTGGTGAACTCAATGAGCTAATTATGGCTAGGTTTTAAAAATGCTTTTATATTTTGGTGTAAGATCTGGAGTTAATTTAAATATTATATTTCATTAAACTAAAACAACTGGAAACGTAAAAGAGAAGACAGTGCTATTTATTCTAGGCTGGCAACAACAATAAATTTGAGACAAGAGGCAGCCTTCAGAGAAAATGTTTAGAATTCTTATTGCTGTATTACGGTTAAAATTGTTCAAATGACTAATCCATGTCAGAAATCTTCCTTCTATCAAATTATAGCTTTTTTTCCTGGACCCCATGCACAACTTTGGTCCATATGTCACTTCTTTTTGAAATTTGGATGTCATGTTTTACACAGCCCAAAAATCTAGGCATCAGGTTCTCATAATACAGTTAGCATTTATATTCATTTTGCTGTGAATATATCACACCCTGCTGTTAACACCTGCTTCATCAGGATACCTGACACAGTATTTTTTTAAATTAGTTCTTTTACACTTTCCACTTAAAAAGAGCAGATACAATTCACAGGATAACCTAAGTGCTCTTCTGGATAATGCTGCAGTGTGACTAATCATGAAATGAGGTAGATGATGACCACAGTGCATGGTCAACTGTTGCATATGCAATTCCTCATGTTTTAAGTGAATATAATCAGACCAATTTCAGTTCATGGCTGGAGCTGGGGGCCTCAAAGTATTGGAGTGAAACACTCTCTCAACTCAATCCATGGGTTGCCCATGAATCAAATCCTCATTTGAGTAAAACCCCAAACAAACTACAAATATGCCACTATCACAAATGGGCTAATATGTTCAATTCAGACCATATGGTTCTGATAAAGGGTAACCCTATCAGTTAAAATGTATTTTAAACATAAAATAAATTATTCCTATTAGCACTTTTCCTGTATGAATCCATTGATGAAAAGTCCTGTAACAATGAGAATCATTTAATTCCAAAATAATTATTCCATGAGGCAAAACATAAAAGAATGGGTAACTGAATATGCACACACTTTTGGTTAGTTTTACTTGTGCTTTAATACCCTGCATCCTTACTGCTGTATTTAATAAACAGGCATCGAGACAGAGGTCTAATACATTTCCCAGTGTACAACAGCATATTGGAAACAATTCTAAAATACCATACACAAAAACATGAATAAAAAGTCATAACGTAGTGACAAGTAATTAATTTTTTTTATATGTTTTAAGTACTGTTTCCATGATATTAAAAAACCCAATCTTCTCAAATAAAATGAAGCATTCATTACATACTCTTTCAGACAATATTTCAATTACACACACATACACACATTTGCATTATTTAGAAAGGTACTTACCAATACATGTTCGACCATCTGAGTGCAGGGCGTACTTCTGATGACAACCACATACAGGACCAGTATCTGTGTCATCACAGGTGTGCTGGCAGCCTCCATTTCCATAGTTACAGGTTACTAGTTATTTCCCCAAAAATATGTGTATATACATATGTATGAATAAAACAACAATGAAACTAATTAGTTTCAGGATGGGTGAGTTTTAGGTGCACAAAAGAAATGGAAAATTTTAAATGGCAGTACATATGGCAAGACAACTATATAACTGTCAACCTCATTGTTTTTAAAATGTCATCTTTGTGGGATAAAAATAGCAACTAATACTGATTCCAACCAGGACATCTACCTTCTTTGGTCTAAATCTAATGTCAATCTAGAAGAAAATATTTCTGTTCATTTAGTTTTGCTGAGTCTCTGTCATGCAAGTAGGAAGACAAATATCACAGAAAACATACAGTCTAGATTGTGAAACCACAAGCTATACCAGACACCAACCTTACATAAAATATGTGAATTAATTCTTTGAGAGTTCAGTGGGCATCCTGCTAATGCAATGGCACAATTGCATACAACTCTATAACTGGAATACAGTTGTTGTTCATATAAGGTTTGTGTAAGTTGTCATGGCAAACAGTGCCAAAGTACCAAAGCAAGTCTTGGCCATGTGCCCAAATGTGTAAACAAGAGATGCCCAGCGCTTCATCATTAAACTGCAATTAACCACAACAATTTCTGCAAATTTATGATTTTTATATTCCTGCCTATATCCTAGGATCATATCTTATACAAATAGGATTTCAGACTAATAGGATCATAGGCTACATTCCTAGAATGCAGATATCCTAGTTAAAGGCTATTTGGCCTATACATAGATAATTTGTTTAAAAAAAAAGGAAAAAAAGAAAAGAAAAAGAAAAAGAAAAACCTCGAACTCATGATTGATTTGTATTGTATCAGAGCAAGGTCAGTACAGTAACCCCCGCCTATCACGGGGGTTAGGGACACACCCGACCCTCGATGCCTGAAAATCCACTATATGTGGAAGCGGGTCGGGTGGGGCCAGGGGGCGGGGGGTGATCAGATCCCCCTGCCGCCGCCAGTGCACACCGGTCCGAGAAGTGTTGGGATGGCGCGCGCCGGCGGTGGCAGGGGGATCTGACCTCTGGGGCGTCTCCATTGAAATGCATTGGCTCAGTGCATTTCAATGGAGATAATTTTCCCCATTGGAAAACATTGGCTCAATGCATTCCAATGGGGGAAAATTCTCCATTGAAATGCATTGACTCCGAGAAGCCTCGGGTCCAGGGAGCGCAGGGTGATCACATTGCCCCCCGCGTGGCCCCGAGGCTTCTCAGAGGAGCGTGGGGCGACAGCATGGGGTGATGCGATCGTCCCCTGCTGCCCCCTGCATGGCTCCGAGGCTTCTCAGAGGAGTGCGGGGTGATGGGGAAAATCTTGAAAAAAGGTACCTGAGGGGGGGATATGATTGAGACATACAAAATTATGCAGGACATGAGTAAAATGGATAGAGGGACGCTCTTCTCCCTCTCACAAAATACCAGAACTAGGGGACATCCACTCAAATTGAGGTCGGGAGAGTGAGAACAGACAAAATAAAATATCATTTTACTCAGCACGTTGTTAGTCTGTGGAACTCCCTGCCACAGGATGTGGTGATGGCACCTGGCCTGGATGCCTTCAAAAGGGGATTGGACAGATTCCTGGAGGAAAAGTCCATCACAGGTTACAAACCATGATGGAGATGTGTAATCTCCAGGCTTAAAACCAGGGTACTTCAAGGGCCAGAGGCAGGGGAGTGGTATCAGGAGACAGATATCTAGTCTCGTGCACTCCCAGAGGCATTTGGCGGGACCAGGGTCACTCTGATCCAGCATGGTTCTTCTTATGTTCTTAGATCCCTGGCACAGGACAAAGAACAACATATTTTGCTCTGAGCTATTTTATGGCTGCTATAATTCTAATCAAGTGTAGGATTTTTGTTCTTCTAATTTGCATGCTTCACATCCATGATTAATAAGAAATATGCTTTCCTATTCTGGAAAGTGGTCTTTCCAGTTATGCTGGAAATTCACAATTGCAAAAATGAGTGCTCCAGATCAAAACATAATACAAAATGCCAAAGTTTTTGTCATTAGTTTTCATAATAGTAAAATATTAAAAAAAGAATAACATGTCTGTGCTTAATTTCTTCCATGTCACTTACTTTTAAACTTTTTATGGTCCCAAATTATGCCTATCTAGCAACTCCTTACTTTGAGTGGACAGAGATTGTATATCTCCAGTTTTTCCCCTACCCATCTAAGGGCGCAATCACATGTGAGAAAATAACTCCAGTTATATAAATTCTTTTCATATCTCTGTTGTATTTTTTTCAGTGGTTAAATGGTAAATATATCAGTGGAAGTGTTTATGTTGTTTTAGCTGTACTTATCCATTTACTCTATTTTTATTTGAACCATTATAACAGACTGCACTGCTCTTTTTACTTTGTTTTTTTCAATAGCATCCACCCTTTTTTTAAAATTACAAAAAGTTGATAGATCAATGCAGAATACAGTGGGATGAGGTTTCTTTTTTCCTCTTTTTTCCCTCTGCCCCCCTCTTCCTTCCTCCCTGCATATAGTTTCCCTTTTGGACAGTGTTTGGAGGAAGAGGCGGGTTTTGAAACACTTGCAAAGTTATTGAGAAGAGCAGGGTATTTAAAAATGCAATGCTCCTTTCTTTGCAATTCTGAACCGGGAATCTCAAGTCCTTTTTCAGGAGCAAGGGAGGGGGTAAGCCTGTCTAGTGAAATGCATTCATGTTGGCTTTTTATGGTGGCAGTAGCAGCAGTGCCGCTCCCAGCAAACCCTATCAATTTGTTAAGATGCCTTTATTATTATTTTTAAAGAAATAGGGACGTAAGCACAGTGGCCATGAAGCAAGCACAGTACCCAGAAACTTGATCCCTTTTTAAAAGGACATAAACCATCAGCAATGGTTCACACAAACTGAAACACTAAGGAATTAAGCAATACACCACCGTTGCAAAATAAAACAAGCTTCTTGGTGATGTTGCGAAATAAAACAAGCTTCTTGGTGAGGCATAAACCTCTTTCTGGAGCAAATGAACTGATGCTGACTGTGCATCATGTGAACAGAAAATTATGAAATGATCTAAATAAGCACCAAATCAATATAACTGTGTGTTCTTTTTGCAGATGTGATCAATCCCTAAGCTGTAAAACCTCAGAGAAGGTTTCTTGTGGTAGTTCAAAATGCAATGTCACGACAAGGGCCATAATGTTTTCATATACCATCCATCTTTTAATTGCATGGTATAGATATGTCATAGAAAGTGGTCCACCATCACAGCTTGGGTTTTGAGGCATCAACTGATTCAAGTTTCACCTTCACTATAATCTTCAGCAGGTGTGTTTAGACTAAACTGAAACCCCATATCAGAACAGAAAATTCAAACTTCTTGAAGGGCACTGAATTTTATTCAGTTAATGTGAATTTTGCAGAATGAACATTTGAGAGACGTCCTATGCAGTTTGCAATAAATACTTACAACTCTTAGAATAGCCTTGAAGAATTAGAGCTAGTTTCATATGAGACCCCTGTTCATGATAATGCACTGGTCTCAGCAATCCACAATTACATATGTGTTTTAAATCCTTGCTATTAAATTGACAAAAAGGACTGTTCAGAGAAGATTTATGAGTACTATCCTGAATGTCCAAAACCTTTCCGCTCTTCCTGTTTTCCCATTTTTCTCTTCCAATGAATACTTAACATTCCAAAACCACTGACCTTGCTCAGTATTTATGGAGTTGTTTTCACATTCTTGTTTTACTTCTTAAAACTAAAACAAGGCTTATACTGTTGATATTGTCTATTTTGAAAATACTGTTTCTGTAAAGTTCAAGGTTCCCTCAAGCATCCTGACACTCTCCTTGTTTCTCATTTTCGAATGGCTTGGTTCTAATCCATACTACCTGGGTTCACCATTACACATGGATGTGAATGTGCAGTTGTGAATACTGGCCATCTTAGATTTCATAAATGCACATTTCCTTGTTTTTGGATTTAAATCATTTAGTGCCAACAGCTATTTGTTAGTGTTCACTAGATGAATATCTGGATGCAAATTTTCAATCATAATACTGAACAGTCATATAGTGTTGCTTCACTGTCATTTGAATGTTCATTTACCAAATTTTGGACAAATTGCAACATAGGCATTAAAAAAACCCACATGTAAACACGCATGGGTAATTATGCAATGCGTCAAAAAGCAAAATGAGATTATCACGAAAGCATAACTTCAAGCCCTCAGAAGCCACGATATACCAGGCTGATACAGGTTCAGTTCTATTCTGTATTTTTTGTATTTTTAATGAAATTTAACCATTTAAATGTCTTTTTCTCAAAGTTGCTTACAGAGGAAATCTTTTACATCTTCTCCACTTGCAGCCCATCTTCATAAGGGGCTCAATGCAATGAGAAAGGAGTGATACTAGGGATGGGCGTAAATCTTAACACAATTAATAGAATAATTCTCCACATAAACATGCATCTTATTTTCTCAGACCCCCATAGTGAGAAAAATCCTTGTGCATTGCAAATATTATCCAGCCGATTTCTTTTTTTAAAAAATCACTATAAAAACCACTTCCAGGCGATTGCTTCTATTATAACCTCTGAAGGCCAGTTTCTGATTATAAAGAAGCACACCGATGTAGCGTCAAGATTACAACCATTTTAGTAAATGCATTTCCTTCTGTTATAATTTTGGCCGAACTGTACTAATAACATTCTTGCAGTGAAATATTCTTGCATATTTTAGACATGTAGCTACTGTCCGAATCAGACTATAATGTAAGTTCTTGTCAAGGCTCTTAAACTGAGTTTCACAGTGATCTTAAAAAGCACATCTTCCTAAACCTGAAATAACATGACTGTTTGAAAATACTTGTCTGCATTAAAGAAGTCATGGTTTAGACTTAAGTTGTCTTTGACACACTTAAAAGTTGCCATGATGCTATTTAGTGGTTGAGTACTCAGATATTTATTTTGGCCTTGTTGCTGCAAGGCTATTGAAAAAATGTTGTAGTAAATTGTTCTCAAACATACAGCCAGCTTTTAAAAGAAAGATGAACAAAACATTTTTTTAAAAAAATACTAGTTTCTAATTATGAGTCGTCTCCATATGGGTTTGCTGTTAACCAAAGCAATGGTACAGTGCATGTTTTCACGTGGAGTTTGCACTCATTTTGTGGTACAACCTGCTAAATTGGGTGGGGTGCGGGGAGAGAAAAATAATTTAATGCTTTGAAATCTGCAGATAAATATTAATTTTATGAGCTATGTGCATTGGAAAATTAATATTTTCACCTTGAGCTTCATTCGATCCTGTAACTGACCTGATGATCAACATGTGTATGAGAGAAGTTTTTGGTCTTATCAAGTAATTATATCCCCTGGAATGGACATTTCATCCCTGCAGCTAAAACTGTTGGGAAAATTAGAGTTTTGAGATTGTTATTTAGTTCTCCATGGAAAGGTTTCTGGGTATAGGGCAGCTCTCACTGGTAGACAGTGTGTGTGTGTGTGTGTGTGTGTGTGTGTGTGTGTGTGTAGCCACTCCATGTTCAGTCTCCAGTAGTGCTCAGTTTGTCTCCCTCTCTATGTGCAAAGCTGTTTCCTTCATGTAGATGGAATTTCTCTTCTCCCCCAGCACAATCCTCTTCCCATCACTTAGCAGCATAAGCTGCTGAAGAATCTTAGAGATCCCAGCCTCATGACCCTCTACTGAGGAGAATATCTTCCTTCATACCTGCCAGTCCACAAAGTTCCTATGTGGGAGAAGTAAATAATTTAAGGTCAAGAAGAGTTTGTTTCATAGCCAATTGGCTGAGTGACAGAGAAGCTGCTTCAGGGGAGGAAAGAAACTCTGGAGTGCTTTTCTTTGGGAGTGGGGGAAATCATGTGTCAGCTTTTAACTTGGGCCTTAAAAACAGAAACTTGCTGGAGCTAATCAAGGGAAAGAGAAACTCAGACTTACATAAAAGGATGCTATGTCCACACCATAATTCCTTCTCCTTAATTCTGTGGGAAGAGCAGAGCTGGCTAACACTTGCTCTCCACTTGGTAAGGCAATTTCATGTGATGGCCAACAGAAGTAGTCTTTGTCTACTGAGCCTGGATGCAGTTGTTGCAATCCCTAACAATATACAGTATGACTGTGGTCCCAACAATATAGGTTCAGTAACCCCCGCCTATCGCGGGGGTTAGGGACCCACCCCACCCATGATGCCTGAAAATCCGCGATATGCAGAAGCTGGTGGGGTGGGGCCTGGGGGGTGGGGGCGATCAGATCCCCCTGCTGCTGCCGGCGCGCACCGGTCCAAGAGGTCTTGGGGCGGCACGCGCCCATGGCACCCCAAGACTTCTCGGATGGGCACGCGCTGGGGGCGGCAGGGGGGTCTGACCTCCCACCGCCGCCCACCCCGCGCCGCCCCGAGACTTCTCGTCCGGGGCCATCTCCATTGAAATGCATTGGTTCAATGCATTTCAGTGGAGAAATTTTTCCCACTGGAAAACATTGGCTCAATGCTTTCCAATGGGGAAAAATTTCTCCACTGAAATGCATTGAGCCAATACATTTCAATGGAGATACGATCCCCCCCCCCCCGTGCAGCCCCGAGGCTTCTCGGAGGAGCGCGGGGGCAGCAATGTGATGCAATTGCCCCCCCTTGTGTGGCCCCAAGGTGCAGGTACTGTGATCCCGTGATATAGTGGGACCGCAGTACCTGAACTGCGAAATGGCGGGGGGTGACTGTATGTCTAAACAAGTTTAAGCCAGGGTGGGCCTCCAGATGTTCTGGCCCACAACTCCCACAGTCCTTTATCACTGGTGATATAGGTTTGGAATTCTGAGAGTTGCAGTCCAAAACATCTGGAGGACCAAGGTTCCCCACCCCTCAGTGCAAGTAATTTCCTATTCCTTCAGAAATAGCTTTGAGGGTATCATTTAGTGCAGGCTCTATTACCAGGCTCATCTATAAGTCAGAAAAGCTCTCTAATGAAGGTTGGGAGATTCCTTTTTAACTTCTGGCAGAGTCTGGCATATATTCAGAATGAAAGCTCACAGCTTTTGCTGTCCTCAGTGTGGAGGCTTAAAACAGGATGAAGAATGGTATTCCGTGTCAGATTACTCCAGGGTAGTCTGATAGCCACTTTAGGGTACCACTGATGGGTTTTGTTGTCAGATCTCTTAAGGAGTTCTGGATGTTGCAGCTTTGTGAGGAGTCAAGAACAGCCTAGCTGGAACAGGCCACAGTCCATCCAGTCCAGCATTCTGTCTCACACAGCGGCTCACCATTTGCTTCAGGGTATTCCCAAGCAACTGTCTTCACCTGCTTATGATTCCCTGCAAATGGCATTGAGAGATATCCTGCCTATCTCTCCAACCTGGAGGCTGTCCTTAGGCATCCATAATGATAGCCACTGAGTTAGGAATCCTTAGCAGATAAATGTCAGTGTTCTTAGAGAACTGCAATGCACATTTTTATCAGTGTTACTCAAAACGGAGATACTTATATTTGGTCATCTGTGACATAATGAGAGCAATGGATTGTATATCAAAAGAGACTGTAGCATTTTTTAAAATCCCCAAACATTCCAGACAGTATTTCTATAGTCCTCGTGATGCCAAAGCTAGAGAAATACATTATTTGTTTTGTAAAGTTTCTACTCATGTTTGTTTTTACTTCCTTCATTCCTCTAAAGTTTAGAGTCTAAACCTCTAAGATAAAATTTGGCAGTCTGCTGATGGCTGAATCTTTCTCCTTGATGGATTAAGCTATTGTGACATCATGGAATGTTCACAAACATCCATTTGACTCCTTGTCCTAAAATTATTTTAACCAACTACTCTGTTAAAAGAGTATTTAAACACATATACAAGACAGCAACATATAGACAGACATTTGAATAACAAAACCCAGATATGTTCACCATCTCAAAGTCTTGTAGGTCTTCACAGAGCCCCATAGATAACTGTAGTGGTACTACCAACTGTAAAGACTGAACTTGCATGAAAGAGAAGAGATGCCTTGCTGCTCTAAAGACATCTTAGAGGAAACCACTCTGGGTCAAGGCCAAATCCATTATATATTAATGAATTCAATGCTGGGCATCAGAACTATACTCCACATTAGGTTTTCCAATGCTGAACATAATGTGCATAATTGGGAGAATTCATTTGAAGCTCTGAAAAGCCTTCAGACTATTCTATGTAGAGACTACAGTAATAGCAAAAGTGATTGTAAAAGTAGCAGGTAGCTAGGATCTGAATCAGGGAATGACTGTTTGGAGTGAAAACTGTTATACAGTAATCCCCTGCCTATAATGGGGATTTGGGACCCCAACCAAACAGCAATAATGGAAAATCTGTGATATGTGGTTGCTTGGTTGGGTCAGGACTGGGGGGGGGCTCCTACACTTACCTGAGGCCGGGTGCTGCCCTGAACGGCTTGCCCCAGGAGCCCTTTGTTTAATATACTACGGGACCACAGTATATGAAACACAAAATGGCGGAAGCGACTGTATAAATCTTATAGCAAAATACGCAAATATATGCATCTATATGTTACATGATCTTTCATTACTGGAGTTCATTCAAATCTATGTACAATGGTGTCTCAATATACGGGTGCCTTGTGTCACAAAAAACTCAAGATACGAAAGGGAATTATGTCTGGGATGCAATGCACCCTGGAAATGGAAAACTTCCACAAAACCTTGAGATACAAAAATTTTCTAAGCAAAGCTCTGAGATACGAAAATTTTGTGGAGGACTTCAATTCCCAGGGTACATTGTGCACCATTCGAATCCATGATACAAAAATGGCAAAACATGAAGTGTCCTGAGGAATGAATTAATTTCGTATCACGAGGTACCACTGTATTAGAAACAAATCCTAAACTTATTATCTGGGTTCAGTTGAATATCCAAGTTAAGGCTGGCTTGCAATAGCAACAAATAGATCAAAGGTTTTCCAACTATATGTTCATAAATGTACAACCTCTCATTTTATATCATGCCCTGTTTGTTACACATAACCTATTGTTTAGCTTTTAGTTTTCTGTTCACAAAATACTTTTCCAATGATCTCAGGTCAATAAAATTAAATTGATTTCTTGATTGATTGATTTTATAAAAAGCAAAAGAATATGGATAAAACATGCTGGCATTTGAAATTTGTCTGCATCTACCTACATTTGCAGTCCTTCTGGTTTTTGGCAAGTTCAAAGCCAGGCCTACATTCACAGGCAACCCCACCTTTGGGTGTCTCCCGGCAGATATGTGCACACCCATGATCTTTGTTCATACAGTTCATACCCTCTGGAGAAAGAGAAAGAGAAAGAGAAAAAAATGCACAAATTCTGAAAACAATCCCAATTGCAATCAACTCAAAGCAGTCACGAATGTTCATTATCACATTTGGCATTACAAGCTATCTAACAGTTTTGGTATTTGCTATTCATCCTTTCAACTCATTTTCCTGATTGAGAACTCCCCAAAATAACTGTGATCTGGTTCATTTCCCTGTGAGGAGATAGTATCCAGGAGGCCTGTGGCAGCTTTACAATATCACATACAGTATTAAATATTTTGAATATGGAAAATTAACCATGTCTTCAAAGAGTATGATAATTCAGGGAGAAAAAGTCATTTCTCCCTCTCAAAAACAAAAGGGGGGGGAGAGAAAGGAAGTGGTAGAGATTACAATGTTGCAGCATCTTTGCCAACCAAGCAATATCTCATAGGCCTCTCTCTCACTGAAGGTCATAGTACAATTTACAAATACTACCACCAATTATTTTTGCTCACCATTTTTTTTAAAAATAAACTATTAATTTAATCAAAGATCTAACCAATACGCTTCCATCTCCAGATGTAGCTTTAAAAAGAAAAAGCCAAACAACACAAATTGTTAATGTCTAAAAATAATTCAATAACAACTTTGAAAAACATTTCAAATCTATCAAAAACTAAATGCCCAGCCAGGGAAAAGCACCACAAGCAGTTTAAGATATTCAACGATCCATTGAAATTTTAGTGTTCACTGAAGGAGAATCCATAGGCAGCTCTAGAAACATGCTTGCTGACTATTATTGACAAGCAATCAATTTCATCAAAATATAGTCAGCTTTTTATACCTCACTGTAGCATTATACCACCTACCTTGTTATTGTATTTTAATTTGCCCACAAGCCCTGTGTTTTACATTATGAACTGGATTGAAAGGGAGTTATTCTTGTTCTTTCTGTTGTCTATCTATTGTCTCTTGTATCTTCTTCACCTGTTGCCCAACCCTATGTAGCTTTTCCATTTTGAACCTTTACCAAATTAAGGTATCACCTTATTGTATGAATGAGTTCTAGACTGTGAAAATGTATGCTATAATACAGATTTTTGTCACAGTCTCTTAAATGCAATGGGAATCTGTTACCTTGTAAGAAAATGTATTAGTAATCTTTATTCAAGTTATGCCTGCGCAACTGCTTATAAAGAGTAATGCAAGTAACGTCCCTTAATCCTTCTGTGGTACTAACAGTATTAGTAACTCGGCTAACATAGCGAAAGGAACCATAGTTTATACTTGCAGCGGTATCCCTTAATCTCCTATAATGAAGTTGGTGGTGCAAGAAACTCACAACACCACCTGGAGTTGTTCTTTGGATTAAACCTGGCAGTATATAAATCCATAAATAAATAAATAAATAAATAAATAAATAAATACGCCAACTGAACAGTACATTGTGTGCTAGACAAATACAGTAACTACAAAGCATTAATGCTAAGGATCATTAGGAAGGGTATAGAAAAATAAGTCAGCAAGTGTCATTTTGCCTCTTTATAAATCTACCCCATCTGAGGCCCCATCTGAAGTATTGGGTACAGTTCTGGTCACCATACCTCCAGAAGGATATTATGGAAATGGAAAAAGTGCAGAGGAAGGCAACCAGAATGATTATGGGCCTGGAACACCTCCTTACCATCTGAAAAACTAAATAATAATAATAATAATAATAAAAATAAAGCACACAAATGCACCTTCCCAGGCATATTACCAGGACTTGCCACTAGATGGAACCAGAAACTATACTATATCAGAGTCGCTGGCTGGAAGCAAATTTTTGGCCTAATTTCTCCAAGGGAAAATCTTCCAGAAAACGGGAGAAGCAGCATGGGGGTGGGTGGGTTATGGGTGAGGTGGGGCAGGGAAGGCTCCCTTGCCAAAACAGGAGGGTAGGAAGTCCAGTACCTGCACAAGAGGTCTGGGCCTAGGTTCCCTCTCGGCAGCATGCATGGACACCAAAGAAGTTGCAAGGAAGTCTTGCAGTATATGGTACTTTGTGTGAGAGGGGGATAGGGAGGGGGAAAGGATTACAGAATGCCATGGCATCATTGTGTAGTTTTCCTGGGGCCCCACAGTGCCATGGCACGCACTTTGGGAAGCACTGACCTAATAAGAAACAATGAAGAGACCTGTCTATTAAGTCTCTTATATTTTGCCAGATTGGTCCAGGATCTGATTGTGATTAAGACAGAACATGATGAGTGCTGATGGGATTTTAAAAAGTATCATTACTGGTCACTCTGTCCTAGCTGTGCCCATCTGGTTGCAAGCATGGTGTGTATTTTAGGACATAGGATATAAAAATCACATCAACCTTTTTTCCAGGCATTCCTGTCTATCCAAATGTCAACCATTATTGTTTACATATTATGTAAGATATTCAGAACACACCAATGTTTCTACTGGTGAGTCTTTCTCATTGAGTTGACAGATGTGGTCACAGATATGGGGTTGTCTTCTTGATCCTGATGTTATTGGTTCTAGGCCTACTCAGTCTACTTGGGGGTCCATGCGCTTTGTCATCTTGACAAAGTGCACAGAGAACTACACTTGCTGCAAGTGCAAGCTGGTTGCACTATTAGAAGAGAAGGTCCAGCAGCTAGAGGCCCACATATCGAACCAGCAACATATTAAGGAGCTTGAGCTGTTCTTGGACAGAGCGGAACAGATTATCTCCAGGCTTAAAACTGGGGTACTTCAAGGGCCAGATGCAGGAGAGTGCTATCAGGAGACAGATATCTAGTCTCATGCGCTCCCAAACGCATCTGGTGGGACCACTGTGAGATACAGGAAGCTGGACTAGATGGGCCTTTGGCCTGATCCAGCATGGCTCTTATGTTCTTATGTTCATGATAACCTGAGGCCAGTCCCAGCAGACCATCTAACTAAGCAGGAGGATGGTAATCAGAAAGTAGGGAATTCAACATGTGTCCACACATCTGGAGCTATCAGTGTGGTGTAATAGATACAGTGATGTGTTCAAATCTCCACTCTGCCATGGAAATTCATGGGAGGGTGGCCTGAGTGCTAAGATCATCAGGGGATGCCTTTGTCACATTCACACGTGTCTTTAGTGGGGCCACGAGAAAGGGCCTTCTCGGTCACTCTTCCCAGATTCTAGAGCTCCTTCCTATGGGAGGCCGGACTGACCCCATCTTCACTGTCCTTCTGCTAGCAAAGACCTTTCTCTTCCCCGAGCAACTGGCTGCCCAACGGGGATTTTTTTTAATGGATTGCTGTGCTTTGTTGCTCTTAAATTTATTGGTTTTATGTACCATTTTTAATATTATATTTGTTTTATTCTTGTTTAATATGTGTATATTTACTGTTGTAAGTTTTTAAAAATACTGTATAATCTTTAAGTGATGTAAGCTTTAAAATAAAAAGTTAGGATAAAATATTTTAAACAAATAGATAATGTTCCTTATGTACTGTGTCCCATGACTGATAATTTATTGGTGCAGTCACTAATGTTCAGTTTCCCCCAGTTTCTTTGATGCCCTTTATTTTTTTTAAAAAAGGAAGTGTTTATGTTCTTCAATCATATTGTGTCCATTCAAATTACTGACTGGCACAACCATCTCAGGGGATTTTCCACTTTATGTGACAATGTGGTGTACACAGAAGGTAAAAAGATTCTAGAATCCTTTCTGCCCCAAACCAGTCAGTAGATCTTCGGAAAAGCAAAGTTCATGAGTGTACTTTAAAGAAGCACAATCTGTTTGTGCTTAAAGGAAAGCTGCTCTCCTGCCCCCCCCCCCAATTTGTGTGTCTGGAATAACAATGCCAGAATGTTTATTCTAAAGGACTGTTGTCATGGCAATACCATCATTTTCTGCATCCTCCTTTGAAGCACATGAACATAACAGCATCAGAGTACTCAAGAAAGGACAATTACCTTTTGTCACTCAACAAGAGGATTTTTTTAAAGGAAGCCTCATCAGTAGAAAATTATGTAGAAAGGAATCATAAAAGGCTATTTCAGTAAGCACCCAGAAGCCCATTAGTGACAAAGACTTCTTCCCCTCCCTTTCTATGCATAATTACAGCTTTTCAAGAAGAAATCAGCCAAGGCTAAGGGCCCTTTGCAAGCTTTAGACAGTAAAACAAACATTTGACTATACAAGGATTTCTCTTTCATGTACCTGCTCAGGAGGCAGAAAGAAAGAAAAAAGGAGAGAGAAGACAGATTCAGAGTGCCAGCAAGAAAATGAAAACCGAGATAAACATCTGCTGCAATTACATTTTTTAAAATTCAGCAAGCATCCATTAAATGAAATACTCATATCAAAGACAGGGCACACTAGTTTTAGGATCAATTATATAAAGTGGCGCCTTGTATAAAGGAATTAATGTGTTCCAAATGAAATTCCGTTAAGCAAATTTTACTTTATACAAATTTCCCATAAGAATGCATTGAAAACAGAATAATCTCTAATTGCAACCATTTTTATGTTGTACGGATTCACCCCGTAGGCGATTCTGTTAAGCAAATTTATGCTATACAAACCATTTGTTATACGAGGGTCCACTGTATATGTATAATATATATAAAGAGGGAGCGATTTGTTATATATTTGAAGTAGAGATGGGCACAAATTGTAAAAAATGATGTTTCGGTTTTTCGTTTTTCGTTGCAGGTCCGTTTCGGTTCATTTTTGTTTTTCGTGAATTTTTTTTGAAAAAAAAATTTCTTGTTTTTTGTTTTTACCCGCTTTTTGCGCGACTTAAAGCATTTCTGTGCGCGGACATCCCCCAACGCCCCAGACCAGAGGGAAAACACTAAAAAAATGATGCTGGCAGAGACACAGTATAGACTAGGTACACAGGGAGGCTGCAAAGGCAGTGGTGGGCGTTGCCCAGGGTGTAAGGCAGCTGCAGAGTGACTGCACTGTGGGACAGGGGAGGGTACTCACCAAGAGGTACACACACACACAGGGAGGCTGCAAGAGAAATCTCTTCTTTCTCTCCCCTAAGAGCCAGGCTGCAGCCAGCAGGAACCCAGAGACACACACCTGCCTGTCTAGCCTAAAGTAACAAGTCGCAGAGACAGCAATCCCACCCTAACTCCCACCGCAGACTGCAAGGAGGATGGGGGCTGCCAGAGCTTTTCATGACCTCTGTGGCTGCCACACCTATCCAGTCTGCAACCTGGGCGTGCTATTGGTTGAAATTGTCCAAGAATTTACATGATCCCATCACATGGGTTGCATCCATTTTGTGTCATCCTTAAAGGGAAAAGAAAAAATACATTGCAATGGGAGAAAGAGAAAAACAAACGTTTTAAGGACCGCAACCCCCGGTAGGTAATAATTTCAAATAGTTATCACTGCATTTTTACGGATGTCCAGGGAGTTTTAATACCCAAGAAATCAGTATTAGGCATCTGAGAGCCAGTTTGGGTTGATGTCCCCTAACTCCCCTTAAAGGAAAAAAAAATACAGCGATCTGAGAAAAGACATAAATGTACATTTTAAGGACCCCAACCCCCCTGGTAGGTATTATCAGGCAGAATAAATAATTATCACTGCTTTTTAACAGATATTCAGGACGTTTTTTAACATTTAAAAACAGCTCATTTCATTGTGTCGCCATTGACGAAAACGAAACGTAACAAACCTAATTTTCATGGTTCTGTTCAGTTCGTTCCAATTTCATCACAATTTTCGTTATTCGTTTTGTTACGTAATGAAATGAATAACGAATAACGGAACATTTTTGTTTTCATTTCATGCCCATCTCTAATTTGAAGAACATAACCTGCTATCTATGACAGAAGCTTCCCACCCCAAGCATAACTGTTCATTTATATATAAATGAACAGTTATGTTTGGGATGGGAAACTTCTGTCATAGATAGCAAGTTACTTACATAATTTTGCAGCATGATGCAACACAAATAAATGACCAAAGGAACACTGTTTAAAATGACAGAAGATGTGTTAGCTTTTGAAATGTTAATTAAAATGAGTTTATAAGAAATACTTCAATATATTTCAATTATATCAATTCAGCTGGTACAGCATAGTGCCTAGAAAATGGAGTGAAGAACCACCAAACCTCCATCCTTAAGTGCATTTGTTATAAATTCACTATTAAGCATCAAGAAGGGAAAGAGTACAAAAAGTAAAAAAGCTGTGTGCTCCATGTGCATCATTAAGAGATGGGTACAAATCGCATCATGCCGGGTTGTCTTGAATCACTGGCGCAGCACCCCAGGTGCCACATGTTCCCTTTCCCAACCATCCCCCCAACTCACAAGCCAGCATGCACTGCTTGTTCTCAGCTTGTTCCATGATCCTCCCATCCCACCAGGTACAAGGGCTTCCCTTCTCCAGCTCCTTCAGCAGCTGGCCATGCAAAGGCAGCCCTACAGGGATACCTGCTCCATCTCCTAGCCTGAGTGGCCAGCTGTTGGAGGAGGCGGAAAAGAGAAATATGTGTTCTGGCCAGGACTGGGAGATCACACAATGCGGATGGAATGAGCTGCATGCACTGGCTTGGGAGTGGGAGAAGCTGACACACTGGGGGAAAGGAACACGTGGCATCTGGGATGCTGGGCTGACGACTTTAGGATAATCTAGCACAAGGAAATTGATGCCCATCTCTATATATCGCCTAAAGGAGTGTGCAGATGATGCTTTATTGACCACTAAAAACCACTGGCAGAAACCAGTTTTCAACTCTGCCTAGAACTTCATCAAGTTGTGGGTGGTGCAGAAAAGTTTAAAAGTCCAAAAATCATGGACAGACCTTTCTTAAAGGTTCTTTTGTTGGCAAGTCAGTTTCAATTGTTCTGTAGGGCACAGATTGATAAAAGATCACGAGTGGTCTGAAAGCTAGTTTACATGTGCAATTTTTTGCTGGTCTACTAAAGGTTTCACTCATCCTTGTCTTCATATTTGTTCTTAAGCAGCTCTATTTGCAATATGTTAATGATATTGACATATGTTTGTCATATAAATAATCTATTGTGATGCAATACTAATGCTAGTCAGAATCTCCAACAAATAAACCCAAAATGTCAGGAGAATGGAAATGTATCTCTTTAAAGTCATTCATTGTACAACATACAATGAGTGTCCTCAAAATTAATTTGTTGCTATTAGTAATATTCTAAAAGTTTTAGTTCCTTGCTGTATGGTTCCTTATTCTTCTCCTCCTTAAAAAAACAAAAACCTTAGGATTGTTATAAGATCTGCATGAAATCTGAAAATTTTCATTCCAAATGCCTTTTTACACATAAAAGTACACAAGATCAACATACAGTCACCCCCCGCCAATCGCAAGGGTTAGGGACCCACCCCACCGGCGATGCATGAAAATCCGAGATATGCGGAAGCGGGTGGGGTGGGGGCGGGGGGGGGGCTATCGCACACCTGTCCGAGGCTTCTCGGAGGAGCGTGGGGGCGGTGGGGAGTGACCCGATCGCCCCCTGCCGCTCCCCCACATGGCTCCGAGGCTTCTCAGAGGAATGCAGGGGCGGCACGAAGAGACCCGATTGCCCCCGCCCCCCCATGCGGCTCCAAGACTTCTTGGAGGAACACAGGGGGTGGCACAGAGTGACCTGATTGACCCCTCCGCCCCCACGTGGCTCCGAGGCTTCTCAGAGGAGCACGGGGTGGCACGGAGCGACCTGATCGCCCCCCACCCCCCCAGGGCTCTGAGGCTTCCCGGAGAAGTGCAGGGGGCGGCACAGAGCAACCCAAGTGCCCCCCTGCGCGGCTCTGAGGTGCAGGTACTGCGATCCCGCAATGTAAGCAAATTTTGTAAGCAATTTTAAGAGTTTTTAATATTTTGTATGGTGTTTTATGTGTTTTATGTGTTTTGTATGTTTAGAGTGTGTAGTGGAACAGCACTCTAATTTTGTTGTGCATATCTTGTGTATGCATAATGACAATAAAACTCTATTCTATTCTATTCTATTCTATTCTATTCTATTCTATTCTAGTGGGACCACAGTACCTGTACCGCGAAATGGCGGGGGGTGACTGTATCATTTGTATTCCTTTCTGACTTTTGACATGTAATTCTCTTTATTTCTTTTTTAAAAACGGTATTGCTAATACCCTGTATATACTCGAGTATAAGCCAACCCAAGTGTAAGCCGAGGCCACTAATTTAACCCCTAAAACTCAGGTTTTTGACTGACTAGAGTATAAACTGGTATCCCTACACTGTCCTCCCCAAGCTGGCTGAGCACTCCGGAGGTGGGCAGGACTTGCCCTCCACTACCCTCATCAAGCTGTCCTTGGATTGCTCTCCACTTCTGAGGTGATCGAAAGGACCCTCTACTTGTGGATCAGCCTGTGAGCCCAAGGTGACCTGAAGGAATGGGTGCTGCTAGTCTTCACAGCCAGCAAGGGAGCCACAGAAGCCAAGCAAAGGCCCGGGGGTGGGAGAGGAGAAGCCCCTGTGCTTTCTCCCCCACCCGACCCCTGCTCCAACTTTATATTGACCCAAGTATAAGCCGAGGGCCTTTTTCAGACAAAAATAAGGGCTGAAAAACTTGACCTATACTCAAGTATATACAGTAACTACATTACTTGTGATGCATTGTTCTCAAGCTCTTTCGTGTACTGAAATATGAGGTGGAGGCTCTATGTTTCAAAGTATATTAACTCCTGGTCTCTGTGAGCAGAAGAAGATGAAATTAGGATCAAGATATCTTACCACTTCTCAAATCCCAACTGGATATTGTATATTGGACAATATCTTGTATACAAACCACATGGCACAAATGGAATGATGTCATCATCTGACACAGTAGTAGTCCAGCAGCAGTTCAACTTTGAAATGATTAGAATTATAGACCACAATCTAGCTACAATTTTTGACTATGAAAAATTCTCCCTCATGTTCTCAGACTCCCAAAGACTTTTCCAGGGGAAAGAAAGCCTTAAGGAGCCTTGGAACCCGAAGTGGGGAAGTAGAGGAAGTTTTTATTTACTTTAAATTAAATGTTTCTGGCACCAAATTATGACATCATCCAGTTTATACTGTTTAGCTTTATGTGAACGGGATTTTAGCCATTTAAAATGTTGCTTGCTTGTGGAACTAGCTGTTGGTTGGGTTATACAGTCACGCTAGCCCTGCTCAGACTGTAATTGTTAAGGATATATTTGCTAAGAATACATAGCGGTCAAAATTAATTTGGGTGAAAAAATGACACACAATAAGGCAACAGTGCAGTGTTTCTCCTCTTCTGTCACACTCATTTTGCACACTGGCAACCAGCTAGGGAATCAGTTCCATGATCACTGCAACACCAGGCATGCAACAGAGAGTGTACAGGAGGGGGGAAAAGACTTATGCAATCACTTGTACACAACGGCACAATCCTAAAATGGATTCTGTCCAATGACGTTTAAGAGGAGAAAATGACAGAGTTATTTTTATTACTAGATAATTAATCTTGAATCCTTCATACTTGGCTGAAACATAGCAATTTAACCCTCATGTACCAGGTTGAGACACTAGTTACTGGTATGTTTTGTTGTAGAATCCACACAGAGCTGGACCAATAATGCAGACACCCAATAAATCTACTGAGTTGTTGCCACAGGGGACACTGGTGGGAAGGGGAGCGTGATCACTGCAACTTCCCTACCGACCGGTTTTCTGAAGGCTCCTGCTGGGCTGTCAGTTGCTGGGCCACTTTTAACCTAACTGGGCCAGGTTTAAAGTGGTCCAGCCATTGACAGCTAGGCAGGAGCCCTCAGAAAATGGTGGAGGAAAGGGTGGGCTTTTTAAATCCTTTTCCTGCCAAAGCCAGCACTACAGCTGATTGGCGGTGCTGGCTTCTGGCGGGAAAAAGCCCGCGGATTCCCCACACCAATTGCAAGGGAAACCTTTCCCATAGGAATGCATTGCGAAGTGGAAATTTCTGTTTCGTTTTGTTTTGTTTTTCTTTGATGGGTCAGTTCGTTATTCATTTCTTTAGGTAACGAAACATATAACAAATAATGAAACAAATTAAAAATTCTTTTCGTGCCCATCTCTAATTGAGATTACCCAAGCACAGGTTGACTGGAAAGCAATTAGGATAAACTGAAACTCATCCAGCAATGCAGTGCTCAATATCTCTCTGTCATTGTTGGGATCCATAAGACATAAACTTAAATCTTAGTTCTTGGAAACAAATTATTTAAGATAATACCTCCATCATAACACAATTTCCCCCTTTAGGAAGGGATAACGACTTGTGCAGTTCATTGGGTTCAAGTACAAGAGCATGATTGTCCACACTCAGGAGAAAAGCCATTCTGCACAACTTTGAGAAGCTGTACCACCCCTGAACACGAACAGAAAGGGGAAACTGGTAAATGACTTGTTTTTTTACAACCTGGCAAAAACAGAGAAGGTTTGCTATGACTTGATGGCACATAGCTATTATTAATACTCATGGCACCTAACATTATTTCTCAAATGTTATTCAGCACAGCACAGTGAGGCCATTTACTTCTTATTCCAAACCATTAATTTAGTGGAAATTATTGGCTATTATGTCAATTTCTGCCTTTAAAAAGGAAATAGTGGGGAGCTCCCGAAAGTTCCCCTAATTCATAACCAAATCTACCATCACCAATGCCATTTTTTCTATTGTTCACATGCAACATCTTTTTGTTTCCTGAAATATTCTATTCTTAAAGAGTACAAGAAGCTTAATCACTTACTTTAGCACTTCAAGTCTCCTGAAAGCATCAGCAAAAATTTAAATAAGGCTGTCCATCTTTACATTTGTGTTAGCACACCAGTTCCAGGGAGTTTCCTGGTTTGGGGGGGGGGCTCAAGCAAGGTGTCAATTAATTAGTTTGTCAGTTAATTTGCCCCCTTTCTCCTGGTAAAGGGAACCAAGGCAGCTCACAAATTTTCAACAAGCCAACTAAAAACATTTGAAAAATAATCTTAATAATATTAAAACCCTTCGTTTAAAGCAGCTATAAAGTGTTAGACATACATATAAGAACAACAATGTGCAGCATCCCAAAATCAAAATCTCCAGATGTTAAAAGCCAGTCTAAAAGGGAAGGTCCTCGCTAGTCTTCTGAAAGACAGGAGGGAGGGGACTACCCCATCCTCCTGAGGGATGGCATTTTACAATCTGAGAGCAGCCACTGGAAAGGCCCTCTTTTGCTACGCATCAGATCTGCCTGTGAGGGTGGCAGAACCAAGATATGGGCCTCCCTGAAGACCTTAAGAACTGCTCTCAAGGAAGATAGTCAAGCATGTTGTATAGCTACTCCCATACATGTTTGACCATGCATGCTACACATTCCCTACCCAGGGTATGCAACATGATAATCTTGGAAGGCTGGAAGGCTAAATGAACCTCAAACTGGCTACCTAAGCCCATTCAGATCAAACTCAGGTTGTGAGCACAGCTTTGACTACAGTTTAACCACTGTATCACATGGAAAGAAAAATGTTTCAAGATTGAGAAAAAGGGGGATGGCTGCAAAGATGGTTTGGCAGCAAGTGTGAAGGGAATTTCAAACCCCACACACTTTTATCCTAATGAGCCATGATACATGAATACTGTCTAATTATTAATTTGGGGGTGGGGAGAACCACCATTTTAATACTTTGATGGGGTGCAGGGCCACAACTAATGAGCACCTACAATTTTTGTGCTATCTATGAAGCAATATTTACCCAGATGAAGTAGAATGCTTTCCATGAAATCTTGCCATTTTTTTAGTGGACCAATAAAAGGTATCAGCCACTCTTACATCTGTGTAATCTTAAGGATCACACAGGCTTCTCCTAATTATTGCTGGACTCTAACACGAAATGTTAACATGAAATTATTTCTTTTAGGATTTTGAACATTTTCCTCTTGGAAAGGGCAGGGTAAGGATCATTATTCCAGAAAATAGGAGGACATTCTGTTGTTAAGAGAATAAATTAGCGTGGGCCATCAGTGTGTGCATCAGACACTTACTTTTGCTAGGACAAGAGAGGTGCGAAGGCAGGTCAGGGCCTTGTAAATCCAAAACAAGGCAATGAGCCATTGCCTAAATCACATCTAGCACTCAGTGATCAGAGAGGGAATGGAGAGGAGCCATTCATTGTGCATTCCAGCCAGCTGTAAATTCAGATTGTATTTCCTGGCAGTTCTGCTCAGGCTGCAATGCATCCAGTGTTGTTGATGTGGCTAGAAGGGTGAGCCCAGCCTCACCTTCACAATTTACAATTTCTATCCAGCAATGAGTGTGAAGCTGAGAGGTTCTTGCTAATGTATAAAGGCTACACGCTAGCAGGACTCTCTCCACTAGATCTGCTGGTACTTGTGTGGAGGGAGTGGTGATGTGGGGGAAGCATCAGACGTTTCCCCCCTGGCCATGGGTATGCCACTGGATGCAATTTTAGGGAGATACAATTTCCATTGTATCTCTGTTCTACATTTTGCAGCTAGAGAGGTATGAACTGTGCTGAACACGGGCCAGACTTAAACTTTCTGTGTCTTTCCCTTGCGTCTACCACAATATTAATCTCGTACCTGCCAATTAATATTTTACATTTTAATAAAAGGTACATGTAAAAACTTTAAAAGGTTCATAAGGTGGCAGGACTGAGAACTAGAACTACCAATAACACTCATCATAATTAACAAAAAATTAACCCAAAAGAGGAGGGAAATTATGGAACCCTGCATTAAACCATAACTGTATAGTGGATAGAGGGTGACTGGATCTTTCTTTTTTCTCTTGTGGTTTCTCCTTATGCTCATGCTGTCTCTTTCTGTAAATACTCAGATATTAAGGAAGGGATCTAGCAGGATCCACTTCAAGTACTAGCCTGGCTCAGTTATCCTTAGCACCCTCTATTAGAGATGGGCATTTTGTTTTGGAAGGGTTCTGGTTCTGAAATGAAACACGGCAGCACAGCTGCTGTTCAGAACTGGGATCCAGCCTTCAGAACAAAATCAGCCACTGACTTACCTTCCTTTGGGTTGTGTGGGGCAAAACTCCAATCAGGAAGCAGCCTCTGACATGCCATCTCTCCTTCTCCCTGGCACTGGCCAATCAGGAGCTGTGCAAGGATACGCATCATCCTGCCTCTGTGTCTGACTGGCCAGTGACAGGGAGAAGGAAAGATGATACATTGGAGGCTGCTTCCTGATTGGAGTTTTGCCTCGCGTCAGTGGTTGATTTTGTTCAGAATTTGATCCCGGTTCTGAACACCAGCTGGGCTGCTGTGTTTTGTTTTGGACCCAAACTCCTGAAATGAAACACCCATCTCTACCTTCTATCACCCAAGGAAGTCAGCCAAAGACCATTGGCCCAAGCACAGGCTTTAGCCTAATCGTCTCAAAGTGCAATGGTCTTCATTTCTTTATACGTTTTGTATTGTTATTCTAAGCCATTTTGGAGATCACTTCTTTGAAAGATGGGCATAAATCTAAAGCATAAAATGAAGTCAGCTAGCTGGTAGAGAGAACATGCTGGTGCTGCTTAAAACAGAGCCGTGTGCTGATTCCTTTTTCACAATGCAGAGGAAAACACATGGCCTAATGTCTTTATAATAACAATAATTTCACGTTGTCAAGTCAATTCCAAATTTGGCAACCCTTTCTGGGGTTTTCTAGAAATAAGAGTACTCAGAAGTAATTTGCCATTCCTTTCTTCTTTGGATGCTCTGGGACTGTGTACTCTACCTTGGC
This sequence comes from Phrynocephalus versicolor, assembly GCA_023846285.1. Taxonomy (NCBI): domain Eukaryota; kingdom Metazoa; phylum Chordata; class Lepidosauria; order Squamata; family Agamidae; genus Phrynocephalus; species Phrynocephalus versicolor. The sequence goes on along the minus strand of JAHTLZ010003305.1, from coordinate 150,454 downwards.
CAAGACTGTACAATGTGGTTCTTCAGGGAGGCACAGTAGGGGATCAAACTCCTGACTCCCGGAGCCACTTCCCAGTTCACTGAACTATCCAGTCAGCTAAAATAATTATGCACCATGTCTTTATGTTGAGTGTTCTTTGGTCTCCCCACACATCAAAGGATAGGGGTGGTAAAAGTGAGCTTGATGGTGGCAGGGGATGGGGCAAGACTGCAGGAACAAGGGATGGTTGTTGTTGTTGTATCATTTAAGTACTCCCAGGGAGTGTTATACTTTTGCCCTGTTTCTCATCAAAATGGCCATAATTAAGGTACGTGGGTTTGAGCGGCCATAGATATACAAGATAGCACCGCAGCAACATAAAAAAACATCATGGATCAATTATCAATTCCTAACTAGAGGAACCCGGGGCAGCTGTTTATTGTGAGATTTGGCATAGATTTCATCCACAGTATCACATGTTTTAGCCACTTGGCTTCATCATCAGCCAAGGCATACGGCAATACTTCAAATGTCATCCTGACAAAACAAAATAAGTCCAGACAAATGTATCTTCAACTTGTATTTCCCCCTAACAAATAGTAAATTGTATCAGAGGTTTTTTATGCATCTGACATTCAGTGATGAAGGACTCATAAAAAGATTAAACAAACAAGAATGAATGTCAGATAAATAAATGGTATTGTAACATTTCCTGAACAGTTGAAAACAGGCGGATAACTTCCCAGTTTATAATTAGTTTTACTGCTGTACAGCTCTGAATGGGTGAATAGCACTCCAAATGGTTCCCCTACAAACATTACAACAAAGAGGATTCACTAGAAATCCTGATAGTCTTCCTTCAAACTCTACACAGAAAAATGGATGAGGGAGTTGGGAAAAGAAGGTTTGGGATAGGAGGAAAAGAAGGAAAAAAGCTTCTTAGGGCTTTTTGTTTGCACACTATTCTGCTATCATTTTCTTTTATGAATTATATTTGTACTCCCTTGCTTTTCAAGTGGTTTAAGGAGTCTTGCTCATTCAGTTTTCTCCTTGCACCAACCCTGCAAGACAGGCTAGTCGGAAGAAGCGAGAAAGTGGTTTGGGCGCAGTCACCTAGACAGCTTCATAGCTCAACAGAATCTTGAACTTGGATCCTTGTCCAATATTTTAACCACTGCACCACTCTTTCAATCAAGTCATTAGCAAACAGGAAAGAGCAAGAGACAGACAATAAGAAAATATTGGCATCTCTGAAGTTTCTACATATTTCTAATTTATTTCAAATACACTCTGCCTTTGCCCCAGCAGAGGGACAAAAAAGCTAAACCAGAATAAATTATAACATTAGTAATACTTATCCTAACCAAAATTGTACATGAAACACCTTCAAATGTCTTCCAAAATACATGTAAAGGATTTTTAAAAGGCAACTTTCCATTTAAACCCCCTTCCTCGGCAGCAGTTTAGTTGTTCTGAAGCCTGCTTAAAAAGAAAAGCCTTTGCTTGCCAACAGAAGCACAGCAGGGAAGAGGCCAGCCTGGTCCCCCATGACTAGTTCCTCTTCTTCCATTTGTCAGCTCAATGGTTTCCTTGCTTAACAGGGGAAGGGTATGTCAAATATATCACCTTTCAAAAACTTTCAAGAGGCCTGGGATGGACAGAAGAAAAGAGACTGTCAATCTCGTCTTGGACATACATCCCTTTTCAAGGTCACCCTGCAAATCTGGGCCTCATTTTAAATATCCCTTTACGGTGGGTCCAGACGCCACTGATTTTGGCTTCTTCTCTCCCAGCACATGGTCTCTGGCTCACTACTACTGAGGTAATCAAGGCCTTCACAAAATAAAGGCTCCCCATTCCATGCTATAATCCACATCGTGGAGTGCGGGGCAGGGCGGACGACGACAAAAATATGTGCTTGTTTTCCTTGGCAATATCCTGAAAATGTAGACATTAGTGGTGTAACATCTGCTTGGAACTTGATGGGAAACGCGTTACCGGAAGTGGAGAATGTAGTGTACGTTAGAATCACAGGGGTCTTTGATACGTAACTCTCCTTGGAGATCTCACTAACTTATTGGCTCCTCTTAGTCTTTTGCACTCTGTGTGTGTCAATTTGTTTTAAACAGATTGTACTATAAATTGCCTTGCTGTAGCCAGAGGAGAGGACAGGTAGACATCTGCAAAATAAATAAATAGATTGTTGGTACTGAATAACTGGCATGTAGAGAGGCTGCCTACAAACGGTGGGCTGAGATGAAAATTGTGCCCTTGGCTGAAGAAAAAGGCATCTGAAGGACTGAATGTGGGGAAGGAATGTATTGTTATCTATTATTTATTTATTTATTTGTTTGATTTATATACCACCCATCTGGCTATGAGGCAACTCTGGGCGGTTTACAATAAAAAGGGCAAGTTGCAGGAATGAAGCACGCACTCCCTCTACCCTTATAATAAGAATGGCTCTGTTGCTGTCATTCTTCTTGGCCTTTGGTCGATCTCCAAAAGACTGAGTAAACAGCTTCTCCAAAGGATTTTAGATTTTTTTTAAAAAATGAGGCATTAAACTCTCTCACATTTCCTGCAGAGTCTCCCTGGGAGGAAACTGATGTGCCATTTCAATTTTGCTGATTTCTGGCATCCAACACCCTGGCCTTTAATCTTCATTCTCTTGGCAGAACAAATTAGCACACAAAATATGGGTAATTCTTCCAAATCAGTAAACATGGACAGCCTAAAATAAGCAGCATGATTCCTTCTTTGGCTAGACTAATATGGTAATTGTAGAGCACAATTCCTGGTACACTACTATATAAATATTTAGGGATGGGGATTATGAGTCTATTGGATTAAAAAGTTATTGAGGGATCAGCCCCTTTTTATTGGCAGTGAATTATTTATTTATTTATTTAAACTATTTCTTTCCCACCTTTCATCCAAAAAGGAGAAAACTGTAGAAACTGATAGCGATGAGTTTTTAATCTTTTTTCATGATTAGTAATTTTACACATTCACAAGAAGAAACTTAGTTGGACAACTGAGCGTACTTTACTCAAGTGTACTTACTGATAAGTATACTGGCATCAAGTATGTATCTATCAGGACATTTCTATTTGTCATTTATTGTCAAGAGAACAACTAACATTTTAAGGGACACACTTAAAGATTTAAGCAATAATAGCTTTTAATTAGACTTTTGGGATTAGTGTTATATTGAGTAAAAAGGTAAAGGTTCCCCCCGCACATGTGCGCTAGTTATGTCTGACTCTAGGGGTGGTGCTCATCTCTGTTTTCAAGCCAAAGAGCCAGTTGTGTGCAAGTCCGTGGCCATGTGGCTGGCATGGCAGCAAGGAAACACTGTTTACCTTCCCGCTTTTTATGGTGGTGCCTATTAATTTACTTGCATTTACATGCTTTGGAACTGCTAGGTTGGCAGGAGCTGGGGTTAACAGCGGGAGTTCACTCTGCTGCGTGGCATGTGGGATTCGAACTGCTGAGCTATCAGCTTTGCAGCTGACCGTTTCAGTGCTCTAGTCTGCTGAGCCACCACACCCCTATTATATAGAGTCCTGCTTATCAAAAACTAGTTTGATCTAGCGAGTAGAGTCTCAGACTAAGATTCAGTTGATGTGGGTTCCATTCCCTGTTTAGCAGTGGTGAACCACTCACTGAACATTCCCCATATAAAGTACTTTGAAAAGCCTATTAGGGTATTGTAGGTTGGAAACAGCTGTAGTCTGTCCAACTTTTGGTTCCCTTCTGCCCTATGGTACACTTAGAAGATAATTTTTTTTATTTATTTATACAATTTATATGCCGCCCAATACCCAAAGGTCTCTGGGCGTCTTACAATAGAAGTGAACAATTAAAACAAAGCATTAAAACATCAATTAAAACAATAAGAACATTTAAATACAAAACATTAAAATTTCCATCAGGACCCATAATCCATATTATGTCATTTTAAAAACTTCTGAAACAGGAAGGTTTTTGCCTGGTGCTGAAATGTCATAAATGTTGGCGCCTGGCGGATCTCAATTGGGAGGGTGTTCCATAGTTTGGGGGCAGCCGCCAAGAAGGCCATATTCCTACAAGCCATCCCTTTCACCTCCCTAAGGGACAGCTCTTTCAGAAAGGCCCCCTGGCTAGATCTTAATTGCCGGGTAGGTTCATATGGAAGGAGGCGGTCCTTCAGGTATCTAGGTCCTAAGCCGTTTAGGGCTTTATACATCAAAACAAGCACTTTGAGTTGGGTTCGGGCAGCAACTGCTAACCAATGTAGGTCATATAGAATCGGCGTGATGTGGTCCCTGGCAGCCCCTCCACTAACCAGCCGCACTGCACGATTCTGAACCAGTTGCAATTGCCGGACCAGTCTTCAAAGGTTTTAATATACCATCACTGTCCAGCAGGAATTTTCAGCTTCTCTCATAAGCAGTGTGAATGATGTGACAATATCCTTCTCCAGGCAACAGAACCATTGGACAGCTCAGTGGTTTAGGCATCTTGTCTGCAGAGCCAGAGGTTGAGAAAGGCTAGACTTGATGACCCTTCCCTCCTGTTCTTCTGTTCTGAGAAAATGAGTTCCTCGAGTGCTTTCTTAATCTTTCCTGGCATCCTTCTGGAGGGTCCTTGGCCTCCAGAACATGTATGCTGAATGTATAAAAATCAAACTCTTATTTTTGTGTGATCATCTTATGTTTCCAGATGAACAGGCACTTGGCTATCTGAGCTTATTCAGAGCAAACAATATGTAATATAAGCATGAATCAATAGCTCCACACTTAAAAATTGCAGAGCATAAGAATAAGTATGCTATATCAGACCAAAGTTGTGCCCAGAACAGGTTACCGTAATGGCCAGCGCATGCTATGGACCCCCACAAAAAGGACATCAACATGCTGCTCTTGTATCCTGGCATAAGCATGCTACACTGGTACTCTGAAGGATGCCTCTGATACTGGAACTAATATGCAGCTCATGACTATTGTCCACGGACTATTGTATTTCCATACTTTACTATAAAGTGTCAACAGGTGGCCTTTATTTAACAATTACAGTATATTTAAATAACATTCTAGCAGACCCCACCACCAAGTGGGACAAAAGCTAAGAAAAAAGAAGATTTAAATAACAGTTTAACAATTTATGTATTTTATACATTAGTATCTTGACATTTCCACAAAAGGAAATAACAAATTTCCTTTTGTGGAAAAAGGCAGGGAACAAACCGTAAAATAACAATACAATGTTCAAAAAATATTTACCAGATCGACATGTGTTAAGAACAACTTTGTGTCACCTACTAATATAAGATGCCAACTACAATAAACAACTAATGGGTACCATGAAGAAAACAAGGAGTACATTGCCTGCATGTTGTGCCCTCTGGTCCGATGAAGAATTATGAAGGACTCAAAAGCATGCACTCTAATTGTAGCAGTCAGTTGTTCTATTAAAATATATTAACTACTGTGTCTTAAGCCAGAACAAGAAACTCAGAAAAAGAACATGTGTCTGTAAATAATGAAGTGAAGCTGATATTGTGTTCCTGCAAGAAACTCATCAAGAGTTTCCAAAAGATGGTGTTAATGTACTGAGGTGCAGTGGGACTGATGTTTACGAAAAATCATTAGGTACACCCGAGTCGAAGGGGGTTGCTATGTCAATATTGAAAAGAGCTGAATTTAAAGTTCATGCCTTGGGCAAGGATAAGGAAGGCAGGTATATAATAATCCAAGGCGATATTAAGGGAGTGCATTCTAGTACATGTTTATGCACCGAATGAGTAACAAGAGGAATGTTACCTTATTTGGCTGATTAGATAGATTAAAGAAAGGATTTGTAATAACAGCTGGGGACTTTAATATGGTTACAGATAAAAAATAATAAAGATACATCACACTAAAAAAGAGGAGGGGAAATAAGAATATACAATATTGGATAAGCTGAAAAACAAGACAGACTTGCGAGTTGTGGAGAGAAATTAAAGGGAAGGAAAGATAATTTACATATTATTCAATTGTCCACAACACATACTCGACAATTGATTATATATTTGTTTCTAAGTATGCCTTGTCAAAATGCATAATATGCAGATAGAAGTAATACAAATATATTAACATAATTTGGAAATGAGGAAAGGGGTATCCCATACTAATGATTTTAAAGGTATCTGGAACCTATTTTTAACACATGTATCCGAGAAAGGAAAAAGATATACACCAAGCAAGGATTCAATTTATTTCTGGAAAGACTGGGGCAGCATGAGGAAGAATGTTAACGAACAAATTAATAATATAATAAGTTGACTTTGAACAAAGTAATAGTTGTAATGGTGAGAGGTACACAAAGTTGTATACGGTTTTGTACTGTTTTCTATTTAGTTCATATATTTTTGTCTCATTAATGTTTTTATGTTTCTTTTTATTTATCGTTTTGAATATGAATGACTGGAATATTGTATGAGATTTCTATTAACAAATGTTTGTTTTTATATACTTTCTTATGTATTTTCAAGTAAATAGGTGAGACAGTAAAAAGTAGTTAGGAGCTATAATGCAATGTGATTGAATCAGACTTTATGGAAATTTTACTATTTATTGGATTAATGTAGCAGTACAACATTGTGCAACTGCTGTTCAGGTCCGCAGGTTTCAAGTCAAAGAAAACCATTCTGGCGCAGCTAATTTAACAGTGTGGTTTTTACACTAAAGTACTTGACAACGTAGGTTAAATTATCACATTTACACAGAATGGGTATGTTATTGTCCACTAGTATTACGGGAAATTCTGTGCAATGAACTGAGGGCTTGTAAGCCTTCTGTTTTGGGTTGTAAGAAAACTTGTCTGTTGACTGCAGGAAATAAAGAGGGCTAATTCATCCAAAAATTATTACCCTCTAGGATTCTTCTGAATGTACAAAGAAGTGAGCAACAGACTGCTGTTTGGTTGCCACTTACATTGACTAGAAGGCTACAGCAGGACTGAGTATAGCAGAAGACAAAAGTTATTATGTACAGCACATTCTTCTTTTTCTTAGTGTTTGTCCCACTTGGTAGCGGGGTTCGGTATTCTTGGTTTGGACCTCTACTTGCAGGACACATGGGCTAGGTCCAGGTGAACCCGGGACAACTTCATGTCATTCTCAGCGCTGTTGTGGATGACCCCTCAGTCGGGATCCGCTGATGTCCAGAGTGCGACTCTTTTTGGCCAGAGTTTCCTCATTGGCACACAGAACATAACCAAACCAATGTAGTTAGGCTTCCTGAATCTTGTCGGTGATAGGTACAATGCCGTATTTTGCTCTGATATCATCATTGCACACATGATCCTTTCGTGTGAGGCCAGAGGTCTATTTCAGCATCCTCGTCTCCATGATATCAAGGCAACATTCAGTTTCTTTAATTGCTGGCCAGGATTCTGCACTGTACAGTGCAATAGGTTGAACAAACATTAAATTAAAATATGAAAGTTAGTCTTTAAGGTACCACATGTTTTGTGTCTTTTCTTTTGTTTTGTCTTTCTTTGATTTTGCCTGATTTTAAAGGGTCACTGATCTTTTTACAGAGTTACAAGCTAAACATTAACAGGGGAAGAGGAAAGATGAAGATGAAAGCATGAAACATGTCACTGAATGGGACTAGATTTTGCCACAGGCACTAATTTTATCCAGCATATAAAAATTGGAACACATAAGTAATTCACTCTTTATGATTTTGGAATATCAGCTTTGCTGGAACTTATGACTGCTTATTCTTTGTACGGTGGGTTTATCTCACTTGTTAAAACATGCATTTGATCTAAGGTCAGCTATTTTTACACATTGTAGTCTACAACATGTATTTATGGCTGCTGTACATACAGTATGATGTGTCTGCATTTATGTCTAGTTTTAAAATCCTTCATGAGTTAGGACCAAGATACCTGAAACACTGTCAATTTCCATACTTCCGTTTTGAGGTCATCTTCAAAAAATTTTGCCCCTGATGATTAGTTTATCATATTTTTACACTTTATCATATTTTTAATTTATCTCTGAAGTTCCAGTTTTACTTTGGAATATGAAAAGCTAAAATAAAGAAATGAATTGCATAGGTTTGTTAACACTACAGGGATGTATTCTTTTAAGTTGCTGTTACTTTGCACAGATAAATTTATGGAAAATTCAAAGTCCTTCTCAAGACTAAAGAATGGTAAGGGATTTTTTGAAAATAGCAGTGAAATGTTTGTGTGGATTTTTTTGGCATATTGCCAACTAGATAGAATGCAGGAAGAGTAGTGTATAAAATGAAATGTATTGTTTTGCTTGTAGAGCAGGATACACACACACACACACACACACACACACACACACACACACATTTCACTAATTCCAACACTGATTCATTGAGTTTGTGGCAGGGAGATCAGAATTGCCTTGGTGGGAGACCTTTTCTTTATGACTACATAAATCTTTTCCATTAAAATTAGAGGTATTTATGTTTAGGACTACCTGTCCTTGCACTAGACCTGGTGGGCCTGGGGGAAAGCTCTGCCATGACCACAAACTAACTTGGACCTCCACAGGCTTCCAGTCAGCCATAAGGAGTGGTTTTAAGAACGGCTGCTTTTGAAGTTGGGTTATGAGTCCCAAGAGGCTTCACAGCTTATTTTAAAGGAGGGAGAGAGAGTGTGAGAGAAGGAAAAATCCTTGCTACTTTTTACCACGTACTGACACACAAGTGTGGAAGGAGGAAATTTTTAAAATAATAATATAAACCCTTTATCTTTTGAAATCTACATTTTGGAAGCCTGTGCTTGGTCACCTTCTAAATTCTGTAGTGTGTTTATAAAATCTCAGGCTGAACATGAAGAGCGTATTGTGCTCACAATATAAAGCAACAGAACACATTGAAAAAGTTACATTTATAAATTTCTGAGCAAATATTTGTGCTAAATGAAGGTCAAGGAGCTAGCAGTCATGGAAACTGTACTTCTCTGTTTACTCAGTCTAATTTCAATGCAGGCAGCTGGAGTGAACACGTCCCACCATTGGCCTGGCAAGTCTTTCAACCTCGACCTAAACGGACCCTCTATAAGAGCAAGAAATAATTTCTTCTTTATGCTAACCGGTCCTCTGTCAGACCCTGGCCGCCAATTCCACAAAAATCACACACAGTGGTTTTATAAGATGGCCTCTGGTCATCTAGTATCTTATCTGAGACTACATATGTCATTCTATTCAGACAACACATTGTAGCTGAATTTGACAGAAAAGGCCAGGGTCATTATTTGCTTTGCCATAGTCCTGTGTTTTCCAAAATGAACAGGTAACAGTATTAACAAAAGAGAGCTGTGCATATCAGATACATCCAGCTACACATTGACCATGCTGCATCCACCTGCATCCACCAAAAAGCTTTGGAAGATTGGAACATTACCCAGATATCTCAAGCACAGGTCAGTATCTGTACAGTGAGAGGATACCTAGTGTACCCATGTCTCTGTTTTCAACATCTATCCTGCTATTTCACATAAATCTTTCTCTGGTGTTTGTCCTGCTTTTTTATTAAGTACAGCCACTCATTTAACAATGTGCCTGTTTAATGACCTCTCAGACTTACAACCACCAGCTGCAGCCACGGGGCCTGGGCTGAAGCGTCCAGCCTGCTTCTGCTTGCCTGCATCTACCTTGTCAGCAGCTCAGAGGGGAGGACACAAGACAAAAGCACACAACCCTGCCTTCCTCCTCCTCCTCTGCCTCCACAGGTGTTGCTGTGTCACAAATGCCTCCACGAGGGAGAAGAATGACCTGAGCGGGGGACAGCACTGGCCACCCCCATCTCTATTTCCCCCTTCATTTTGTTCTACATCTACTGTGGCCTCCTGGAGAGCCTCCCCTCTGGTCTGCCTCCAAGGAGGGCAGCCTCAATGTACCCCAAGATATCCAACTTAAGCTCCTCATTAACAACCGGTTCACTTAATGACCTAGCCAGAGGAATGGAACTCTGTGGTTAAGTGAGGAATACCTGCATATTCAGTGATAACATTGGACTTCAGAAGAGGGGCAGGGAAGTATGAAGACTATAAGAAAGCAAAGACTTCTGAATGCACTAGGACACCATTCTTTCTGACATGCCCATGTGCAAAGAGGGAGCTCAGCAGTGTTTTTTTCTTCTTCATAGGTATGAGGGGTTCAACTGGCCATTCATGAGATTATTTCCAGTCCAGAATGGCTAACAAAGTCGACCAAACATTTCATGGTGATCAGTAACTGCTCTGGTATCTAATTTATAGGTGTCTGTAACTGAACAGTTAATATAAATATGCCCGTCATTGGAAAATAAAGGAAGCAATGTACTCGAGAAGTTATATATAAACTAGAATTGCTTCAGGGACCATCTTTGATGCAGAGACCATGAGTTGGCCCATACACTGTTTAAAGAAACGATCCTCCACTTTGTCATTAATGTAATAGAAGCCGCTATGGACCACAATATAAATATGGAACCATGAGTTAATGGATAAAATTATACTTAACTATTATAGGCAATCAACAGTCACCATGTAGGGAATTCTACAGAACTCACTTTTGTACTGCAAAGAATGGAAGAAAGAAGAAAATGCTTTAAGAAAAAGCATCAAGCCTTGCGTTAACAAGGCAAAAACAAGAGCTACATCTTTAAAAACCAAAGGAACCAAAGTAAATCTTCCTGTCCAGCTGAAACCTATTTCCTGTAAAATGTTTTCTGAACCTATTTACAAAGAAGCTGGGTTTTATAAAATATTAACTAGCCCATTTGAAGAACATATGTTTTATTGCATATTTCTAGTTCTATTCAGTGTAGATGTTATATTTATTTAACGTTGTTGTCTGTCACTCAGTCAAGTTTCTCACCCCACCATTTAAGGACGAAAAATAAAGAGGGAGAAGATGAGGCATGCCTACTGCTGGCAGGTGGCACTATTTTTCTGGGTGAGCATTCATTCACTTTTACCAAAACAAAAAATATCCCACAAGCTGTGTTTGAATTGTTTATGGATGAAAACAGTTTCATTCTTCTAACAATGAGCAGAAAAGTAGACAAAACTGTAACATTTCCAGTCTTTATAAATGCTGGAATGTCCTATAATTCTGTCACACTTTAACGTGACCAAGATATGCAAAGCATGATGTGGCAGTGAAGAGAGCAGGACACTTGACTGCCAGTAGTTCCCATTAAATTCTAGAATACAAACTGGGATACAAGCAAAGAAAGAAAGAACATACTCTGCATGCTGAACACTGGTACTGCCTAGGGCAAAGCAGGTTAGCTCCTGCTGGGAGGGGTAGTGGTGCAGACGGGTTACAGGTACACTCTTATATTTTCTAATGTTTAATAGAATGGCTCCCATTCAATTCCATCTTGGGAAAAAAAGTAAAGCACTGTAAATGAAGACAACACTCCCTTCCCTTTCCTCCCTTCACTCCCAGCCCCACTGACCAGGGAGCAATGAGTCTCTGTGCGGAATATGCACAGAGGTTCATTGTGCACTCTAGGGGTCCATGCAGTATAAACTCCTTCTCCTGGCGCAAAAAGAGAAACACAAACACTCTGTCTTCATGATAGGCATTTAGCTAGAGAGACCCAGGGGAGATGGGAGGCTACTCCCTATTCCTTCTGCAACAGCCAAGCACATTGGTAATGCTCACTTTAAAAGAAGCAAAACTGCCACCTACATTGCTGACATCATTAGGAATCCCTCTGTATTGACTACATGCTGCTTCAATCAACTTTTGGGAAGCAAAATGGATGCAGAGGTGTAGCTAAGGTTTTCAGCACCCTGGGACAAAGTTAGTTATTGCACACATACCCAAGGGATAGGGAGAGGGCTAAGGCGCTCCTGAGGAGGCGGTGGTAGTGGTGACAGCCCTCTGCACAGGTTCTGGCAGGCCGCCCGTGACACGCCTTCCCGTGGTTCCTAGGTGGGGACCTGTTTGGTGCCCAATTTGGTACCCCCAGATACTGCACCCAGGGACAGATGTCTCCCCTTGCCTACCCCAGCTATGCCACTGAATTGATAGCAGTGTTGAGCAATGGCAGTGCTCTCACCAAAAGCCACCACTGCTGAATCAATCCAACACTGAAAGATTCCAGGAAATTCACAAATCCAGAATTAAGAGACAATTGAATGGTTCTTAATGTTTTTTATCTGGGCATCTGCAGCAGGATATCAGCAATCAGATGTTAATATGCTTGGGCATGAACTTGCTTTGCAAAGATTTGCCCACTAAGAACAAAAGCAATTAACCAATTGCTATGTTTCCTTTGTGGATTTTTTTTAAATAGGAGGTTGCATTTGATGTACTTCAAGATAGTACAGACCTTTGGGGACACCCTGGATGGCCTGGCTGATGATCTGGTTGATGCCCTGGTGGATAGATGGTATGGTGAAGCCACTCAGGCTATCAATTGGATCACCCCCAAGCATCTCCTGTGATGCCGAGCCTGCTCTTCGATGTGGTTCATGGCTGAACTGCATGCAATGAAGCAGAAATGGAAGATCCCAGGTCGCAGCTGTATCCAGGGCAGCATTGTACCAGCTTAGGCTAATCACCCAGATTCACTCTTACCTTGACGGAAACTCCCTGAAGATGGTGGTGCAAGTGCTGGTCATCTTGAGGACAGACTACTGTAATGCTCTTTACATGGGCCTTTTTTGACCCTTGTTCAGTGCAGAAGGTGGCAGCCAGACTTGTGGTTGGTGCAGGCAGATATGACCGCATCACCCCAATTCTGGCTTGCTTGCATTGTCTATCTGTTGCCTCCCAAATAAGGTTCAAGGTATTGGTTTTTACAAAACAGTCCATGGCCTGGGACTAGATTATTTGACAGAGTGTGTCATCCTAAAGTCAACATCGGCCTGGCCCACCAGAACATCACAGTCCAGGAGGCGAAAAAGGCCTTAACTTGTAATTGTGCCTTCTCTGTGCCAGGCCCTACACTATGGAATCATCTTCCAACTAAAATTAGGATGGTGGAGCCCCTCTCAGCCTTCAATAAGCTATTAAAAACTTGGCTGTTTAAGGCTGCCTTCTGCAATCAAGGAGGTTGATTTGTTTTGCTGTTTTGTTTGTCTGCCTGTGTTTTTCCCATCTTGCCCTCGTATTCTTATTTTTTGAATTTTTAAAATTGTTGTTGATCACTTTCCTTTGTTTAGAACTGTTTGCATTGTTTACTGCCCTGAGTTCTCTAGAGAAAAATGTGTGGTATATAAATAAGAAACAAAAATAAATAAATAGCCCTTTTCAGTATTTGGACTCAGAAATAGCAGAAACAGATTCAGAAGTAGTTATCATTCTTGTAACTACAGAAAGAATCTATATTGTTAAATCATAGAAGACAAAATACCCTTTCTTAAGGAATGCCTATAGAAAGTATGGCAGGTAGTTAAAGAGGATAAATGCAACATATAAGAGAAGAGAACAGTACCTGCAACTGTATAATTGATTTAGGGAACAATGGGCATGATTTTAAATCATTGGAATAATAAAATCAGCATAGTTTATCTACACAATTTATTTCCTGAATTGCAATTACAATTTTAGAATAGAATCAAGAGGATTTAAAAAAAGTAAATGTTGTACTATATTTCAAAATAATTTAATGCATCAGATGGGGTTGTGAAGAATAATACAGAACAATAATATAAAATAAAAGCAATGATGATACTGCATTATCCTACTGTATATATGATTAATAAACACCCTGAACTTTTTAAAGTGTAATTCTTGTAAAATCTGCATTCATCATCTTTGAATATTCAGAATGTTGATGTGACCTTCCCTAGCCTGAACAGAAATAGATACATCAGAATTTTTCTGCAGACATTGTTCATCATGTTCTACCAGGGGTCTTCGCCTACAGAGATTGATAAGCCTGAATTGATCTGCAGATTCATCAAGTTCTACCAAGAGTCTAATTACTTTTGTCTAATTACTATTGGCAACATTTACATTCAAAGCAGCTCCCTTTATTTCTGTGACACAGGCAAATGCGGCTTTGCTGACTTTTTAATTGGCCAATTATACATTTTAGTTAAGGCCTAAATACAGGTGGTTCCATTGTACGTTATTCAACCCCCCCCCCACACACACATGGTTAAATGTCTAGAGATACAATGTTCTTGTGTAGCATGAAAAGCATTGTCCTTAAAAGGCTGAACTATTTGTGATAACTAAAATATGAATAATATCAGGTCAGATGGATGTGGTCCCCTGCTGAGGTTTTTGCAAGTTCAACAAATATCTTAGCCCTAGGTGTAGCAGAAACAGCAAGTGATCTAATTACAGCAATTGCCCAGGCATCAGAATTATGCAAGAAAGCTGCATTTTTCATTTCTGCTGAAGATCTTTTCAGCTTGTTTGTTTCAAGACAAAAGGCATGGCTGAGACATTTCAAATATTGGTTGAGAATTTGCTTTGCAGTCATTGATGACCCCCAAATTAGGGGTGTCCTATCTGACTCCACACACTCTCCTGATCTAAATCTGTTCACATAAACGAATCAAACAACAAGCATCTCCCCAGACCACCTGGGTGTTGTGTTCTATCCACTCTTCAGTCTTACAGATTGCTCAAAGAGAGCCTGCTGGATATTAAAAGACAAGATATATTTGCAGAAGCCAGCAAATTGTCAACTTCCATCGTCAAGTATATCAACAAACCAGCCAGCTTTCTACCTCTTATAGAGAGTCCACTCGAAGAGTGAGCTTTCACCCTAGCCAAACGCAATGCACTCCCATCCAACATTCTGTATGGTATATTTAATTAGCAACTGATGGAAACCTGCCTTTGCCGCTGTAAATCTGGAGCCTTAGAGACCCTGGAGCATATGCTTTGACATTGTGAGATTTACAACGACATTTGGTTCCCAGTCTTACCTCTCACCCGACAGGCGCAGAAGGTAATCCTGTACCACTTGCTTTTCATACATACCAGACAAATGGCTAAATACATTGATTTATTAATCCAGCTACGCAGATCATCATTTCCAGTTTACCAAACCACTTCATGACATAGGATGCAGTCATTAATATCTTTCTTTGCATATGCTTCAGGTTATGGAGGATAGTCAGTTGTTTCTCTGAATTCAAATCATGTTCTGTCTAGGCAGAACATCCTGCCTGTACCAAGGTCGCCTGCTCTGTTCTATACGAGGTGCTCTCCCCATTCATTTGCAGACTGTTGCTTACTGTAAGCCTTCTTCTTCTTCTTCTTCTTCCCCCTTTGATACCAATAAAGGTGACTGATTGATTGACTGAATGACTGGCTGACAAAAGGAAATTCTCTGGGCATCCCAGCAAGCAAGTTGCCTGAGATCAGAGTTTTCATTATGCCCTCAAGCAGACATTTTAGGCAGAAGAATTGCTCAGGTTCCAAAGTTGATGTGCTGCTTCACTTGCCTTGCTGATTGTTCATTCAGCCTTGTCTTGGGTCTACTCTGCCTCCAAGCCAGAACTCCCCCACTCTCTTTCTCCAAATTGTTTAAAGAGTTCTGGCCCTTCAGGTGAAGCAGCACATCAACTTATATAAAGACCCTGTGATGAAACTGATTCACCAGGCCTTAGGGTTATTTTGGGGATACCTGGTGTATCCAGATGATACTGCAAATAGAAGTGAATTAAAACAGTACACATGCCTACTTTCAGGTGTCCAGGTTACATGGTCTTAGATTTACACTAGTCTCTCTGCCCATCACTCATACACACATATATTAGTGTAGCAGGGCTGCAACCACTAGGTAATATTATTTTGGCTTTAATTTGACCACAGATGGCTAAAACTATTGAGTTTATTAAATTATCACCCCTGTTCTCAGATAGAGGTCCCTGGGTTTTCTGTTTCACCCTCCCTCCCTCGCCAAACACAAACATGTCTGTTTCAAAGAAATGCCAAATGTGAAGGTGTGCATGGCCTGTGCCTCTTAGTATGAAGAACTGGGGTGTGACTACCAATGCACAGTTACCCTAGCTGGAGCTTTAAAACAACATTTTCAATGCAGCTAGCATCTTTCCTTACTAACATCTAAGGTTAACTTTCCTGGCAAAATCCATCTTGCCATGAACTTTGGGCCTTGACGTCCTTCACAGTGGTACACCCGTGACGAAGACTCCCAATGCATGCAACCTAGCAGATTGTAAGCTACAGTATATCTATATATTTTAGTCGCCTATAAAGGTATTTCCCTACTTTTATATTCACTGTATATGAGTTTAGATGTCTTTGACTAGTCACAATGTTGATTGCCGGGGAGGCGGGGGATTATGTCTTTGACCTCTACAGCAACATTTTAGCCTCTCAGATCCGTCACAGCAAAGCAATGTTTTTTCGATGTTTTAGCAGCATAAAAAGAAAATAGCACCAGCACGCTCACAGCCAGCTCCTGTGGTAAAATATTCAGCACCTAAGTGATAGTTATATGTCTTTCCAAAGAGTAAAGTAAATAGACCTTTCTAAATCAGGATTCCACATGTTCTATGTTTAAACCACTTACTGAAGAAAAATATTTATCCAGCCCTCTGTTCATATCATACCATTTTCCCTATAATTTTATTCTCACGTTCTACAAAATGCTCAGTAGTAGTTGACATCAGAACCATAGTGCAATTTAAAAAATAAAAATAAAGGAAAACTATGTTGATTAAACTTAAAAATTAGGAATAAATTGCAAATAGAAAATAACATTTTTGCAAGACAGCTAAAGATATTGTCCCAACCAAATTTTATACAACAATTATGATAATTTTATGGGCATTTCAGTTTTAAAACATATTCCCTGAAAGGAAAGCTTAGGATAGAGGATACACTCAGAGATACATAAATCGAGCAAATACTGTCTTGTAATCTGCCTGGGATGTATCTGACTAAAAGAGATGGCAAAGGTGTAACAAGTGAAACAGAATACATTACCATTATAAATATTACCAGTGCAAGTAGAGTATGAATGTGTGAATAAGAACCTTTCCCCACCATGAATGCAGGAACAAATATGACATTAATTACTCCTATGATAAAACAATTACTTGAATGCCGAGTTGAATTTCTCTTGATGAAAAATAGTTGTTATGGGGAGACGTGCAGTGGAACTCCAGCATACCTTTTAAAAACTACTCAGATTCAGCAATATTTAACCAAGGAGTCTACAGATTTATCTATTATATAGTCATCATTGATATGTTGATGTTACCCCTGGCCCAAGAAGGTCGGATGTGCTTTTTCCTATTTGAAAGCTGTTTTATTATTCACTAATTTTACAAATTTTACTTCTCAGATCTCTCAATCCTGCCACCTTCTGAAAGCTTGAAGGTACAAAATGTGGCTTTGGTCCAGATAGAAAAGGTAGTGTGGCAAGTTTTGTCGAAAATTGGCTTGCTCTCACCACCAACTGGGAATGACTAATTCTGGGGGGAACATTTATAATCTTGGAGTATATTTCTGGGGGAACCTATTACTGACTTAGTTATGGTCTTAAATGCTCAAGAACTAATGATGACACTGGAAACAACAATATACAAAAGCAACACTAGACAACTAGACATGCCTGGACCTGAGACCTTTGTCTCTAGGATCCAAAAGCCCAAACTAGCACTGGCCAATTCTGACTATAGTGCCAGCAGCACAAAAGCACAGTCCTTAGCCCACTCTTCTTGAAGAATTCTACAAGCCCTGGAGCTGACAACCTCACATCAGCAGTGTACACATAAGCTCTGAAGAGAAGGTATGCTGACCTTCAAACCCCTTTGATGTTATACCTCTTTTGTGGTAGGAGTGGTATCTGGGAGTAGGAGTCTTGGTCTAGAGATATAAACAGCACTAGCTGAGCTCCAGACTTCACTGGATGTCACCACTGTATAGTTATGACTGTGAGTTTATTAACTCCCCATAAAAAGTCTGTTTCTTTTTGGTCATCCACTCATTCAGATGCTGGAATTATTTTATTAGCACTGAGCAGATTGACAGTCAACCCAGCACAGAAAGGTCTCAGCCAAGCCTCCTAAAGACAGCATGTGAGGATGCAAAGACTACAACCCTTTGCTGCCATGTTGCCTTCCCATTTATTTTATGACCACCAATCTCTCCCCAAAGGATGGAACTATCTTTGTTTGACTCTTCAAGAGGAGATTTAAGTACATATATAGTAGTACAGTAGTACTATACAAAATAGTACTGATACAAAGGACTAATATGTAAAACTATTTTTGTGGATATCAACACAACTAAAGATTGTGTTGCATTTCGGCTCATCCATGTTACAACTAGCATATTGTTTGAGAGATAGATGATAGAGAGTTTATACTATTGTTACTGTTTAATTCAGCTAGAACGTAAGGTAGAAGAAACGTCCATCAATTTGCTTATGTTATAAGTGAACAGAAGGGTGTTGATATGTGAGCCCAAATCTCCCTGCTTTGGAGGTTACAGTTCAAACCATAACTTTTTGCTTTATACTAGAGATGGACACAAAATGGAAAAATAGTGTTTCATTTAGTTCCTTTAGTAGTTTCACTTTGTTTCATTTGTAATGAATTTTTCAAGTAGTTTCATTACAAAATGAAATGAAATGAAACAAAACACTATGTTCCTCTGGACCCTATAGGATCAAAAATGCAGGGGAGCTTTTTCAAGCGATTCTGGGCAAGCCCCCACCCCAACCCCCCAAAAAAATTTTTTGGAGAGGTTTGGGATTCAGGGGGATGAGTTATGGAGCTCTAAAGGTGTGCCCCTAGGAAAAAAATCTTTCTAATTGGATTCCTAACTTCGGAAGCCAAGCTGCAGGTGAGGCATTAGCTTGGCTTCTGATTCCAATTAGAAAGATTTTTTCCCTAGGGGCATCCATTTAGACCTCCATAACTCAGCCACCTGAACCCCAAACCTCTCTAAATTTGGGGGGCTTACATAGAATCACTTGAGGAAGCTGACTCCTGCCATGATGAAATATGGCTGTGATACATATTTTCAAAAAGTCCCCATAACTGGTGCAAGGGAGGCCTCAATTCCTCTCTCCTCCCTCTCTGCTTTGGAGGCTTGCCTGAGACAGAATTTCCACACAATCAGCCATAATCTAGCGGGGGGGGGGAGCCACAGTTAGCTCACTTGTGATCATGTGACCTACTTCAGTGCTGGAGCAAGTTCAGAGGAGAGAAACAAGGATGATGAGGGGGCCAGAAGCCAAGTCCTGTCAGGAAAGACAGAAAGAACTGGGCATGACGATGATCTTAATGATGATGATTATATTTGAGAAAGAATGACTGAGGGTCGATACAAAATCATTCTTCAAACAACTGAAATGCTGTCATCTAGGTGAAGTTACAAGAACCCAGATTTCAGATGCATATCAGGAAAAACATCCTAATAATTATAGCACTACAAGAATGGAACAAATTATCTTGGGGAGTAGTGAACACTTCAGTGCTGGAGTCATTCAAGAGAAATTTGGACAACCATCTGCCATATCATCTTTGATTTGGATTACTACACTGATCAATGGTTTGAACTTGATGGCCGTACATGCCCCTCCTAATTCTATGACTGAATAAACAGCAATTTCTTGTGACAGAAATAAATAGATGGCTAATTTGGGAATTCTTTATTCCCTGTGGTTCATTTGGTAAGATATCATGTGTTTACAATTGTCTTCTATTAAAAATAATATTCATACACAGATTCTTTTATTGTAGCACTATGCGTTGGAGTGAGCAGAGTTAGAAACAAGGAGAAAATAGGTTGGAAGACAAGCCTTGTTTATGTCTGCATTTCAGGCAGAACAAAACATCATGACCATTTACCTTCCTAAATCAGGGATTCACTGGACAAAACTGATTCCATATCAAAACATTTACCCTTAAGAGGAACAATCTGCCTGTGAATCTTGCACAAGCTTGCCTCAATCTACATTTGGCAAATTGGTTTTCTTTGATTTTGTTAGTCAGAAGACAGCATGCCTTTGTTATAATTCCAATCAACAGCTATACAATACCATTACTACAACCACTAAATATGCTAAAAACATCTGGGTTAATTAAGGCTATTATTCTCTGAGAATAACAAAAAAAAAAACTCTTTTTGGATCACAGATATTTCTAATGCTTTTTAAATTTCTAATGCTGTTTCAATGCTGTCCACACCTTGGGGGTACTTCTGGACCTGGGTCTTACCCTGGAATCCCACATGGACTCAGTGGGATTGCAACTGGTACAGAACCGGGGTGCATGGCTAGTGAATGTGGTTGCCACGCGGACTCATATTACACTGGTTTGAAAAAATTCACACTGGTAGCCAGTTGCTGCTGGGGCCCAATTCAAAGTGCTCATGCTTACATATAAAGCCCTAAATGGCTTAGAATCTGATTACCTTAATGATGCCTTTTTCCATATGAGCCTGCTCATACTTTAAGATTTGGCCAGGAGGCCCTGTTGAAGGTGCCATCCCTCAAAGAGGTGAGGAGGATGGCATGTCAAAACAGGGCCTTCTCAACAGTTGCCCCCAACTTTGGAATGCCCTCCCTACAGAGATCCACCAGGCGCCAACACTTTTGGCTTTTTGGCACCGGGCAAAGACCTTCCTGTTCAGCCAGCATTTTAATTACTGTTTTTAGCAAAATTAGAAAATTCTCAAGCCTAATAAAGACCCAATGGATGTGGGATCTTACAGACCAATATCACTTATAAATCAAGACGCTAAGATCTTCACAGCAATTTTAGCGAAAAGAATATATACATTTATAGATAAGTATATTAAAGAAGACCAAACCGGCTTTATTAAAGGCAGACAAATGTCAAACACTGTAAGAAGAGTTCTCAATGTTCTTTATGAGATGGGAAGATCACAGGATAGAGCATGCATTTTGTCTTTAGACCTATTTAAAGCCTTCGATTGTGTTCAATGGCCTGCGTTAAAACCTTTATTAGAGAAATGGGGGTTTGGAGAAAATTTTTTAAGCGTAATAAACCAACTATATTCTCATAGTACCTCGTCAATCATTGTCAACGATGGGATGACAGAAAAAATTAGTCTAGCCTGAGGAACAAGACAGGGTTGTCCTTTATCGCCAGTTCTGTTTTGCATAGTGATAGAGTTATTAGCCAATGCAATTAGGGAGGATCAATTAATTAAAGGTATGGGTAAGGAAGGTAAGATAAAAATCAGTTTATTTGCAGATGACGCTTTGTTAACAACAAAAAATCCAGCAGAAAGCATATTAAGGATAAAAGCACATTTGAAGGAATTCGGTGAAACAACCGGACTATGTGTCAACTGGCAGAAATCAGAAATTATGATGTTCAATCAGAATAACCGAGACATGGAGGTGATCTCTAATCACGGATTGAAAGTTTGTAAACACATAAAATACTTAGGGATCTTGTTGGATAAAGATATCAGTAAAACGAAAGAACGAAATTATATAAAAATAAAGGAAGAGATTAAAAATAAACTACAAAATTATTCCAAATTAAACTTATCATGGTTCGGCAGAATAGCAATGGTAAAAATGAAAATACTTCCTAAAATTAATTTCCTTTTTAGAATGTTACCTATTCAATACACAGAAGTTGAAATCAAAGTCTATCAAGACCTTATAAATAGATTCTGCAATGGTGGGAAAAAAGCAAGAATAAATAAAAGCTTATGGTATAGATCTCAAAAAGAGGGAGGTATAGGCATACCTAATCTTAGAACCTACCATACAGCTAATCAGCTCAGTTTTCTGGGGGAAATACTATTTAAACCTCAAAAATTAATATGGTGGGAACTTGAATCAGAAGAGTTAAGCGAAGACATAAATAAATATGTATTTGCCCTCCCCCTAATAAGGAAAAGTCATCCAATTAAAAACCCGCTTCTAAGTTCCCTATTATTCACTTGGAAAAAGTATGGAAAGAATTTGGTACAGGAAGGTTCCCCGCTTGGACTGGTGATCGATCAGATGAATTTCCCCACGAACATGAAGAAACTGGGAGATCTATTTAAATTAAGGAAAGTGGCAAGGTTAAAAGACTGGATTAAAAAAATGACAACAAAACAAGAAATTAAACGCGTTTTGCAAACTCAGGAATTGTCCTGGTTGAACTACGCCCAGCTAGAAAGCTGGACGAAAGATTGGATTAGGAGAAATATTCAACTCAGAGGATACACAAAATTTGAGCAATTTTTGACATCATATGAATCAGAGAAAGGAAATACAGGTAAAGGCGCAGTTGCCAAAATTCATAAAATAATTCAAGATTCACTCGAGAACAGGGAACAGGACATAATAAGAGAGCTATGGAAACAAGACATAGGGAAAGAAATAAACAATGAGGAATGGAAAAGAATTTGGAATCTGAGGATCTTACAGTCATTATCAGTTAGAATAAAAGAAAACTATTTCAAATTAGTTTTAAGATGGTATATGACTCCAGTTAGAGTAAATAGAATGAATCCAAAATATTCCAAGCTTTGCTGGAAATGCGAAAAAAAGATAGGCACTTACTTTCATTTATGGTGGGAATGTGAAATTGTTCAAAAGTTTTGGCAAGAGATCTTTGAGGTGATAAGAGAGATACTACAAAATGATATTAAATGTGTACCTGAAATTGCATTGTTATCATTACCATTCAACAATGAATATGATGTGAAAACTAGAGAACTAATAGCTAACCTTATGACAGCTGCAAGACTGATCATTGCCAGAAACTGGAAACTTAAATCACACCTCAAAATTACTGAATGGTATAAGGAAGTGTGGGATATAGCACTAAATGATAAATTGTCTTGCAATATAAAAGTTTTGCGAGGAGAAATGAAAAAAGATATCTTCTATGATGTGTGGGGGAAATTTATTGATCATGTGTTACTAAAAGGAAAAGGGATTCAACCAACTTATAATCCAACACAGTTCTGGTGTAAAGGACCTTGAGAAGCCTACTAAAAAGAAGTTGAAGAAGAAAGAGAAGATGCAAGAATACTGGACGGTTTCTTGGGGATGGGGGGCACTTTGTACTGTTTTTGATTGTTTA
This sequence comes from Phrynocephalus versicolor, assembly GCA_023846285.1. Classification (NCBI taxonomy): domain Eukaryota; kingdom Metazoa; phylum Chordata; class Lepidosauria; order Squamata; family Agamidae; genus Phrynocephalus; species Phrynocephalus versicolor. The sequence continues at coordinate 127,456 of JAHTLZ010003305.1, read as the reverse complement.
TTTTTTATATATATTCATAATTGTGTATTATTGTTATTTGTGAGTTTTCTTATGTTTATTTAATAAAAAATTTTTTAAAAAAATTACTGTTTTTAGCTTTATTATATATTGATTGTTTTAAATTATTTTGTATTTTAAATTATAGATTTAATAATTATGTTTTTTTTATACTTTTAATACATTGTTGTATGCTGCTCAGAGACTATTTGGTAATGGGGCAGCTAAAAAGATTGTAAATAAATAAATAAATTTATCCTCTAGATACATTTCCTATTTAACATGAAATATTAATAATCAACTCATTAAACTATGTCCTTTCAGAAGAACCAAAACTCTGTCAGATAATTTCAAAACTTGCAGTCATGCAGAATTCAGCATAGCCTTTATTCATACAGGAGTATGGTTACACAAAATACAAAAGACTATGTTGAACTAGAAAATGCCTGCCCCAAAAAAATCTCCATGTTGTTTGTTCTCGTTCTTGTTGCTGCTGCTATTGTTAGAATTTAGAATTGCAGCCCTTCTGATTTAAAATTTTAAAAATTCAGAATTTCTGTGTATCTGGAACTCAGCTACAGTCAATATGAAAACAATATACTCATTATTTTCCTTTTACAAAAACACATATATTGTAGAAGGATCTTCCTATGTCATCTGACACCTTCCCAGTGAATGTGCCAAAGAAAACAAATGCACACCAACAGCCAACTTTGCCTAGGTATTAGAAAATGACTGTAATATGCATACTGACTGAACTCTGAACAGTGGGAATGCCAGCAGGAAATGCCAGCAGCACCAGGGAAGCAGAGGACAGGTCACACTGGGCAGTGGGCAGATACCCTGGGTAGTCCTGGCAGGCAGACTGGAGTAGCAGACAGTCTGTGGAGGGTGGGAAGCATTGCAACAGCGACTCTTTTTCAATCCAGTAAAGCAAGGGACCAGTCTCTCTTGCCTTGCAGGACTCCTTCCTCTACCTCTGCCTCTTCTATGGCCTTCCTCGGTGTTGGTGGTGTTGGTGGTGTTGGTGGTGTTGGTGGTGTCTCTCAAGGACAGGCCCTTGCCATGCTTGTCAAGATAGTATCCTAGAAAGCTTGCCCTGTTACTGTAGGGTGAGGAACATGGACTCTGGCAGTACTGCTCTTTGAGGTGCTACAAACATTGCAAGTTTCTTCCTGTTCTACGTGACTCCTCGGTACTAGCCAGACCCTCCTCACTAGCTGCTGCATATAGTTGGGGGTCCCAGAGAGTTGCATGTTTAAATGATTTTATTGTTTTAATTGTCCATTAGCCTTTTTAACATTTTAACTGTTTTAACTGTTCATTTTAATTGTAAGCCACCCAGAGACATTTGGGTAGTGGGCAGCATATAAATTGTATAAATAAATAAATAGATAAATAAATAAATACTCCTTCTTCTTCCACAAAATGGCAAACCTATAGTGGAGCAGTCCCTTTATCTTGCTCGCCAGGATCACTACTGCAAATGAGGAAGAAAAATGCTGTCCTCCCTTTATGGAATCCCCAATCTACCTAAAATGTACCCTCATTATGCCTTCCATCATGCCAATCAAGCCCTGAAACATGGGGGCCATCTGGCCTACCGAGCTGCCACCATGTTTCTCCAATGTCTGTCACAAACAGGCCCTGCCTTTCTACAGCCTCATTGTCTGATGCCTGAGGCCTCTACCAGTGTCCTATCAGGGAGAGATAGCCTCTTTTATAGCCTGGTTGCTGTTCCTAGTCAACTGATGTTGCCTGACACCCCAATATAAATCTGGCACCACTCTGCAAGCTGTAATTTGGGCTGCTAATTGGTAATGTTCTTTGAGTTTCATTTATCAAGAAAACACTCCAGGATGTCTAAGAAATAGGTTTCATATTAACTTCTTCCTCTACAAAGCAGAAACCTAGCCTTGGATTTCTAATCTATAAGAGAAAACGGGACTCTGAATGTTACAAATTATTACAAATATTCAGAACTTTCAAATTCAGATTCAGATATGTCTGAAATGAGCAAAATAGAACTTTACTTGATGAATTCTGATATTTCTGAATCGTAATGCACCTCCTTACTTTCCAGTGACTCCCATGAAGGAAAGATGATATTCTGCACAGAAACTTCAACACTTCTGTGCAGCTTTGAGCTTCTTTTGCTCCTTCCTGATGAATCCTGTGCAGGAAAGATGCCATTATGTGCAGGAATTATAATAACTCCAGAAAAAAAGTACATGGAATTGTGAGTCTTGTTGCAAGATTTCTCAGGCAAATATAAAAAAAAATATGCAGAGAATCTCTTTATGAGGAGTCAAGACAAACTGTTTTCCGTCGGTTTCTCTGTGAGATGGAGAGGCTGTTATTCTCACCTCACAAAACTGTTTCCTTTACCAGGGTTCTTCCTCCAATACTTATAAGTTCAATTACTGTAACTAGTAACAAGCTAAACTTTTAAGAGTTCTACTGCATGTAAAATAGTATTAAATTTGTCGCTAATGTTTATAAAGAGATTGCATTTTACAATGTAATACTACAGATGCTTCAAAGTGAGCCCCGCTGATTTCAAAGGAAATCATTTTCAAGGAAAAAAAGAAGCTTGTTTAGGACTGTAACTTAGGCATGTAGCAGAGACAAGGACATTCCTGAAATTAAATCTGTGCATCTTCTTTCTCAAACTTGATTTCAGCAGTCATCTGAGACCTTACTGTCGAGTAACTACTTTAATTCTATAGTACACAACTTTCCCATCTGTTACTGGCCAGGAGGTGGCAGGCTTATATTTCAGAACCTTCAGCTGTCAACTCTTGATTTGTTTGCTTAGAGCTGTATGCTGATGTGGTATTATACAAAAAGAACTTTCATAAAGAAGCCAACATTTGTGGTATTGTGAAAGAGTGTTTATTTTCAATAAAAGACTGCAGCCTCTATCAGCTTTAGGAAAGCTTTTTTCTTTTGTTTTTTTCTTTTCGGCTTGAATGAACACAGCCAAGTTCTTAGTCAGCCTTGCATCTGTCTGAAGCATCCACACATAAATTGTTAAAATCCATGCACAAACTATGAACATAAAATGTATGAAAACACTGGTAAGAATCTAAACTCATCTCTAATCTGGATTTATTTTTAACTCAGTATTGCATATATCCATCTCACACACACACACACACACACACACACACACACACACACACACACACTGTATACAACTAGAATATGCAAAATATCACAGCAAATGTTAAACAATAAACTGAAACATGTGTGAGACTTTAAATGTGTAAAAGCCAGAATCAGAAAAGCCATCAGAAAAGCTCTAACATGCACCCTAAAATCTCAGAAAGATAAAAGCCTTCAGCCTTTAATTCTGCCATGGGTGTTTCCCACCCAATCAGACACATTGTGTTGTCGTGGTACATATTACAAATCTAAATTATGCTAACATGTCAGTATGCACTTGTAACCCAAGCTACATGAAGGAACTTGGGTGTCAGGCACAAAGAGTATTATATAAACAGTACAGTCACCACCACCCCGCCATTTCGTGGTTCAGGTACTGCAGTCCTGCTATATCGCGGGATCGCAGTACCTGCACCTCGGAGCCACACCGGGGGGGGGTGGCGAGGAGCAATCAGGTCGCCCCCCGCCGCCCCCCGCCCCCCTCCGAAAGGCCTCGGAGTCACGCGGAGGGGTGGCGGCGAGCAATCGGGTCGCTCCCCGCCACCCCCGGCCCCCTCCGAAAGGCCTCGGAGCCACGCAGGGGGACAGCAGGGAGTGATTGGGTTGCTCCCCGCCACCCCCGGGCCCCTCCGAGAAGTCTTGGGCAGTCCAGGTGGCGGCGGGAGATCGGATCCCACAACATCGCCTGTGCGCACCGCGCCAAGACTTCTCGGACAGGTGTGTGATCGCCCCCCCACCCGCTTCCGCATATCGCGGATTTTCATGCATCGCGGGTGGGGTGGGTCCCTAACCCCCGCGATCGGCAGGGGGTTACTGTATTATATAAACAACAATGTTCAAGCAGATTTTTAACCTGCACTTTATTGCAAATGTCCTCTAGTGAGAAAAACTCAGCATGGTTTTGATTGACATCCAGATATCAGTAAAAAAAAGTTCCTTAGCATCATCTTCGTGGCTTGGTAGCTTTTGTGACTTGAGATTTAAAGCTACACAGCTGTAGTACTTAGAACAAATGGATCAAGGTGTCTTCACACTTCTCCTTCCACACTTTAAAACAGTGTTTCCCTACCTCAGTGATGGCAAACCTTTTAGAGACCGAGTGCCCAAGCTGCGATTCAAAACCCACTAATTTTCCGCAAAGTGCCAATACAGCAATTTAATCTGAATTCAGGTGGCTGTGACAGGGCAATGTCGGGTTCCCACAGAAAGATCTCTGAGTGCCGCCTTTGGCACCCATGCCATAGGTTTGCCAACACTGCCCTACCTCAAGGTCATGACCCCCAAGGAAAATGCAATGTGTTTTCTGGGGAACTGCAGTTAATTTATGTATTGTAGCCCTTGTTAAATAATTTTTCTTGATCTTTTGGAACAGGATGTTAAAGTTAGCATGTACGTATGTGTGAGAAGCAAGCCTTTCAGGGGCATAGCTGTCTTTTCAAGAATTCCAGGCAAAAATCAAAGAAAAATAAAACCAAAATAAAAGATACAAAAGACACAAAACATGTGTCACCTTAAAGACCAACCTTCATATTTTAATGTAATATTTCGTGGACACGTCCACTTCTTCAGACATATAGCAGCAGAATGAGGCGTGCAATATACTGTAATATGTAATGGAATATATTGTATGTTTCATACCAAATATTCATTGGCTGTTATATGTAGGTATATTTGCATGCAAGCCCTGTTGTAAATTCCCATGTGCTGCATTGATATACTGTTTTTGCTGTCCATATGTTTAGTCTAGCCTCTTATGGTTTAATATTTAAAGCTTGAGTTGTATGCATAAAATATGACTCTATTTTAGCCATCATTGGGGGGGGGGTGTCCATGAAGTGGTATGTGCGATATTACCTTATTTCATTTATTATTTGCTAGCACCTTTTTTAAAATATTTATTTTTATTTTCTATACCTAACATATTAAAACAAATACATTGCTTGTCGTTTGCCATGTTACATAGATCAAAAACAACTATTTTCTCAATATTTCAGCCCAGATATTTCATATTTGCCTTCTCATCTTAAGCAAGATTTTCATACTTTTGTATTTGCTTACCTTTGCCCCCATCAAGATTATGCCCATCTTTACTTATCGCTATTTTCATCTAATTAGAATAAAAATAACGGAATACAATGTTGAGCTGGCCTGTCTAATCTGAATTATATTCTCAATCCTAATACTTAATTCTTCATTTAACTTAGCATCTCAAAATATATTTGATTAACTCAGTATATAGTAAATCTATCTGTTTTCATCTAATACAAAAAGTGAACACAGCAAAATACAAGGTTAAACTAATCTGTCTAGTCTACAACATTTAATATATGGTAGATATCATCAACCAAGTATGTTTTATCTACTCTTCTAAAAATTACCTAGTTTCAAAATCCTTGTATAACTAAAACTAGTGCTTAATCGGCCGCTAAAAATGGGTGTTGCATCTTGGTCCCTCAATTTCACATTGCATATAAAAGTTCCTGTTTTTGCCTGACTACCATGGTTCTTTTAAAGGTCTAACAAATTAGCATTTCAGACTGTTTTTCACATTTCAGTTTTCCATTTTTTCATATCCTGATAGTTAGTTAATATCTTTAGGTGATCCAAATACAGAGAACAAACTTCTACATTAGCCTATCTAGTTTTGACAGATATTGAACTAGCTTAACAACAGTCTTAACAATATATTAGCTAAACAACTTGAAATAATTTTTAACTGACTTAGAGAATATTTCAGGCTATTTTCCACATTTCCATTATCCCATATCCTAATGAACTATTAGTAGCTTTAAACAATCATTGAAAAAGCCTGTCAAATCTTAACAATATATTTAGTCCTTATAATGAATTTTTAGTTAGCTAAACCACTTTATTTAGCTAAACTAATATAAAATAGATATCTCAAACAGTTATATTTATGTGTTCTTCTAATAGATACATAGTTTCAACAGCTTCCTGTCACCTAACTATATCTAACTACAGCAGTTCTTTTAGGGATCTAACAGATTAGCATTGTTTACATTTCATGCTGGTTTGCATAATTCCATTATCCATTTTCCACATCATTATAGTCTATTAATAGCCAATGGTAGTGAACCTCTGGCAGACCAAACAACCAGAGTGATTAAGGCACACCACCATCAGCCAAGACCATCAAAATATGGACAAAGGCTTTTTTTACGTGATTGATTCATTGAGACAGAGATTCTCTTTTTTATTTCCGACTTTTCTAATAAGTCCATTGCCTTCATAAGTTCTTTCCTCTGACTTATCTGTTGATTGGCTATTGTAAAATTTCCAGACATTTATTTCCTCTAACACAGATCCACCCATTCCCATCTTTGCCAGACTTGACTCATCCACAAGTTCATCCCACGATGCAGAAGTCTCATGGACAGAGCTAAACTCCAAACTCTCAATACATTCCCCCTGAATTTTTCTTGTTGTAGTGATTTGCAAATTGTAAATTTGTAGATTGAGACCAGTGTTCTGTACCAGCTCCATGCTCAATCAAGATTAAGGTTGCGACTCTCCTCTGCTTCTATATTGAGTTCAAGAAGGAGCTCAGTCTCCAAAGAGTCTATCACATTCTGGATTCTAAGGAGTAGGTCTGCAAACTGCTGATCTGTCATTGATTCCCAGCTCATTGTGCTCAATTATAGTTCACTTCAAAGGGTTAATATCACTTGTGGTTATAGTTCTACTCAGCTTCCAGGAGGGAGGGGTGTAGAAAAGAGAAAAGCAGAGAAGGAGGGGGAGGAGAGGGTAGAAAAAAATTCCTAGTCCATTATCTGGCAGCTTGTTTTAGAAACAGTAGAAACTATCCAAGGTCAGACAAATTGCTTTTTGGGAAAAGCATTTCTACCACTGTTCTCAAGCTCTCTACTTATATCTATTGAAACAAAAAGAAAGGAGTTTTCTTTTTCTTCAAAATGTTCTGCCAGCCACAGGTGTCAAAAGCAAGGTAACCGTGATGCAATATATAAAAATAGCCACTTGTGTAGTAGCTTGATCTTTTAGCTATTCATTTCCCCTCATGCTTGCAGACACATTTTTGGGTGGGTGGGTATTAAGGCTTATTGAGAGAAAAAACATCCAAAATATCACCAAGATGAAACTCACATAGAGAGATAGGGAAGTGCAAACAGCCTTAATCATGACAGTAAAACTTCAAAATATTTATTTATCTTTTTTTACATTTGTCCGGCAACAGCAGCTTGAGCCATCGCCATGCTATGTTGGTCGGTCTTCCTCCAGAAGGAGATAAGGCAATTCCTGGACCTGCAAAGCTTGTCACCACATTCTCCGTGGCCAGCAAGTCCTGCCTCTCTTTGCCCCCCCCCAAGGGAACGTACCCCTTTAGGGTCCTGTTAATCTGGAGAAATTCAGCCTGATCAGCCGGAAAGCTTATCAAGTTACTTCACTGTGGAAAGGCCAGAACCAGAAGTCTATTTTTTGCTAGCACCTATTGACATATTTCTGGAGAGGTGCCAGCAGAATAACAGACTTTTTCATTCTCCCCTCAAAGAGGATAGAGTCCAATGTTCTGACATCTTTACAAAAGGTTGACAGGAATGTTACCACAGGAAAGAGTTCCGTGTGCACCAAGCAGGGAAGATTAGTCAGGAAGATCCAGAAACCAAAGATCTGACTACTGCATTACATGTTGTTTTATTGCACTTATCATATTTATTGTTAATGTGTAAATGTGCAATGTTTAGTTTTCTTTATTAATTTACTAATTTAGAGTTTATTGATTTTATTATGTCATTATTGAGTTCTTGATGTATACAGATGTGCTATTGTTGTAAACTGCCCAGCACGGCCTGGTTGCCAGATGGGCAGTCTAAAATCCAAATAAATAAATAAATAAATAAATAAATAAATAAATAAATAAATAAATAATAGTGTGGCACAATCAGTACAGTTGCTTACCTATGGCTACCCAGGCAGACCAAAGAAATAATATCCACTCTCAAGGCTACATTGAAAAGCCAGTGGGCTGACTATCTCAGCAGGTAGTGGGGGGAGAGAGAGGGGGGGGGATGAGTTGCATATGCTTCTGGGGAAGTTACATGGCTACCAAAAGTAGAACTTTTTCTTTCTTGGCTTTTCACTGAGTCAGATACAAAGGGGTACCCCAAGCAATCCATACTTCTCGTAAGTTTTCTACTACAGGGCAAACTTCCATGATGCATCTGTGTTTCTCTGTGGGGCATATCCAGATCCTGGAAACATTAATTTCGAGTCTACAACTTCTAGGCTAGCTAGGGAATTCTGGCACTTGGAACTGGGAGCCAAAAAGGAATTTCCCAAGTTTGGGAGAAATGATAGCTTTGGGGACAGAAAGGGATAAAAGAGAAATGGTTTGAAGTGGAAAGGGTGGACTTCCATTCCTTGGTGCATCTGTTTCAATATTCACCACCACGTTGTGGCTGCTATTGCTATTAATCATACTTTTAATGAGACAAAAAAATCTGTCCCAAACTTGAAATTTAAGGCTGATAAGGGAGTCTTTACAGATAAGTCTTTATCTGTATTTTTCCATCTATAAGACACCCCCATGTAGAAGACTACCTCCAATTTTCCAGCCCAAAATAACAGTTTCTCTACTGTGTGGGTCTATCATTGGCTAACTTCCATGCATAAGATGACCCTAAATTTTTAGTCTAACAGTTTTAGTAAAAATATACTCTTATACATGGAAAAATACAGCATGTTTGAGGGAGGTGGTGGTGAACCGGGAGGATGGGCAAAAATTTAGTGACTCTTGGCTACCTGTAATTAATTGCATAAGCTCAGAGGTAAGGTAATTGAACACACTGGTCCACCTGGATGTTCTGCTACATCTAATATGCAGTGTTAGTAATTGTCATTTCTGATATCCTGAAGATGGCATGAAGGGTATACATGCCGAAAGCTCAGTCTTTTAACTGTATTAATGTCCATTGCCCTGGCTGATGCATTTTGCCAAGATTTATCTGTTTGGAGGCTCTGGTATTTTGTCTCATAAGTTGATTCAGCTTTAATGATGAAACATGTTCTCTAGAGATGATTCATACAAAGCTGCCTAGGAGTTTCAAGGAGGCTTTTTATGCTCTTGTATGTCAAATGCTGTCCTGCATCATTTAGCAGTGGTGTCACTATGAAGAGTTCTGGGACCCTTCAAGATGAAAGATGTTAAAATAAATATAAGCTCATTGTTTGAGGCACCACAGTAAGCAGACAGGGCATACCAATAATGTCTTAGCTAAAAAGTCTACCACCAGCAAAATAATTCTAAGCTAAGGCATCCGAGTGTATGTGACAGCCATAAGATGCATGATGAGCATGGAGACTTGCCAACTCAATGAATTATCTCAAACAATAGATGAAGAATTCATCAGCCCCCATATACTTATTAAAGACAGGAATCCAGAAAGTAACATATTTGGCTACCAAAAGTCTGTGGTTTGCTTTATTCCTAACAAAACCACTCATAGTGGTTGAATTAAAATATTACATACATATCTAAGCAATGAGTGTAATTTTTCCCCAAAAGCTTTCAAACCATTCATCTCAATGGCTCCACAGCTCTGTGCCAACCATGTGCCATTCAAAAACCCATGGTTTGCTGTTGTAGTACCCTGTGGCCCTGAGACAAATCTCTTGTTGACAAAAAGTTAAACTGTATCTTAAAATATTCAGTATTGGAATTTTTCCAAGGATGCACCTCTTTTCACTTTCTTTACCATGCAGAACTGAGGTTATGCACTCTTTAACCCAATCCTCAACAATACAAGACAGGGAGATATATATAAACAACAAAGATTCTTGGGCATCTTAAAGGTAGGCATGTTTTATTTGATATAGACATTTCCCCAAAGTATTTATCAAGTACAATATAAGTGAATGTTTTCCCCATCCATGTATATTTTGTGATTTGCATTTAATGCTCTGGTCAGAACTCAGTTTTACAAAATAATCACTCCCCATCCCTCAGTGTGAACTGCTAGTAACCCAAATTGATCCAAATACCCTTTAGGATCAGAGTAGACTACTGTATGACCATTTTCTATGTATAGAGCATTACTGACCGAGGAGGGTTCAACTGCTGATACCTAAAGTGCTGGTTAAGAAGTAAATTTCAGAAACTTGACATGCTTGGAATATTTTATAAAACATTTTATCTACTTGTGGCAGAGGATTTCAGTAACATTCCAACTAGAAACACATAAAAATAAACTCATAAATCTATTTTTAGGATCCATGTGAAAGAGATAGCACTTGGCAAATTGGCAAGGTTTACCAAAAATGAATGATGTGGGAAGAGAGGATGGAGTCTCCTTCAGTGATTTATGTTTATCATCAAATAGCTATCCAAGATATAAAAATGAAAGCAAAATCGTTTCAATCATGACTCTCTTGAATTGCAGAATTACCTGAATCTCCTACTTGTTACATCAGTGCAGTTATTGAAACAGCTATTCAAACCAATGTTTATATATTAAAATAATTTTCAGGTGAAGTTTAATTTATTCCAGGACTCCTCACAGCATGGCTCTAAAGTTTCTTTTCAATGCAACAAGCAAACACTGGCATAGATTTGGAATAAAGAAAAAGATTACAACAATTTCCTACATGTCAGATATTAGTGGGAAAGGGTACTGGACAGGAAGATTATGTATCTAGACCAGTGGTTCCCATCCTTGAGAGCCTCCTCATGTCTTTGGACTGAATCTCTCAGAAGCCTTCACCGCTAGCTCTTCTGACCAAGATTGGGAACCACTGATCTAGATGGACTGGCACCATTGTTTTTCAAACAGAGCAAATAAACACTGCCAACTGGGCGTGAGTTGTTGTATAATACAGGACATTTTTGGCAGGGTGTTGAGATAATGCACTCAACAAATGACCAAAAACAGTCAACAAAATATGTAGAAAATGCTTTTTGCTCTTTTAAAAAAGTTAAATTTGCATTTTGTCATGTAAAGAATATTTACATCTTGTATAAATCAACACAGGGCCTTTTTACACGACCCCTAAACTCAGCCGCAAATGGCTCCCAGCTCCGGAGCTTAAAATTGTTTGCCCACCAGCTCCGGAGTTTACTGAAAATTAAGTGTGACCACGCCCACCTAAGCGCATCCCAGCGCACTTTTCATGTACCTGCTCTCCAAGGGTGAAAAATCTTGATGCAGATGTGCCGGGCTCTCCTCGCTTCTTTTTGCTGTTGTTTTTTGCCTCCCGCCCCTTTAAGAGAAGGAATCACAACGACGGGGCGGCATCCACCGGCACCGGAGGTAAGCCTCCATTCTTTTGTCCCTTTTTTTTTCTCCTTCCCCTCACGCAGCCAGCAGCCAGGAAGTGCGGAGGGGTGGGGACGCACGAAGAGCGACAAACCCCTAAGATCTCTGGTCCGAATTTAAGTGACCAGCGGATATTAGGGGTCGTGTAAAAGCGCCCACAATAAATCAATAGCAAGCAACTAACTTGCAACAAAGCAGAGTCAGTACATAATGTTTCAGAGTTAATTTACCACCTTAATATGCTGAGCAAGTCATTCCACAAAATCAACACAATATGCTGGAAGCTGGATGAACTATTTGTGTTTACACAGCTTATAAGTAGATAAGACAGTGACACTTTTGAGAAGAGAGGTCTGCCTGCTTGAGCTGGAACATCTTTCAGATGTCTGGAATCTGGCAGTTAAGTTGCAACTAGTTTCCATTCAATAAATGGAACTCACATAGGTGTTGACTCACCAAACCCCCTCAAATCCAGTGACCCAATTCTAGCTTTGACCACTACATTTCAAACACTGTTGCACCAAACCTTAGAATCAAATTGAAATAGTGCGTCCATGGAAGCTGAAATTGTATTACCCAGATGTGTGATTGTTGAGAAATCATGTTTGCCAACAAAGTCCATTTTCATTTCCCAATGGAGAATTTAAACAAAAGGAAGTTAACTTACACTAAATGGGAAGCATGAAAAGCTTTGCTGAAGTGATTAGATTAATTTCAGCACTTAGGGAATTTCTTCTTCCAATGAAGTGCTTATCTGTAAGCTTGATCCTTAGAGGACCTTAGCCCTCTGAACACTGGAGGTCAGAGAACGTTTCTGGAGATGCTCTGGCAGCCATTGTGAATAAGTTTTATGGCCCTCTTATGTTCTCTGAGCTACTGCTTGGCTTGAATGTTAGAGCATAAACTCAAATTTTCCTCTTCTTCACCTAACCTAATCTGCCTCACAGGGCTTTGCTGAAGATAAAAGGGAAGACCTGACAATACTGCTCTGAGAAAGGGTGGATAAAACTAACATTATTGCTTGGAATAAACTACTTTTTGAGAATAAATGTCCTCTACTTCAAAAGTAGCTGTAATAGGAGATTCCCTACTATGTGGGAAGTACTGTACTGAAGTACAGCAGGAAGATCCATGGACTGACAAGTATGCTGTCTCCCTGGATAACAGATTAGGGATGTGACAGGATGGTTACCATCATCCATAATAAAACCAACAGAACAGATCCCTTTCTGATACAATACAACCAAGAGCAACCAAGAAGAGATCACACCAGACTTTGAAGCTCTGGGAAGGAAACATAAGGACTTTGGCTCTTACATAACTTTCTCATCCACCCTACCAGTACTTGTGAGAGTTATAGAAAGGGAGAAATGCCCCAAGTGAATGACTGGCTACAAAAGTGTTTTCAATGTGAGATATTTGGGACCACGGACTAAACTTCTTAAAGATGGACTGCTAGCAAGAGATGGCTTGCACCTACAGGGTCTGGGAAGAATGTGTTTGGCCAAAAGCACAAAGCATTTCATCAGGAGAGCTTCAAAATGAAACCTGAGGGAACCACAGATGAAGCCTTAGGCACAATAAGAGGAATGGGACAAACAGTTCTAATGGGAGTCAATAATAACACTAACATTAATAATAATATTTTTTTTAAAATTACAAATAAAAGCAAGCCACTAATCACAAAATCTCTGGTATCTATATATGAATGCTAGGAGTGTGGTAAACAAACAAGAAGAACTGAAAATCTTAATTCAGGGGGGTAAATATAACTCGATATGAAAACCGAAACTTGTGGGATGACTTCCAAGATTGAAATACAACAACTGAAGGACATAGATTATTCATAAAATCCCAGAAAGAATAAAAAGAGAGGGGTTGTTGCAGCATATGTAAAAAAATGCATTCCTCTACAGAAATACAGGAGGAGATTGGCTATCCCATTGAGAGCATGCAGATTAATGCAGTTGGGGTGAAAAAGAAAGGGAATACATTAGTTGAAGTCTACCAACAACCAAGGAGAGGATGTGGATAAAACTTTTGAAAAACAAATTGCAACAATTTCAAAAGGACATGATGGAGCAGTAATGGGAGATTTCAATTATCCTGGTATCTGTTGGAAGACAAATATGGACCTTCGAAGAAATTCCCAGCTTGTGCAGCCAATAATTTTCTCCTTCAAAAAGGGGATGAAGAAACCAGAGGAGTAGCTATTCTGGACTTGAGCCTAACCAACAGAATTGACTTGGGGGAGGAAGTGACAGTAAGGGGAACTCTGGGCAAGAGTAATCATTTTCTACTAAAATTCTTGATTTCAAAGGAAACCAAAGCAGAGTATAGTCGCTCATATATATGCCGGATTTTAAAAAAGTTAATTTTAATAAACTCAGAACAAGGATAAATAATGTCCCACAGCAGGTGATGCAATCAATAAAGGGATCCAAGAAGAGTAGGAATATCTATAACCAAACAAACAAACAAACAAATATAAACATTCTGAAGTCATAACTACAAATAATTCCAAAAAGAAACAAAGATGTAAGACAGCAAAAAAAGAGCAATGTGGCTTCAGAAAAAGAACTCGAGAAACACAGTTGCTGCACTGGCTGCCAAGCACTGAAGCAACAAAGCACAGAGGTGTTGCTGTCTCTTTTAACATTCCTTTCCCTGGGTTGGGATGTTCTATCAGGAGGCCAGCTCCTGGAGCCAACGAGTTGATCAGCTGAAGCACAGAAGTGTAAGCAAGCAACAGAAAAGACTCTATCACTATTTCAGCCAGCTATGCATTCTACAACCATTTTCCTGCTTGCAGGACAGATCCGAAGTTGTCTCAGTCCTGACTGCCATTCAAGTACCACTAAGGCAGTTACTTCATGTCCTTCTTTGTTCTGTGACTAGTTTTGTACCGTGACAGCATTGGTCATGATCACATGGTTTTGTCCCTGTTTCAGTGTTCCCATGGTCATGGTAACTTGTCTCATGACAAATGTTACCTCTCGGTCTCATACCGTGACAAACACTGAATTTGTATACCTTCCTTTTTCCTTTTTGGGGGGCTTAAAAATTCTTTTATGATATTTCACTTCTGAAAAGTCAAAATTAAAACAACAACCCGAACACAGTTTTCTGAGAGAAATAATGTTTTGTTGTGTGACAGTCGATACTACACTTGTCTCGGAACAGAAAGCAGGAACAAAGAGTGACAAGGGGAAACATTACCCCAACACCAGGTACGGTATTGTCATGCTTTGCACCCTTTCCGGGGGTGTGGTTGAGACAAATTTCAGTAGTTGCGCGATGGACTTGAAGTAACTTTTGTTATACCGCTCCTAAGCGCAGCACTAACAGACAAAATGGATGTGAAGTACAGTCACCCCCCGCCATTTCGCGGTTCAGGTACTGCAGTCCCACTATATTGCTGGACTGCAGTACCTGCAGGGGGTGGCAGGGGGCGATTGCATCGCTCCCCGCTGCCCCCTGCCCCTTCCAGGAGGCCTCAGAGCCCTGTGGGGCAGCAGTGGGGAGCGATCAAATCGCTCCCCGTTGCCCCCCCAGACATGTCTGGGAGGCCTTAGAGCCGCGTGGGGGAGGCGGTGGGGAACAATCAAATTGCTCCCCGCTGCCCCCACCCGCCCCTCTGATTGCCCCCTGCCCCACCCGCCCCGCTTCCGCATATCGTGGATTTTCATGTATCGTGGGTTGGGTGGGTCCCTAACCCCCGCGATAGGCGGGGGTTTACTGTAACCGCCTAATCTACCTCGAGAGGCTAGCAGATCCAACGCCCTGTGGAACTTACTTCCACTCACTCCACACTCTTCACTTGAAAAGGAACAGCAAATATGACACAAAGAAGAAAAGTCCAAGGACTTTAACAAGATATGCATAAAATTTAAAATAAATACTATCCCATTTCTTACCTCACATACCTGAAGACACTGAAAATTAACATTTTGCAGATACAAATTTTCCTAACGTAGGTCAACTAATCATTTTACCTCTGAAGATGTGGACTCATCCACAACAGCTCACATTAAGCCTTTAGGGTGCCACAATGTTTTTGTCTACATTTTTCACTTTTGTTTTTGCCTGATAGCCATCAACACTTCACTTATCCATATGTCTAAAGAACAGGTATCCTTTTCATTATTATTTTTTTAAATACTGTATTCTTACCCTCCCTTATCCTGAAAAAAGACCCACGGCAGCTTACATCATTAAAAGGCAATATTTAAGAGCTAAAATAGTAAGTATACAAATATTTTTAAAATATTCTATTTATCACAGTACTCTAAAAATATTTTACCTAGGAACTCAATCCATCAGTGAATTGGATTCAGCACACATCTGCTTTTGGTTGCAGCTAGCCTGCCTGAGGCAGTGATTAAGAACAGAACCAGCATACCTTTAGTATTCTATACACTGGAGTGTTAGCTAGCACTCAGGGTTTCACTATCCTAATGGTTAGTTTGGGTCATGTAAGTTTGGCATATATGGGGAGAGGACAAAGAAAAGGGGAAGAATGTTTGGGTCTGGATACCTCTTTGGACATACTGGTTCCACAATGAGCCAACCTAGCTTTTTGTATTGGATTTGTTTCCTTATGCCCAGGGAGAAATATCAGTAACTGGCAGTGGCATATATGCTTGAAATAGGTGCATCTGCATCCTTCCAGAAGCAAACTTTAATCTCCTCTACATACCCAACACAAGGCATTTAAGTTTAACACACTTACACACACAATGGATGGAACATGATCAATGCAGTGTGATTAGCAATTCCTTTGCTTTGAGAGCTGCCCAATTTTTAAAAGCATTAGTAAAAGAAATGACAGTTTTTGCAGTCCAGACAAACTTTATAAGCTTTGGGGGCTGCAAAGGGTTGTCAGACCATGCAATTATGTTGAAATTCATAGATTGCTTGAATGACAGCTGGGAAAGAGCTGTCATTATTGATTCAAGAATTATTATTTGTCTTTTCTCACTGTCAGCACCTTCTAACATGGATCAGACCTCAAGACCAAGCACAAAACATTCTTGCATTCATGTCAGTAAACCAATCTCCTTCTCACTTTTTTACTCTGTTGGTATTTAACTGGTAGGCTTCTCAGAGGCAGGAACTGGTTTTTTCCCCTTATGAAATTCTACACTAATGATACCATATGCAAACTTTACCACCATAATAAAATCACCATACTATGCCCAACATGCCTACTTGCATCTGATTTCAGAAGCTAAGCAGGGCTGTACTTGTCAGTACTTAAATGAGACAGCACTTGTTCATACCTGGAATTCTCTAGGAAGTGACAGTAAACAAAAGTTTGCCAGAAACCCCAGATGTAACACAAGAGGGCTGCCATTTTATTATGAGTGTCAGAGCAGGGATCACTTCTGAGGTCCACTTGCATCTAGCAGGACAAGCCTTTCCAGATGAGGCATCTGTACCATCTTGCACAGTTCCCATTTTTTTCCCTCACTTGGTACTTTTTCTTTCTTTCTTTTTCTTCCTTGCTTGCCTGCCTGTTATTGTGGACTGGTGAAGTGCCATTTCACTAAGCCACTACTACTACTCTGCTTTTGGAGATCAGTCTTGAACTACTATAAGAAAACAGAAAAATAAAAAGGGAAGTTTCGGGCTTCTATGGTTGGTCTTGGGATAGGAAAGAGAAGATGGGAAGAAACTTCTGCATGAGGTAGCGGTTGTATGCCTCCATTGCACATAAAAAGTTAGAGATGCAGAGGGAAAAACAGGCAAGCGAATAGAGACATCTGCCAATGAGGTCTAATTTGCAGCCTTCCTTTCTACTGGACATGGTGTTGGAGCCGCTTTTGGCTCTGTTTTGAACGCATCCACTATCAAGGAGTTCGGGAGTGGATGCTTGGCAAAAAAAAACTTAGTGTCATCTCCATGAGTAGAGCTACATGTTGTTGATGTGGCAGGCCATCAAAGGTGCTGAGGATGGTTTGATCTACACGGACTTGATGCGGTCTAGCAGGGAAGGGCCAAGCCATAATGGTGGAGTTTGGGCTTTATCCAAGTGGCCCCAAAATTTGCAGGACTCTGAGGTATCTGAGTGCTGTACCGGTAGGTCCAGGACTCTGGCTATTTTGTGGATCACTTTAGAGTAGTTTTTGAAGTATTGAGGTGATGGAGACACCTCAGCATCAGGGTGTCAGAGTCCAGAAAATACCTGGGCAAAGATGCAGGAGTAGCATTAGAAAGTTCCTTGACATCAGAGGGAATGAATTGGTTGGAGGGTAGTGACCAATCCATGGAAGTTGCCAAATGGGAGATCATCCTGATCTTGATGTCGAAAGCCTGCCAGTATCGGGGGTTGGGTGGCGAGTCTGGGAGGTTGGAGTTGAAGCGTTTTGGTGTCGACAGAGCCAATTTCTTCTTCTTTTTCTCCAACAATGAAGAAGCTGATTTCTGGGTTTTGGTACCCTTAGATTTTTGGGGTTCCACACAGGAAGGTGAAGCCAAAGAGGTGGAAGCCTCGACTTGAGTTCCATCAAGCAAAGCGACTTCTCCCAAAGATATGCCGAAGTCTGCCTAAGTGCTGTTTAAGAGCGGGCTTGGGGATGTCAATGCAGTGAGAAGGTTGGTGCTCTTCTCCCAGGCAGTATAAGCAAAGCTATGTCTGTTCCGAATAGGGACTTTGTTAGGGCAAGCAGCACACTTTTTGAAAAGTCCACTGGAGGCCATTAAATGGAAGATAGGGGAGGGGGGGAAGAAAATGATTCTGCGCTGCTACTGAGAGGAGGAGGGGAGATAATAGGAAAGTAAAATGAATAATAAAGGTAGAAATAAAAGGTAGAAATAAATGTCTACATAAGAACACAAGAACATAAGAAGAGCCATGCTCTATCAGGCCAACGGCTCATCTAGTCCAGCTTCCTGTATCTCACAGTGGCCCCACCAGATGCGTCTGGGAGCGCACGAGACTAGATATCTGTCTCCTGATACTACTCCCCTGCATCTGGTCCTTGAAGTACCCTTGAAGTACCCCAGTTTTAAGCCTGGCGATCACACATCTCCATCATGGTTTGTAACCTGTGATGGACTTTTCCTCCAGGAATCTGTCCAATCCCCTTTTGAAGGCATCCAGGCCAGATGCCATCACCACATACTGTGGCAGGGAGTTCTACAGACTAACAACACGCTGGGAGACACTTCACCACCTCACTGTTTATTCCTGTCTCCAGGTCATTTATGAACAGATTGAAAAGCACCGGTCCCAGGACAGATCCCTGGAGCACACGGCTTTTCACTTCTCTCCATTGTGAAAATTTCCCATTGACACCTACTCTTTGTTTCCTGGATCTCAACCAGTTCTCAATCCATAAGAAGACCTGCCCTCTTATCCCCTGACTGTGCAGTTTTCTCAGCAGCCTTTGGTGAGGGACTGTGTCAAAAGCCATTTGAAAATCCAGATAAACTATATCCACCGGTTCACCCAAATCCACATGCCTGTTGACCTTTTCAAAAAATCTAAAAGATTTGTCAGACAAGACTTACCCTTAGAGAAACCATACTGATTTTCTCTCAGCAAGGTTTCTTCTTCTATGTGTTTTAAGATTTTCTCTTGGATGAGGCTTTCCACCATCTTCCCTGGGACAGATGTAAGGCTAACTGGCCTGTAGTTTCCTGGGTCCCCCCTCCTTCCTTTTTAAAAAAATGGGTGTGACATCCGCTATCCTCCAGTCCTCCGGCACTGTGGCCGTTTTAAGAGACAAGTTGCACATTACCGTGAAGAGATCTGCAATTTCATTTCTCAGTTCCCTAATAACCCTTGGGTGGATGCCATCTAGGCCTGGTGACTTGTTAATCTTCAATTTATCAATTAGTCCTAAAACACCCTCTTTTTAAACCTGTATTTGATTTAATTCTTTAGTCAAGAGGGGCCGTTAAGGCAGCGGAATCTGCTCACGGTCCTCTGTTGTGAAGACAGATGCAAAGAACTCATTTAATTTCTCTGCAATTTCTAAGTCCTCCTTAACCTCCCCTTTTTCTCCCTCACCATCCAGAGGGCCAACTGGTTCTCTGGCAGGTTTTCTACTTCTACCATATTTAAAGAAGCTTTTATTATTACCCTTTATATTGCTAGCCATGCGTTCCTCAAAATCTTTCTTTGCCTCTCTTAGCATCTTCTTACATTTCTTTTGCCAGAGTTTGTGTTCCTTTTTATTTTCTTCATTTGGGGAGGATTTCCATTTATAGAAAGACCTCTCCTTGCACTTTAGAGCCTCTCTAACTCCACTCGTTAACCATGCTGGCGTCCTCTTGGACTTAGAGAAGCTCTTCTTTCTTTGTGGTATGCACTAGTGCTGGTCCTCTATTACCGTTGTTTTAAACAAGCTCCATGCACTCTGAAGAGATTGGATTCTTCTAACCTTCCCCTTCAATTTCTTTCTAACTAGTTTCCTCATCTGAGGGAAGTTTGCCCTTTGGAAATCAAGGGTTTTTATGTCTGATTTGCTTCACACTCTTCCTCCAACATGCATGGCAAAGGAGATTGCAGCATGGTCGCTGTTCCCCAGAGGCTCAGTGACATTCACATCCCTGACCAGGCCCTGAGTATGAAAATCTTTTCGGTATGCTGGAGCTCTGAAAAATGTGACCAATCTCTGTTTGTGGCTAAAAGGAACTGAGTCAGAAGGTGGGAAATGGAGAGCACGCGCAGTGGGAGGAGGAGGAGGTCCTTGCCTTTTTTGGAGCTTGCTAACGGCTGGATATCTTCTGTGCAGGCGCATAAGACCCTTATGTATGCATTCACAGATGTCATGAAGAAGAAATGCAGGTTACTTACCTGTAAGTTAGGTTCTTTGAGTGGACATCTGTGAATCCACACAGTGGGTCTTCTTGCGCCTGCGCGCGAGTCTCCGGTCCTTCCAAAGCTGAAATGGTATAGGAACCTCCCCCCTCCACTGCGCATGCTCACCTCCTTCCTGCCCAGTAGCTCAGTTCCCCTCTGATCCGCCGCTGACCAACATAAATTTTACTATAGCCATGACAGAGAGAGGGGAGGTGGGTGGGTAATGTGTATTCACAGATGTCCACTCGAAGAACCTAACTTACAGGTAAGTAACCTGCATTTCTTCGTCATGGACTCTGTGAATCCACACAGCGGGTGACTAATAAGCAGACTTACCGGTGGAGGGTAGTCATGCTAGCGAGGCCATCAGGACAGTTCTTCCAAAAGCGGCATGCCTTCGTGCTCGGACGTCCAACTTGTAATGTCTCAAGAAGGTGGATGGTTGAGACCAGGTAGCTGCTCTACATATTTCTTCCAACAGGACGCCCTTGAGGAAGGCTGTGGATGATGCTACCACTCTGGTAGAGTGTGTCCTAGGTGTGGTTGGTAGAGGGGCATGCACAAGGTCATAAGCCATCTTGATTGTAGTGACAATCCATCGGGATATGGATTGGGGAGAGACTTGATGGCCTCGTGATGGCTCTGAGGTTCAGACACAAATCCTATGTGTTTTTCTTATAGGGGCTGTTTTGGCCGTGTAGAAGAGGAGCACTCCCTTGACATCCAAGGAGTGCAGGTGTTTTTCCAGGTGAGTAACCGGGTTTGGAAAGAAGGTTGATAGGACCAGGGGTTGGGAGATATGGAACCCCAATACTACTTTTGGGAGGAAAGAGATATCTGTATGCAGTTCCACCCTATTGTGGTGAAATATAAGAAAAGGGGGGTCCGCACGTAGTGCGGCTAGCTCAGAGGCCCTTCGTGCAGAAGTGATTGCCACCAGGAAAACCGTTTTCAAGGTAAGTAAATATAGAGATGTAGTAGCCATAGGTTCAAATGGTGGCTTAGTGAGACAGTTTAGTACCAGGGAGAGCGACCATTGGGGTGTTGGTCCCTGGTTGCGGGGGCGAATGTTGGCTAGGCCTCTAAGGAAACTTTTAAGCCTAGGATGTCTAAATAGAGCAGCCACTTCTGAATCCGGTGGCTGATGGGCTACTATGGCTGCCGTGTAGACTCTGAACATGGAGAGAGAGAGAGTCCTCTATTAAAAAGCAGGAGGAGAAAGTCCAAAAGGATGTGTATATTGGTGGGTTGATACAGCTGCACATGGTGGCAAGCAAATTTGATGAAGGAGGACCACTTGTGACTATATAAAGTGTTAGTGGAGCACTTTCTGGAATGGTGGAGGACATCATCTACTGTGAGGTGAGGAGCCAGGCCGTCAGGTGAAGCGCTGAGATGTCCGGGTGTCGTACCTGACCCCGATTTTGGGTGAGGAGATCCGGCGCGTGTGGCAGGTGAAGGAAGTCCACTGCCATTGTTTGAAGCACTGGGAACCACGGTTGCCTGGACCAGTATGGTGCTAGAAAAATGACACGAGCTCTCAAGTGCCTGATTTTCATGAGAGTTCGTTGTATGAGTGGTATGGGTGGATAAGCATAAAGAAGGGCTTTCAGCCACTTGGTGGAGAAGGCATCCCCGCTGGAATACTTGCCAAGACCTGCTCTTGAGCAATAGAGGGTGCATTATGTATTGGCTTGAGTTGCAAAGAGGTCCATGTATGGTTTGCCCCGCCTGGTGCATAAGCGGTTGAACATTTGTCATGAGAGGCTCTATTCGTGGTTGTCGTGTTTCAGGCGACTCAGCTCGTCTACCTTTGCATTGTCCTGAGAGGAGATGTGGATGGCAATCGGGTGTATTTGCCTTCGGATGCACCAGAGCCAGATTTTGCTGGCTAGGTGAGAGAGGGACTGTGAGCGGGTGCCCCCTTGTTTGTTTAAGTAATATAGGGCAGTTGTGTTGTCCGTTGTGACCTGGACCATCTTGTGCCTGAGGGAGAGCTCGAATGCCCAGAGAGCTTTGAAAATGGCGACGAGTTCCAGGTAGTTGATGTGATGCCTCCTCTCCTCTGTGGTCCATCTGTGGTGGATGGACAGGTGTTTGCAGGTGGCTCCCCAGCCTGTCGTGCTGGCATCCGTCATTATCTGTATTGACGGATAGCGTTGCCTGAAGGGTCTGCCCACCTTGAGGTTGGTTGAGGAGTTCCACCACCTGAGGCTGGTGAGAAGCAGTGGCGTGATTTGAAGAAGTTTGAAGGGTGGGTCTTGGTGGGGGCGGAAGCGAGCTAGGAGCCAGGCCTGCAGCTGTCTCATGCGAAGCCTGGCATGTGACAAGATTGCCATAGTTGAGGCCATCAGACCCAGCAGGTGTTGGGCATGATGAGCTGACACTTGGCTGGATCTCTTGAAGAGCTGTATTGCGCTCTTGATCTTCTTGGGACGGTCTGGCACAAGGAAGGCTTTTGCTCGACGACTGTCCAAGAGAGCTCCGATGTATTCCACCGAGTGGTTGGGAGAGAGGATGGATTTTTTGTAATTGATCTGAAGGCCCAATGAGGTGAGTAGGTGTATGGTAAGATCTCTGTCTTTCTCTGCTTTCTGTCTTGTAGAAGGTACCAGAAGCCAGTCGTCCAGATATGAGAACACTTGGACTCCCTGGAGCCGTAGGAAGGCAGCTACTGGCGCGAGGCATTTGGTAGAGACCCTTGTTGCAGAAGATAGGCCGAATGGAAGAGCCTTGAACTGGTAGGTTGAGTTGCTGATGCGAAAGCGGAGGTACTTTCTGTCCTGTGGTGCTATGGATATGTGAAAATAAGCGTCCTGAAGGTCTAGGACGATGAACCAGTCTCCCTTTTGTTGAAGTGGAATAATTGTATCCAGAGTTGACATACGGAACTTCTTTTATCTTATGAATTTGTTTAGTCTTCTTAAATCTAAGATGGGACGAAGGCCTCCATCGTTTTTGGGTATTGTAAAGTATCGAGAGTAGGAACCTAAGTACTCGTTTGATGGTACATATTCTATAGCATCTTTTAGTAACAGAGCCATGACCTCTTCTTGAAGAGCTGTAGAGGATGGCATAGTGATGACCTTTCCTAACGGAGGTCGGTGATGAAAATGGATGCAATATCCGCTTTCGAAGATCGACAATACCCAAGCGTCCGTGGTGATTTGTTGCCATGTCAGCTGGAAAGGTCGTAGCCTGATTTCCATCACGGGTAGCAAGGTGTCAGGACAACTGCTTTGGCTTCCTGTCATACCTCCTAGCCGATTGTTGTTGTCATTGGCGAGGTGGTTGAGCAGGGCGCTGGTAGGGAGACTGATGGTATTGTGGCCTGTACCTGCCCTGAGATCTTTGGTGTACAGGTGTATACAGACACCTCCAGGTCTTGGATGGGGGCCTGGAGGTTGATTGGGATGCAGTTCCATGGTAGGTGTAGGATTTGGCAGCCTTGCACATCTTTTGTATATTGTCTAAGGAGGCACCGGTGGATGTAACAAACAGCCCTTCCCCATCAAAGGGAGAGCCCTCGATGCGATTTCTGACATCATCGGTAATATTGGCCGTCCTGAGCCAAGCGTGGCGGCGAAGGTGAATGGCAGTGGTCAGTTGTTTTGAGGCTGCATCCGTTAGGTGTAAGGAGGTTATCATCTGGTAGTCAATAAGCGATAGTACCTCGGAGTAAGATGCTTGAGCTTTGATCTTATGTTCCTCTGGAAGCAGATCAATGAAGGCGGGAAAAGTTAGTAGAATATGCCGTGCATATGCCTCCATGGCACATAGGTAATTGAGTGCTCTCAAGGAGAAGGATGCCAAAGAATAGTGCCCACGACCAACTAGATCCAATTTACGAGCTTCTTTATTGCTCGGGGTGGTGTTTGAGTGAGACCTGCCTCTGTTTTGATTAGCATCCACTATAACCGAATTGGGCAGTGGGTGTTTTGTTAGAAAATCCGTGCCCTCTCCATGAGTTTTGTAAAGGTTGTCTATCCGTCTTGGAATGAGGGGATTTGATGAGGGTTTAGCCCAAGCCTCCTTTGCCCTGTCTAACATAGACGGGATAAATGCCATCTTTAGTGGTGGTGGCTTGGATTTATTCAGGTGCCCAAAAAATTTGCAGGAGTCACTGGTGGCAGGAAGTTGGACTTGCCGCCCCATGACTTGTGCAATCTTATGCACCATCTGGGAATAGTGTTTAAAGTCCTTTATTGGTGTGGCTGGTTGGGTATCAGTCATTTCCGCCTCTGAATGTCTTGATTTTGACAGGATAGAGCGGTGGGAGGCTTGAGAGTCAGCCTCAATCTCAGACTCTTCCGTCAGGGGGCGATCCATGGTCGCTGCAGAGTCTGGTAATTGTACTTGCTGGGTAGCAGGAGCAGCTGACTTCGAGGGAAGATCGATAGCAGCAGCTAGGCTCTGTTGATGTGTATCTACTGGTATGACATCATCGCCTGTGGAAGCCAGGGGGCGTGTCACTGGCTGTTTGGGGGTCGCCCTGCAGCATCGTTTGGCTCTTGATGTCAAGGATGAAGAGCCGGTGTGGGAAGAGTCTGTGTCAGAAGAACATGACACCACCTTGATTTGGCAGTGATGTTTCTTTGAATGATGCTTGCCCTTGCGGCGACGAGAGGGTGAGGAAGAGGAGGAGGACCCATGACGCCTATGGTGCTTGGCACAGCGGTGCTTAGACTTTCGACAACGAGGGGAGGGCGACGTCGAAGAGGTGGAGTCTGGTGTTTCGACTCTCGCTCTCTTTCTGGCACGACGTGGAGAGATGCTTGAGCGGTGGTCCGCTGTTTGGCGTCTGGGAGCGGGATGACTTTGCTCCTCGACCTCATAGCATGGAGGTGCCGATGACATGGAGGCAGCCTGCACTGATTGTAGATGTGCCAAAGGGTTCAAACCCAAGGTGGTCATGTCCGTGTCGAGGACTAATTGACCAGGCGGCAAGCCTGAAGACCTCACAGGGCTATTAGGGATTTCGTGGGTAATCGCCGCTTGTTCAGCAAAATGCTGGACCCAGTTATCCTCCTGAGTTGCTGTCAGTGACTGGGCGTCGAGGAGTATAGATGACTGAGCCCTTTCGATGCTGTGCACCTCTGATAACTGGGGCGCGACCGTCTTTGGCGTCGTAGTCACAGGGCGGGGTGAAAACGTCGTGGTCAAACCCAAATCCCTGGATTGGTGCTTCTCAGATGGTGCCTGAGCCGAGGCTGCTTTCTTTTTCTTTTTCTTTTCTATGGGTTTCGAGGAGGACTTAGACCTTGAGGAGATAGAAGGCATTGAAGCCTCTGAGTGGGTTGGATTGTCCATTGGTTTGAGGGACTTTTCCCAGAGGTATGCTCTTAAGCGTCCAAGGCGGTGCTTGAGGGCAGGTTTAGTAAGCTTCTTGCACTGTGGGCAGGTAGCAGGTTGATGGGCTTCGCCCAGACAGTACAAACAGAGGCTGTGTCCGTCCGCAAGCGGGATCTTATTAGGACATGCCTCGCACCTTTTAAAAAGTGCTGCCGATGCCATAAACAGCGGGCAAACGACCCGTGGAGACGGGAAAACCTGCCCCCGTAAGGGGTGGGTAAAACCAACGCAGAAGAAGATAACAACTTAAATAAACTACTAAAGTGGAGGGGGGGGGTAACTGGGATAAATAAAAAACATAACAGAGAATTCTAATGAACACTTTCCTTTTTTGTTGCAGGAACTAGGAAGGAGAACATCTAGACTCAGCGGCGGCAAAAAGGAACTGAGCTACTGGGCAGGAAGGAGGTGAGCATGCGCAGTGGAGGGGGAGATGCCTATACCATTTCAGCTTTGGAAGGACTGGAGACTCGCGCGCAGGCGCAAGAAGACCCACTGTGTGGATTCACAGAGTCCACGACGAAGAACTCAGATGTTTTGTTCTGGGGCCCCATAGATCACATACTGTAATACAAAGCAAAGCAAAGCAAAGTGTTCTGCTTATACACCGCCCCATACCACTTCAAGTAGTCTCTGGCCGGTTTGCAGTTTAATTATGCAGGCTACACATACTATAAAGTGTACTATACTGTACACACAAAATGCCAGAACTCACAAAAGACCTTGGCTAGTAGTCCACGTCCACACTATGGTTTATGTACCTGGCTGTGGAGTCTGCTCTGCTTGGGACTAACAACTGGATTTTAATCTGTATTTTTAATGTGACAATAGTAAAGTGCAATTTGTAGGCCTATACATACTCGGCAAGCTGCCCCATGACTAGAAATGGTTTGAAAAAATAAGAAGGATTGTTGAAAACAAATAAAATATAAATATAAAGAAAAATAAAACCCTAACTTGCACTTTCCTTTGAAAATGTTCCTGACTGGTGCAAGGGAGACCTCCGTTCCTCTCTCTTCCCTCTGCTTTGGAGGCTGCTTGAGATGGAACATTCTAGACAATCACCCGCAATGCAGCAGGGGGAGGGAGGGAAAAAGAGTCACAACTGGCTCACGTGTGATCGTGGGACCTGCACCAGTGACTGTATATCAAGACATTGCTTGTTGATGAAGGCAAAATTTAGAAGAAATGTTTGCAGGTCTTGCAAAATGCTTATGGTCTTAAACCAAGGTACTCTTAAACCAAGGTATTACTGTACTGCCTTTACTGTTGCCTTTTTCATTCAGCACTGTGATCAACAGGGTCCTATAATTATTTGCTTTCCAAACATTATATCCTTTTATTTAGAATATTTCAAAGCAAGCACTGTGCTAAGAAATATTCAAGCACTTCCACTATGGAGTTTCTCCATCAGTGCGTACAGTTTTCTATTCTAGTCAGTGCTGCCAGTCAGTCTAGAGATGACCTGTAGACTTCTTAACCATTTTATTTTCACACAGGTGTAGAGAGATTTTGGCTCTCCTTCTCTCCCTGCCACCCCCTGTCATGTCATTTGTCTTGGACGGTTCTGAACAACATCACATTTCATAAGAGACTGCTTAATATTTTTTGAAGCATGAAGTCTGACACATTTTTCCTTTTAGATGCCGCAGAAACCTTGCAAAAAGAAGACTGCTCATTTATTTGCCTCCAGTATTCTCTCACAGAGCAAGAATTGCAGCTTGAAGTTTTGTTTTTATTTTCACTTCTGCCTTCTAAGAACGTTTTCCATGCAAGTTCACTTACCACAGAACTTTTATGGAGAAACTGTACAGGGTGGAGTATATTCTGGGTTGATTTTTGGATGCAGGTTGTATTATAAGACACACCCAATTCTTACACCCTTAGTGTTATCAGAAATGTTTGCAAGATCAGATAGAATATACTAATTAAGTTCTCTCCCAGTGGCAAGGTCTAAGAACTACATGGACTCCTGGACACTGGTCCATCAATAAGGCAAAAGAAGTAATTAAAAAAACAAGCAACTAGCTTTTATTAAGAAAATTACATTCAAGACAGAAAAGGCAAAATCCTAATGCTAATTAGATAAACATGAGCCCCGGTGGGCACACCAGAGATGAACAATAGCATGCTCCTGCTTCTCTTCAGCAGAGAAAGGAAATTAGTCTGATAGGCAGACCCTAAGGATGTTTAACAATAGGTGCAGGAGGCAATAGGAGGCAGAGTGTCAAAAAGACAAGTATCTGGCTTCCCTCCTCTCCACCCCCCCCTTTGCGGTTGTTCTTGAGCTGGCTAGGTGCTAAGAGCTGATGCTTGGTGGATACCAGGTCAAAAAGAGTAGCCCTAGGAACAAAGCAAAGGGTTCTGCTTATATACTGCCCCATACCACTTCAAGTGGTCTCTGGACAGTTGTTATTTTTAATTACAGTATGCAGGCTCCACTGCACGGAGAGGTTATCCCACATTTATTTGAGCCGATACAACGTTTTCTATTTATTTGGGTCGATTAAAAAGTCTCACCTGGTAGTTTCCACTGCTGTTTCAAGGAACATTTTAATCATCCCACGCCAGAACTTTTAACTGGTAAAATGCTCACTTAAGTCACAGCCTCCCACCTTCTTAATATTCCCCTCTTTCCCAGTCATTCCCTTTATCCTTCCTCCATATCAACATCTTCCCGCTTGTACATTTTTTGACAAGGGATATAGCGCTGACTTGATATGACGACTTGTCAGCCTAGCACATAACATAATTAAAGGCAGCTCCAGTCTGCATGTACAGAATAGGAAGGGTCATAATGAGGATAATATGCTTCCTAGAAATATCACATAAGTAAGAATTGATATGAGTTTGAAAGTGCCACCTGTGTGCATGTATTGCTCTTCTTTCTTTAAACAGGGACTTGCAAATGTGTGGGGGCGGCAACTTGCTGAAGTGCGCCAAGATTATTATTATTTTACATAGTTCTCACTGCCCCCTTTGCGATATTATAGGGATTAGGGGATCAACAAGGTAGAAACCAAAAAAAGAGAGAAAAAGAGCAGAATATGCAGCTTATATTTCCACTTATCATACTTAATGCACTCTTTGGCCTGTTTACAGTTTAATTGTGCAGGCTACACATTCCCCATCCCCCATCCCCACATGCAAGCTGGATACTCAATTTACTAACCTCAGAAAGATAGAAGGTTGAGTCAAACTTGACTGGGCTACCTGAGTCTCTCAGGATTGACACCCAGAACATGAGCAGAGCAGTCTATATTGTCAACAATGGTTTTAGTTTTAAATGATATATTTTGTAAATATATAATCAACTTCTAGGAGCAACAGTAACATCTGTATTGCTTTAAGTGAACAAACAGTGGTTCCCAATCTTTAGTCTTCAGATGATTTTAGACTATTTTATTAGTTTATTTAAAATATTTTTACCCCTCCTTTCTCCTTAAAAAGGACCCAAGGGAGTTTTCTTCATTACAAGACAATATTTGAAGCTAAAACACATACAGTATACAAATATTAAAAATGACTAGTGGAGAAGGCTTCTGGGAATTTTAGTCCAAGAACAGCTAAGTTACCAAAGGTTGGGAAGCACTACTTTATAAAACAGAAATCTGTACATTATACTTACTGTATTTTACATTGTTTATTTAATGCATCATGTGTGCTACAGTTACATAATCAGTGCCTAACATATTGAACCACCAGGCCTTAATCTATGTAGTGAAAAAGGATCTAAGTAGAATATGAAGCTCATTTTGGAGGCTTGCACTGGTTCATACACATGATGGAAGGTGCCACATGTTCCCTTACCCTGCCATGACAAGCTGGATCCTCCACTCACCTGCTGACATGTGGTCCTCTCCTCCTCTTCCTTGGCTGTTCAACCAGCCCCTAGTACAGTGGTGGCAAACCTCCAGCACCCCAGATGTTTTGGAACCCAACTCCCAGAATTCCGAGCATAGATTGCCAGTGACTGAGGACTGTGGGAGTTGTGGTCCAAAACACCTGGAGTGCCACGACTGCCCTAGTAGGAACAAGGGTTTCTTTGTCCCCACTCCTTGGCTGATCCCCTACTCAGACAAGGATGTGGGACAGGCAAACCCATGCTCCCTCTGGGGACTGAAGAGAAGGGGGAGAGAGGCATGCTCTGAATGGTAAGTGGGTCATTTGTTGGGAAAGGAATTAGCAGCACCTCTGGGGCCACATGTATGAAGTGGCATGAACCTCCAAAACGAGGTTCGTGCCCATCTTTAGGCCCACATAATTAGGGACAAAATAAATAAATAAATAGAGATTCATGGTGTCAGCAGAACTGGAATGAGGGATATTCAGCAGGCAAGGAGAAATGAACTTGCCTTTGAGTATAGTGAATAGACAGCAACAGCAACAACAATAGCAATAGCAACAGCAACAGCAGCAACAGCAGCAGCAACAACAACAACAAAAACAACAACAGTAAAAAACAACAACAATCTTAGAACTGTAGAGCCAGAAGAGACTCTGTGAATCATGGAGTACAGCGCATATTTGCCACTAACTGCAATCTCACCAGTTTATGGGGAAGACCTCTTCAATAAGCTTTCCAAAGTATACACCACCACAAACCCTTTAAAACTATGGGACAGCAGTGGAAACACCACAAAACAATCAGGTAATACTTGCAATTGCAGAGCTTATGCGAAGTTTTAAAAGTTTGGTATAATACTTTTGTGTGAGTAAAGCTTTTTAAATTTTCCTGATCTGTCTTTAAAGCCAGATGGTTAGTTTTAAATACCCAATATAATATTGTCAGGCTTTTTGACAGAAGCTGAAACGCAAATTCTTCTGGATCATTTAAGTGTGATATGCCCTAAGGACCTCTGGCACATGGTGCAAAAGATAAAGTTTTAGGCCACATTAAATACAAGGATTGATGTGTGTTGACTCTGTATGTTTCCCCTATAGGCACAGATGCATCAAATCATTTAACCAAATTAAATTATTTCGACAGGTTGACAACAAACCCCACAAAAGTCAAATGATTTTAATGCTACATTAATGACATTTGATTCAAAGCTAATTTCAAAACAAGTTATGTGAAGACTGAGATATTTCAGTATGATTTAATATGTTGAAAACATAAAGTTGTCACAACATAATTTTTATTCGGCATGAAGATTACCTTTACTGTTCTTTAAGCAAACCATGCACAGGCTATAGAGCAATCAGCTTGCTATTTCATTCTTGCCATGCCATCATCATTCTGGATATTAGACTAAATATGATATTTATGGGGTTATTTGTCACTTTTCTGCCTTTTTCAAAATCTGTGACCTTTTAACATGGTTCAGATGAGTGGTTTCTTGGACTGATGGAGAAAGGGAGGGAAAGCTGTGTGTGCACAAAATTCTCCTCATGTTCAACACTCCTGTTTGTTTTATTTTATTTTTTAACAGCTTAAGAATGGAGAGGAAATCTTCATGTACAGATGCAACAGAATTTACCATAAAACAAATTCAAAAACCTCAGATGGACTACAATTGCAAACACACATGTAGAAAACCCAAAGTGACAGGTGATACCTCAGAACAGTTAGTTGTGTGTCATCAAGATGGAACCAGCCTACACAGATTCTAGCAAGGATTTCAAGGCCAGTGAGATATTTAAGGGCTAATTTTACCAGTTCCACTCTCCCAGTGAGTTGCCACTGGCAAACTGAGATTTGACCAAGGACTCCAGAGTCCTGGTCCATTGCTCTATCCCAGGGGTCTGCAACCGTTAAGACATAAAGAGCCACTTGGACCCGTTTCGGACGGGGAAAAAAACCTGGGAGCCGCAAAACCATTGCGACATTTAAAAAAAATATAACACTGCAAATATATTTTCCCCTCCCCTCGCTCCTGGCTTTTTGGGCGCTCGCAAGCAACACACTCCCTTGCACGCTCCTTGGACACGCTGCGCCCCGGCGCCGGGCTCGGGTGGGGTGGGAAGGAGTGCTGGCGGCTGCGGCTCCTCCGGGCACCCCCAAAGGGCTTCTGAGAAGGAAGCCAATGAAAGTTGCTTCTTCGGCACTTCGGGCGCCGGGAGAGCGAGCAAGCGGGCGAGCCCGAGCCGCCGCTGCCTCCCCCACCCCGCCACCCTGTCCACGAGGGTTTCCATCGAGGCCCGCACCTGCCTCAAGTTCTCCCGTGCGCGCAACTGTGGTGGCTGCGTGTCCGCCAGCTTCGGGGAGGGCCGGGCTGGGGGGGGTGGGCGCGCAGGAGGCACGTTCTGTGTGTTGGAATGGAGCAGAAGGCAGCTGCTGGAGGGCTTTCGGAGAGAGCGAGAGCGAGAGCGAGCGAGACAAGCAGGCAGGCACAGAGGCGCTCCGCTCCGCTCGGCTCAGCTTCTCAAACCAGGTGGCGTGCCGTTGGCCTCCCCGGGTGGCCAGGGGCCCCTGAACAACTTGAGCCCGGCACCCCCACCCCGCCGCCGAAACCAGCTGACTCCAGGAGGGAGCCGCTGGAAGTCTAATAAGAGAGACCCCTCCTCGGGCTGGGGGGGGCTCGAACTAGCTGTCACGCCGTGTCCCTCGACTGCCAAGTTGATCTCGCGCAGGAAAAAGAAAAGCCGACTTCCTCCGTTGCTTCTCGCCTCTCCGCCGCCGCTGCCGCTCCCCCCTCCCCGCTCCCGCCGTCACCAACCCCTTGCTTGTTGGGCCAGAACTGACAGCACCGGGCAAGGAAGCAGGGCGGCGGCGGCGGCGGTGGGGGGTGGGGGGGAGAGAGAAGACTAGCCGTGGCCCCCTCCCCATGCCGCCTTTCTTGAGGTTCCCATTCCGCCCTCGCTGCCTTCTGCCCGGATCCTGCAGCCATGGTCTGACTCTCCCCCCCCCACACACACACTCCATCTCTCCCTCCTCCTCCTCCTCCTCTCGCCCCCACCCTCCATGGAGGAGGGAAGCGCAGCCCAAGTGCGTTGTGCCCACACCGCTTCCACTTTGGGGGGGGCAGTTTTTAAAAATCTTCCAAAAATAGTACAGGAGGGAGAGGAGGGGAATTTCTAATCTCTCTCTCTCTCTCTCTCTCTTTCGCGGAGACACGCCGTGCGCGCGCCCGCTCCCCCGCGTTTTTGGAGCTTCATCCCGGCAAGTTAGTGCAAAGCCGTAGGTTTTTTGGGGGGGGGCTATAGCGAAGCAAAAGGAGAGAGAGAGAGAGAGAGAGATGCCAACTGCACATGTGCAATGCTTGGAAGGGGAAGGGGGGAAGGAAGGTTTTCTCTTCCTCCACATTGAACCGTCCTGTCTAAATGCTGCCCCCCACACACACACACCACACACACACACACACACACACACACACACACACACACACACACACATCGCTTCTTCCCCCTCCCACCAAACACCCACGCAAGAAAGGAAGGGGAAGGGGGGAAGGAAGGAAGGAGGGTTTTCTCCTCCCATCTTTTTTTCTCGGGGGGGGGAGGCAACAATCCAGATCTGGGAGGTTTTCTTGAAGTTAAAAAAAGAAAGAAAAAAGGCTGCCGTTCGGCGGGCACTTTCCACCACGCCTCCCTCTCTCTCTCTCTTGCTCTGAAGAAGAGGGAGCATGCTGAGAGTGTGGCCGCGCTTGGCTTCGCGCCGCCTTGTGGGACGGGCTGTCCTCGCGATATTCGGCGCCTTTGTATTGAAATTTCTGAACCCTCCCGGAGCCGCGGCAAATGTTCCAAAGAGCCGCATGTGGCTCCGGAGCCGCGGGTTGCAGACCCCCGCTCTATCCGCTAAACCACACTGGGCACTAAGGTACTATACAATAATCCTGCAAACTTAAACAGCTATGGACACACAGCAGGTCAAAGAACGTGAATGCAGAGGCATGAACATGATCCTCTTCCAAGCCTAGATGCAAGATGTGTCACAAGAAACTGAATGTGGGCTAGTGCAGAGAGTGATGGAGTAGGACTCAGAAGGCCTGGGTTCAAATCCATGCTTAGCCATGGAAACTCACTAGTAAAGCCACTCAAATATCTCACACATTAAAAGCTCTATTCAAGTTGCTTTAAGTCGGTTTCAAATTTCAACAACAGCTGTGTACCTATACATAACTCTGGCCAGATCATTACAGGTCCCACCGGTGTTATTCACAACATGATGGGTTCTTTTACTTGGTTGTCATCTAATGCCCTATATGCCATGTTCTTGCAGCAATGCCTCTATGCTTTCTACATACCTCAAATAAGAAAATCAGTATGCACACACACATGCACACACAGTACATACATATACATGCATGCTAGCATGCTTGCATCAACAAACTAACATGGTTACTATCAAATGGCAAACCACTGCACGGACATAATCCCAAGAGGCACACAAACAGTACAGAATATTTTTAATATTACATATACAAAGCTAGCATTCTAGTTTTGAGTCATACAGTCCTCTGAAATTGTCTATACATACAGTCCTCTGAAATTGTCTACACATACAAATCATTAGGCTGTATTATTTTAATCAAGGGGTCTATTTGCTCCATACACATATGGTACTCTTTACATAAAATAAGCTTGCATACATAATTATCAACCCAGACATCTTCATTACATGTTCTACAGTAGTAAACCTTTAAATCATGCCTACCATAATTTTCTCTGTAAACAAACACAGAATTTCCCTCAATATACTGCACACACACATATTTTTAAAAATATCCTCAGAAGTTCCACTTTTCATTTATTTCATTAACTTCCATTTTGACTTGCCAAGTTCTCTCTCATTATAGCTTTATAATGAGCAAACTGATTTTTTTTAATATATCAGGGTGCTTGACAAGTGGTATTCATTAAGCATTGAAGCCATTACACTTGGCTCTGTTGCTACAGCTAATAAAAATTTGAACAAGCTGTGATCACAGAGCAATCCCACATTTTGCTGATAAAATTAAGCACAATCTTCCACATTCCAGAGATAAACTGGTGGGTACCGATCATCAGAAGGTCATTAGTTAGGTTCATGGGGTTACTGTCAGATATGGCACTTGAGAGCCTGAAACTAGTCTTTTTGAAGGACCTCTGGTCTGGTGGCTGTTCAAGATTTATTGACTCTCATAGAATGAAATAGCTATACCTTCATATTATATGCCCAACTCATGCTGATCTGGTCTGTCCTGAAAATGAGCGGTGAATAGAGATGGAAGCAAATCAGAAAAATTGTGATTTGTTTTGATTCATGATTCATCAAGGTTGATGAATTGTGAATAACAAATTTAGGAACTTTTTGTAATTTTTCGTATTGGTTTTTTACTTTAAAACCATTTAAGCACCCCCCAAGGAACCTAGATACACAAAATAGCAAGAAGACTTTCCTGACTCCCCTCTACAAGCTCTACATGTTTGATGAGGTTTGGGTTTCAGACATCCAATTTACACACTTACAAATAGGGCCTACCCAGTGCCCCCTTGCACCCAGAGACACTGAAATTGCAGAGGGGCACTAACACTCCTCTCTACAATCCCTGAAAGTTTGATAAGCACTGGGTTTCAGACATCCAATATAAATACCCACAGAGTGGTTTGCCCTAGGAAAGCCAGCTTGGGGAAGGCAAATAAATCTTCACCAGAATGGTTGCAAAAGCGAGTCAGGGGAAACTCCATTGCAATTTTATTGTCTCTAGGAGCTTTAGGG
This sequence comes from Phrynocephalus versicolor, assembly GCA_023846285.1. NCBI lineage: Eukaryota > Metazoa > Chordata > Lepidosauria > Squamata > Agamidae > Phrynocephalus > Phrynocephalus versicolor. The sequence continues at coordinate 92,196 of JAHTLZ010003305.1, read as the reverse complement.
AACATTTTAGAGCCCAACAAATCTAACAAATTTATAATCCATCAATTCATATTTGTCAGGGGCATCAATTCATATGAATATGAATTGATTAATTTAGTAATTTCTGGATGAATTCTGCACTTCCATTTTTAAATTGTGCCCATCACAAGGTGAAACATTTTAACTTTATGTTTCCAGGGATACATGGATATTTGGCAAAGGCGCAACTGTAGGGCTAGAATATGATTTATTCTAGTCACCCTGAATGATAACAACTCTAACTGGGTATAGAAACCTCTTGAGGATGTAGTGGATAACTGCTTTCCTCGTGGTCGGGCTGGCTACTGAACTATGTTGCTGACACAAGGCAACTTTATAAACATTTCATCAACACTTTCGTCCCCAAGAAGACATGGACATTCTGACAGGTAGCAATGAAGAAATTGAAGTAACTGAAAGACCATTTTATTGTGACAACACCCTGGAAGCAGGAGAAATTCATATGTAAATCATCAGCCAATCCCAGCAGGAGGGCGGGGGATTGTATGGTATAAAAAGGGCAGAGCTGGGACTGTGAGGGAGTTGAAAGTTGAAGAGTTAGGAGTTGGGAGTTTAAACTGAGAAAGCACAGCTCTGTTAGAGTTCAGTCAGGCAGGTTAGGTGTGAGGGCTTTACTATTTACTGTTTATTAAAGGCAGGGAGGCTTGAAGATTTGATTTAATCTATTTTATGTTTAAGGCAACGCATACCAACTTCAGTCATTGTTGTATTTATTTATTTTATCAATAAACATAATCATTATTTTTATATTATACATCTGAGTCTGTCCCAGTTCATAAGGCAACGATTTAAAAGGTGGCAGCATTACCGAGTGGATTCTGTGAAGATTAATAATTTGGTTCCCTACACTTCACATTTTCATCACAATCACACGTTTAAAAGGGAGGTGTTGTCACACCATTTCCATTCCTAATTATTCGAAACTAAATACCCCCCCCCCCCCCGGTTTTGTACATTATTTCTCTGTAGACAATATTGTTACTGTTTTCGTATATTGTCAATTAATGAAAGCTTCAGTCTAATGAAATACAATTTTGATATCTGAACATCGGATGGAAATTTATAGGGTGGTCATAGTATATAACATCACAATTGTGCATCAGTTTAAATGGTTGCTATATTCATTCTAGCCTGAATGCAAGCTATAGTCAATTTTACCACCCCTCATTATTTCACTGCCATAATTTTGCCTCTATTTTTCTTAGCATTCATTAGTCTACCCACTCCAGTTTTCTTACAACTAATTCTTTGAAGCCAATTTCATGATGTCTTCATAGTCTGAGTAACAGTTCACCATGCATTCACATCAGCAAATAGCAATAGTATGAAGGGGATAACAATACATTCCTTAAAATTAGGAGACTCTTTTTATGTTTGCCCTTCACATTTCTAATATTTGATACCAAGAAGCACAAGACACCTAATCTGCCACCTTCACAGTAAAATATAAATAAACCTCTTCAAAGGAAGCTGCTATTAAATCAAAATTTGCCTGCATTTGTGGAGCTGCAACTCAATTGTCAAGGGAGAATAAATCACACTAATCCTAGTTTCTAAGTTTTTTTCTCAGTTTACTGGGTAACGAGCTTCATATATTATTAAGTCAATGAAGATGAGAATGACAATATATCATATATACTCGAGTATAAGCCAACCCGAGTATAAGCCAAGGGCTTAATTTTACCCTCCAAAACTGTGAAATCTTATAGACTCGAGTATAAGCCAAGAGTGTTTTTTTCCCGTTATACTTGAGTATATATGGTATAGTGGCCAAGCTCTAAAGGGGCTGGGGTTAGTAATTAGCAATCTGTAAATTAATGCATATTGGGGCAAAAAATGAAAACTTTATCAATTTATGGGCTCTGAGTTATCCATGATGAATCAGGAAAGAGATCTTGATGTGTTGGTGGACAGCTCAAGGAAGGTGTCTACCCAATGTGTGGCAGCGGTGAAGAAGGCCAATTCCATGCCAGGGATTATCAAAAAAGGGATTGAAAATAAAACAGCCAACATTATAATGTCATTATACAAAATGATAGTAAGGCCACACCTGGAGTATTGTGTACAATTCTGGTCAACACATCTAAAAATGATATAGTGGAACCGGAAAAGGTGCAGAAGAGAGCGACTAAAATGATCACTGGGCTGGGGCACCTCCCTTACGAGGAAAAGCTAAAACATTTGGGGCTCTTTAGTCTAGCAAAAAGGCACCTGAGGAGATGATTGAGACATACAAAATAATGCAGGACATGAGTAAAGTGGATAGAGGGACGCTCTTCTCCCTCTCACAAAATACTAGAATTAGGGGACATACACTCAAATTGAGGGTTGGGAGAGTAAGAACAGACAAAAGAATTTTTTTTTCACCCAGTGCATTTATTCTGTGGAACTCCCTGCCACAGGATGTGGTGATGGCATCTGGTATGGATGCCTTCAAAAGGGGATTGGGCAGATTCCTGGATAAGAAGTCCACCACAGGTTACAAACCATGATGGAGATGTGTAATCTCCAGGCTTAAAACTGGGGTACTTCAAGGACCAGATGCAGGGGAGTGGTATCATGAGACAGATATCTAGTTGGTGGGACCACTGGGAGATACAAGAAGGTGGACTAGATGGGCCTTTGGCCTGATCCATCATGGCTCTTCTTATGTTCATATGTTCTGGGAATGTGGAGGCAATTAGGGAGGTAATAGAGTAAACTCCTTGATTGCCTCCACAGTACTTGCACCATTGTCAATACTACCTCAGTCCCTTTAGAGCTTCATAACTAATTCCCCTTACCCCTAAATCTTTCTGGATTTCAGGAGGTTCCCTAAAATTGCTTCAGGAAGCTACCCCTGCTACTTTGGAGTCCCAAGATAAGTAAATTTTGATTGCATATTTTAAAAATAATTTTGGATACATATTTTTATAAACATGCACTCAAAACATGCACTTACTTTTGGGGCATCAAAGTAGCAGGGGTACCTTCAGAAAGCGAATTTAGGGAACCCTGGAATTTGGAAACATTTGGAGGTAAGGGCTAAGTTATTAAGCTCCAAATGGGTGCCCCTAGGGGGGGGACTTCTAATTGGAATTATATGGGAGGAAGTGGCAGCCTTATCTCCTACCTGAGCAGCTTTGGAGTAGAAGATTTTTAGTAAGGACACCCCCTTTGGAACATCTTAACTCAGGCCCCCTTACCCCCAATGTTTTCAAATGTTAGGGGGGTTTCCTAAAATCACTTTCTGAAGGTACCCCTGCTACTTTGGAGTCCCAAGGTAAGTAAATTTTGATTGTATATTTCTAAAAAATAATTTTGAGTGCATATTTTTTTAAAAGCATGCACTCAAAAATTACTTACCTTGGGGGCACCAAAGTAGCAGGGGTAGCTTCAGAAAGCCATTTTAGGGAATCCCCTGAAATTTGGAAACATTTGGGGATAAGGGGTGAGTTATGAAGCTCCAAAGGGGGTGCCCCTAAACCTTCTCATTGGAATCGTATAGGAAGCGGAGGCACTGCTATCACTCGCCTGATCAGGACTTGCCCTTTGCCACCCTCCCCAAGCCATCTGAGCACCTAATTTTACCCCCCCCCCCAACTGGGGAACTTATTGACTCAAGTATAAACCTATGGTGGGTTTTTTTTCCAGCCAGAAATAAGGGCTGAAAACTCGACTCATAATCGAGTATATACGGGTTGAAAAAATAACTCATATAGGTTCTGTGGAAACACTGTGACATTTATTTCTCTTTCATGTAGAGACTGGTAAAGTTCTTAAATTAGAAAATATCTGTACGTATTAAGCAGATAATTCAGATGAAGTACACATGGTTGTCAGAAAACATTCTGGTGCTTCATGTAATCTAGTCCATTGTGGTGCTTCATGTAATCTAGTCCAAACATGAGATCTGAAACTCATAATCCAGCAGTGTAGCTAAAGATTTTGGAAAAATCTGGCAGGAAAAATTCCTGCCAGATATTTCAAAAAACTATGTTCAACAATGATACATTCCTGGGTGTTTCACTAGTTCATCAACTAGACACTGCAAAAACTTCCTTCTCACCTGAGAAGTCAACCAGCTAGCACACAACAGGAAAAAACAGGCTCATAATTCAAATGTAATAGCAATCCCTTAATTTAGCTGGAGATGAGGCATGTTAGATGTGAAGCTGTGAAGGCCGGGTTAAGTAACCTTCATCTTGAGATGTCAGGCATATTTCAAAATAATATCTATGTGATTTATCCTCAAGACTTAGTGAAACCTTTTCATAGGGATAGGAGGAGAAAAACAAAAACAAACAAAATCAGGCATATCACCTTAGGTTTTTCTAATCTCTCCCAATTTCCCTGCAGTATAGTCATTTATTGTCTTATTACCTCTCAAAAGAAAGGGAACACATTATCCAGATATCAGCAAATTCAAGGGACATTGAGCTTTTATAATTCAAGAGCAAGCAACTAAACAGCAGGGACGCAACCTGACCTCAAAATATGTTTTGAGGACACTAATATCCTGTTAGTATCCAATGCAAAGGCACTTACTGTCAACACAACAAATCCAAATTATACAAAGTCTCTGGGAGATTCTGGTGTGCCCTCTTGTGACCAATATTCCCACCCACTCATTTGCATTCAATGGTGATAGGCATGAAGGAAGTTGAGCAAAAAATAAAAATGTAACTTCCTAAAAGCCCTGCAGAATGCCAAGAAAGACAAGCTGTCATACTTTGAATGCTGCTGCTGATCATGATAAAAAGCAATAAAAACAATGATGATGTTGTATTGCAAAGACATTTCAAACTTACGGATGGATGCCCTTCACAGGGTTTTAGCGTTCAGATGTTGTTTTCCAGTCCCTCTTTCTGATGGTGGTCTGGGACCTTGCGCCCTGCCCAAGGCTATCCATGGGATGGGGCACAGAGCATCATCAGCCACACATAACCCAACAAAATCATTGTAGCGTGAATGACAATTCTGTCTGAATTTCAGCTGGCAAATTCATTACTTGTATCACTGACTGGAAACTTACCATTGGAGCGGTGGATACATGTGTGTTGATTATCACTCAGGAAAAAGCCTTCCTTGCACTGGCATTCATAGCTCCCCATAGTATTGACACATATCTGCTGGCAGCCACCATTATTATCCAGACACTCATCAACATCTAGAGAAACAAGTGGTGATAAAAGTTGTTAATATATATTGAGGAAATAACAATTCTAAATAGTAATTCATCAAGTCAACATTCTGAATGAGAACACCAACCTTCTGAAGTTTGTGGAAGGGGGCTACTTCTCTAAAAGTAAGCCTGAAGAAGAGGACTGAAATTATACTGATGAGGCTACAGATTTAACAAAGCCTACATTAGCTTCTCAATAAAATACAACACATGTGTTTCCTTGTGGCTCTCTTACTAAGGGGTACAAAGCACTTATATTTGATGACTGGAGTGACCAAGAACAGCCCTGACAAAGCTACAGTACTTCAGGAACTGCAGATAATTTTATTTTTATTTTTATTATATTAATGTATTTTATGTTTATTTAATTGTATCAATTGATTAATTTGCAGTGTACTGTATTCCTTAATTGTTGTAAACCACCCACAGTGACCTTGCTGCCAGATGGGCGGTATAGAAATCCAATAAATAAATAAATAAATAAATAAATAAATAAATAAATAAATATGAACAACAGAATGTTGATTACCATGGTTGCTGAGGAACTGAATGTAAGGGTCAGTACCAAGGAGAATACATACAAGAAAAAGTGTCACAGCAGCAAAAGGAAGGCGATATATAATAAACAATGACTGAGCAGTAGTAGACACAGTCTGAGTGGATACAATTAGTGGGAGAGAGACGGCTGTAATGCCTTGAAGGTGGCTCTATGGATGCTGAGATGTGACAATAAGAAAAAATATATATAGTGTGTTGATGTACATGTTGACTATGGACATTTACCAATAGAGAACATTTTGTTGAGTGTTTTAACAGGAGAAATTGCCTTGTCTGAGGAGAAAAGCCTGATTGCGAAAAAGCCTGTCTGGATCAAGACTGGCATATTTTGCTTGTTGAGGAGTTGTGCCTTTCACTTAAGCATAAAGGAGGTACTTGTGCTAATCTGCAAAAGTAACCTTACCTTTCAAGTAGAATTGTATTTTAAAAAGGCCCTGGAGCCATAAGTCCTGAGGGGAAATAAAAGACTCAAAAAGAAAAAGAAGGGAAGCATAATATGGTAGAACAAAGCCCCCTCCCTTATCTCGTGCACAAAGGGGATGACTAATGTTTTAAAGGAATAATAATAAGAAAAATGTTACAAAAGAACTATGTAAGTCAATCTCTCTAAGGTATTCTACAAAGTGTGCTGCTGTGGCAGACAAAATAGAATTGAGGGACAGCCTGCCAACGTATGCTGAGGACAGGTGGAACATGTCTGCTGTAATCTAGAAGGTTCTGAACTGTGGCTCTGTACAGATGCCAGTCTACACATGTAAATGCATAGAGACTATAATGAAGAACTGATATATTGCCATGAACGTAGGACTCCATCTTATTCAAGACTTATGAGAAAACGACAAGAGAATGTAGTGACCACTAATTCGGATGGATTTAAAGCTGGTTTAAATGACTTTATGAAGAAATGTCTACCAATGGCTATTTACCACTATAGTAATATGGGGAATATTGCCACTTTCACAGACAGAAGTTCCCTGAGTACTAGATAGCAATGTAAATAAATAAATGAATAAATAAATAAATAAATAAGAGAAAGTTCATTGTATTTGTGCCCAGCTTATGAACAATAGGAAGTATTACAATTTACACTGCTGGAAAATAAGTATGGATTAAAAAGAATGATGATCCATTCGAGGAAGGTAAACTCTGATATGTTCCACCTATAAGTCCCATTTTACAGGTAGAACTTACTTGCCCAGAAAAAAAATTGGAAAAACAATATAAAAATCACTAAATTTATAAACTTTAAAGAAAATATATACAAGATGTTTTACCAATGGTATTTATCTCCTGAAAAACTATTTAAAATGTATAAAAATATTTTGGATAAGTGTTGGAAATGTAAGGTACAAGTAGGGAGCTTTTACCATGCCTGGTGGACATACAGAGAAGTTATAAGTTATTAGCTGATGCTGCATCAATGTTTGCAAAAAATATTTGACCTTCATATACCATTTATATCTGAATTAGATATAAAAATCAGATATGCTGTGACCAGCTATGATTTTATGTGCTAGGATTTTATGGGCTACATACTGGAAGAACAAAAAAAATCCCTATATTAGAAGAACTGATTGGGAAGATATAATGGACATTCTGACTGAACTCCTGAAAGAAATGACAGTTCTAAATGCAAAAGAAAGTTGGAGACCAATATACATAGATGGATTCATGGCAGAAATTATTTAAGAAACATAGTAGCTTGTTACAGGTAATTTAACACTAAGACCAAATAATGTGATATAATGAAAATATGGGAACAAATTATATAGAAAATGAGATGTTAAAATATAGAATTGTTTGAAAGATGTAAGAAAAAATAGCGATTACGATGCCTCCTCTCTCTATGTAACATTTTATCAATCCTTTACCATCCCTATTACCACTTCCTTTTCACCTATATATAATTAGAAAACTGTAATGATTTTTTTAAAAAAGAAGTTACTAGCCTAGTATAGATAATGTGAACACAAGTTTTCCCCAAGGACATTGGTAGTGCAGTACACTGAAGCTTCCAGATTCAGTCCTGGGATTCTTAGGTACAAATGAGAAATACCGTATTTATCGGCGTATAACACGCACTTTCCCCCCTGAAAATAGGGGGCAAATGATGTATGCGTGTTATACGCCAATATGCAGTCTGTCCAGTCGGCCACCGCCTGGCGCCCCCACCCGCTACCCCTCCAGCCCGCCCGCCCACCCGCCCGCCCAAGCGAGAGAGAGGGAGGAGAGCAGAAAAGGCCCGCCCCTTCGCTCCGCGCAAAAGCTCGGCCTAACCTGGCCCTTTAAGAAAACTCTGATTGACCGGGACACGGACCAACGAGCAGTTGATCTAGGCCAGGGCAGCCCCTCAGGCACCACCCATGCATAGGGACAGGAGGGGGAGGCCGGAGCCCGAGTGGCAAGGAGACCAAACCAATGAATGGAAAGGCGGGTGGGCGGAGGGCGGGGGGGCCATGGGAAGCCAATTGCGGAAGCTGGTGGGCAGGGCTGAGTTTTAGGATGATGTCATTCGGTGGTTCTTTAGGGGGGGAAGGAGGGGAGGAAGAGAGGAGGAGAACGAGTTAAAAAAATCGGATGCATCGCAGGTAGATGTGGGTTGGGTTGGGTTGGGTTGGGTGGGGAGGGGAAGGGAGGGGTGGGGTGGGGTGGAGAGTCGGGGGGGGGAAATATACAATATTCGTGCAGTATCCTCAGGAAACGTCCCGGTTAAACGATCAAAGGAAATGCAGTCTGTCTGGTGAAAAGAATGAGACATTGCAGCATTCAGGGTGGAAAAAAAATGCACCAAATGCCTGCAAAGGGAGAAGCAGAGAGAGAGAGAGAGAGAGAGAGAGAGAGAAAGGTAGAAATCGGAGAAAGTTCTTTATTTGAAATTTAAATTTTTTTCCTGAAATTTCCCTCTTAAAATGAAGGTGCGTGTTATACGCCTGTGCGTGTTATATGCCGATAAATACGGTAATGTTTTTTTCCCCTTTCTTCACCATCTTGCCAGATATTTCTTCTATTTTGCTTTGCCTTCGTATTAGTATAGCTATTTTATTCATCTATTCCACCTTTTGTTTTCGTATTACAGTGGTACCTTGTATAAAGGAATTAATTCATTCCAAAGGAAATTATGTTAAGCAAAATTTCCTTTATACAAATTTCCCATAGGAATGCCTTGAAAACAGAGTAATCCCATTTTTATGTTGTATGGATTCACCCCATAGGCAATTTTGTTAAGCAAATTTCCCCTACCTCTGGAATGTTTTATGTTGTACAGATTTTTTTGGTATACAAACTGTTTGTTATAAAAGGGTCCACTGTATCATTATTATTTTTAGTTGCATTGTTGTTATTTATTGCTTGTTTTTTAATGTTGTAAACCGCCCGGAGTTCCTCCAGAAGACGGGTGGTATATAAATTCATAAATTCATAAATAAATAAATAAATAAATAAATAAATAAATAGAAGCCCCTACATTTCACATTTGACAACATTGAGCTAAATGGACAAATTAAGTAGAAAACAGCTTCTTGTGTGACTTTCAGTATGATCTGCTCTAGCAGGGAATGAAGAAATGGCAAGGGGATGCTTTTATTACTTCTAGGCAAGCATATTCTTTTTAACATTAAAACAGAAATAGAAGGAAATGAAGTGAAAATGCCCTTTATATTTAAGAGTTCATTAAGTGGCACCTTCATCTCAAACAACACTTTGTGTCTGGTAATCTGTGAATTACAGTTATGAGGTTGCACCCTGGAACATCTTCCAAAATCAAAGCTCCATGTTTCTCAAACGTAGCAGTGAAGTGCTTATCAAATGTCAAGTGCATTGAAATCAAAGCTCCATGTTTCTCAAACGTAGCAGTGAAGTGCTTATCAAATGCCAAGTGCATTGAATTTACCAGCATGCAATTATCTGTCATCACTGCCATAATGTAATTGGGTACTCCTCTCCTTCTCCGGTGTGAGTTCCAAGCATTTCAAATTTAGGCAATTTAAGTTCACTTAAGGGGGCTATTTGGGGGAGTAAATTGTTTTTGGTATCATTCAAACACTGGAATAGGTGAGACTGTAGCACTTTAAAAATCAATACTTAAATGGAAGCATATTTTTAAAGGTATTGACAGAGCCCTAACAATAAAACCCTTGTTCCTGGCATTTTGCAGATTGCAAGGGCAGTTCAGCCAACCATTTTTTTCTGTATTTATTTCGCCACTGCCTCTTATAATATTTGCCCTTTTACCTCTTTAAAGAAACCAAAAACTAACTATACAATAATGATTGGCTATAATGGAATAAGATAATGCACAGCAATGGCACACCCACACCCGTTTTGTGTGTGTGCTATTCTTATTTTTATTCTACTCTTGATAACATCTGTACCACAAGATGTGTCATGACACCATCACAGTGTGTATTTCTTTGTCCCTTTAGATGATTCTAACACGAGACTGGGGAACGTGGGAAGAGTAAACAGACAGCATGATGCCATCACATTAGACTTTACCAGAAAGAGGTGAAAGAGAGAAAACAGCCCCTTGCCTCTCTCGTAATACTTATTTTCAACCTACCTTCTTCTACAACCAATCTATTGCACAAGGCACCATTTCGAGGCAGTATCATTTCAGAACATGCATATGAGAGCACCCATTTACAATATTTTTCTCTGCAAAAACAAAGGAACAAAACAAACTTCCCTACAATTAAAAAAGAGGGAGCAGAACCACACTTTGTTGTGATAAATTTCAACAGGCAGTGATGTAATTTCCCAACTGCTATCTGAAGTTGACGAGTTGAAACTTTACTACGACACATCTACTTCACCAAGACCAAGCACAAACCAGACCACAATACACATAGACTCTGATCTAAACTGTGTGCATGTGAAGTTACTCAAATAAAACGTATCAAGTCTTAAAGCAGGAAACACACCAGTTATGCCCACTAAGGACAAGGGAGATTGGAATCGAATGCTTCCCTTGACAGTATACTGGCATGCACTGAAAGATGGCTGCATGCACCAGCTCCAGCTGGATCAGAGGAAAGAATCACAGAACAGAAGGAGCTAAGCAATTAGGCCGGTCTCAAAATCACAGGGCAGTTGCTCTCCTTCCTCCTCTCCTATGAGATAATGAGGTTTTGGAGTTGGGGGTTGCCTTTTCAGGCCCTGCAACATAAATGTGAGGTGGCTTGTAGGCCACAATTGGACTGTGTGCAAGAGGCTCCCCAATTTTATGCAAGCTCTTAAGGCTCCAACATCGGCTGAAGATTGATATGGTATGACCAGCAGGTCTGATGTCAGGTCATGCAAATGGTGGACTGGTTTTTCTTTTGAAAGTTAGTATTGCTTGGAAGGCACAGAGTCACAAATTAAGGAAGTTTTAGCCACCTCTGCTTGGAAATAAGATACAGGTACTTGACCTACAGGTATACATAGTGGCCCAAATCCTGTTGCTTAGCATAAGTAAATCACACTAGAGTGTGCCCATTGAATCCATGAGTGCTTGGTGGGGCGATGCCTGCATATGTTCCTTTTTAAAAAACATAAGTAAACTGAAACATTTTATTCTTCCTCATTACCAGAGTATCTGAGAGAATGGTTCAGACAATAAGTACCAACTGATGCAAACTAACAACAAAGGGCGTTTATACACGACCTCTAAGCTCCGCTGCAAATGGCTCCCACCTCCGGAGCTTAGAAATGTTTCCCCACCAGCTCTGGAGTTTAGAGAAAATTAAGTGTGACCACGCCCCCATAAGCGTGACCCAGCGCACCTTTCATGTACCTGCTCTCAGCAGGTGAAAATTCCTTGATGCGGATAAGAGTGCCGGGCTCTCCTCGCTTGTCTGTTGTTTTTTTGCCTCCCGCCCCTTTAAGAGCCCCTTGAGAAGGAACCAGGAAGTAACGGGGCTCGTGGCAACTTCGACCGGCACCGGCAGGTTAGTAAAGGCTTCTTTTGTCCTTTTTTTCCCTCCCCCCCTCACACAGACAGGAGCAGGAATTGCTGAGGGGTGGGGACGCAGGAACAGAAACGAACCCCCAAGATCTCTGGTCCGAATTTAAGGGACCAGCGGATCTTAGGGGTCGTGTGAAAAGGCCCAAAGTAGACTTTTTAGCTCAATCTGCTCTGCGGGTTTCTGAGTGAATTATTTTATCCACTGGATAATTATATTAAGTTTTTCTTCTTATGTTTTAAAGTTTCCTCTATCCTACTTCTTCCTGCCACTCTACAGCAGGGTAGAACATCACCAGCGAAATGTACAGGAACAGGCAGTTTGAGGAGCTACCCTCAAACTGCAGCAGGCTACGGGGCATCACAATGAAAGGCCTGACATGCTGCTGCATGCCAGAGTGTTCCTCCTGTTTTAGAGGGCCTGCTTGCACCCCCACCCCCTCAGCTGGCCACTGCATGCATACATGGGTGGAGGCAGCAGGCCCTTGGCTCCTGGAGGGGAAGGCAGGGCAGCTTCCTTTGAAGATGGTGGTTGTGGCAGCAGTAGTAAGACTAAGAGTGGGAGCTAATAAATCCACTCTCTCAATGCATGTGCCAACCTAGGTGGTGAATGTCCAGTCTGAGACCCCAGACCCAAGCCTGTGGGGGTGAGGCTGAAGACACAAGAGACGTGGACTTGGGGATAGGGACTTAAGTCCCCAAGATTTGCACTCTGACTTGGGACTCGGTCCCAAAGATTCATACTCAGACTTGGGACTCAGTCACGAAAACTTACCAACACTGCTGATATTTTCTACGGGTGTGGGATACCCAGTTCAGACTAACAAGGTACCTCTATACACTAATATGACCATGCCACACCACCCTGAATATATCTGATCTCATCAAGTTTCAGTAGCTAAGAAGGGCATGTACGGGCAAGGACTTGTATGAGAGACAACCAAGGAATATAAGGATCTTCAAGCATGCATAGGAAGAAAATCTTGCAAAAATATCTAGATTGTTTGCAAAAATAATCTAGATTATTTGCAGAAAAATCTAGATTATTCTTCGCAATTAAGTTATTCATATAATTTAGTAAAGGTTTCCATGTTTCCATGAATTGACCATACTCTATTTCTTCTTTATATATTCTAATCTTATTAGTCAATTTCTTCATCAGCACTGTTTGCCATGTCCCATTCATAAATGTCTGTAGCGAAAAATCCTGAGTATTTCTCCAACTTTTAGCGATCTCACACCTCGCTGTCCCTATCAGGCATAATTTTGTAGAGCATAAATGCCATATATTAACAACCTTCAACACAATTTCTTTCATTTTTGCTGAAATTGACTTATATGAGTATTTGTTCCAAATTCGCATCCATATTATTATTTAAATTTGTTTCCCAAAGTATTTTAGCTCCTCTACTGTTACCATATTCTTTCTCAATGATACATTTATATATTAATGAAGTCAATCTTATTCTTTTATTTTTATCTTTATTGTTCAAATTGTGTTAATAATCTTCTAGGGTAGGATTTTTAACATACCAGTAATTCAATTTCAAAACTTCTTACTTGTTTTATTTGTAACCAGTTTGTTCTTATTTCACTTGTTTTTTCTTCAGTTTCTCTCATTATGATTGGTTCCCCTGACTCAACTAAGTCTTTAATTCTATATAATCCAATTTGTCTCCAATGTTTAAATTGTACATACGTATTTCTCCTGAGATTTAAAATCTGGATGGTCCAACAGAGGGCCTAAAGGTGATACAAGAGGAGCAAATGTTTTCATATATTTTTGCCATATCCTTAATGTTTCACAAATGAAAGGGTTTTATATTTGTTCTCTCCTTCTAAATGGTTTTGTTGTTGTTGTTGTTGTTGTTGTTGGTGGTGGTGGTGGTGGTGGTGTGTGTGTGTGTGTGTGTTTGTATAAATTTAGTGATTTGATTTATTTACGAGATAAAGCTTTGTAATATTTTTCCAAATGTGGTATCCCTAGTCCTCCTTTTTCACCTTGACCGTACTTAACACTGTTTGGGAACCTTATATTCTCTCCCTTTCCTGCAATAAACTTTTCTAAATGTCCTTGACATATTTTTTTATTTCTGGTTGTAGAGTTATATTTTGGAATAAAAATAGAAATTTTGGTAAGATATGAGCGTTAACTAAAGCTATTTCCCCCAACATTGCTAAATTCAAATTGGCCCAATATGTCATTTTTCCTGTATACAGTGGTACCCCAACTTATGAGGGGCCCGACCCACGAAAATCCCGACTGCCTCCGTGACTGGAAGGCATTTTTAAAAGGGCATGCTGCTTCTCCTGAGCCCCTGTGGTGGGGGGGTGGAGCAGTGCACCCTTTTTAAAATTTAGTAACAAACCTAGACTCTGGAAAGTGAGATCCAATATGTGTTTAAACACAGAAAATATTGAAAAAATAAAGAAATATAAAGAAAATTGACATAAACAATAAAGATGGATTTAAACCAGCACTGCTTTGGGCCATGTTAACGGCCTATCTACAGGGAAAAATCATTATGGAAGCTTCTAGATTTTAAAAAAGAAAAAATAAGCTTCAAGAACAAGTGGAAAATAAAATAAAAATGTCAGAACAACATAAAAGATCAGGATTAAATAAGGTACTCGTTGAATTAATAAAAGCTAGAGCAGAGTTAGAAGCACTAGAGGTAGCTAGGGTCCACACTGCTATGAATTATTTAAGAAGAAAATACTATGAATATGGGAATAAAAATACTAAATTGCTATCATATGCAGTTAAAAAGAAGGCAGCAAAAAGAACAATCATTTCACTAAAAACAAAAGATGGAACAATAGTAAATTCTCAACAACAAATAATTGCTACATTTATGGAATAATATTAAAATGTATATGAATCAGAAATAACATCTGATATAAACACTAGAAAGTACGTACATTCATTACCAATTAATCAAATTCTAGAGAAGCATAAAAATGAGCTTAACTCCCCAATAACAATAACAATAACAATAACAAAGCAATAACAATAACAATAACAATAAAAGCAGTTATTAAAAAGCTTAAGAAAGGGAAATTTCCTGGCTCTGACTGATTTTTATAAAATTTGGGAACATGACCTCATTGAATATCTTCTGGAGTTATTTAATTCAGTTATGAAAGGAGGAGAGATACCAGAGTCATGGCGAACAGCCAGGATAACAACCATACTAAAACCAGAAAAAAAATCCAATGCTTCCTTCTTCCTATAGGCCAATAACATTGCAAAATCAGGATTAAAAAATTCTCATCAATATTGGCACAAAGATTAAGTACTTTTATAACTGAGTATATCCATCCAGATAAATATGGTTTTATATAGACAAAGGTGGGATGCTGTCCACAGAGATTTGAACGTTATATATTCAGCTAATAAGGAAAAATGTAAGATGGCAAATGCTCTCACTAGATGCACTTAAGGCCTTTGACCGGGTGGAATGGTGCTATATGTTTCATCTACCGGAAAAAAAATCATATGGGTAAAAATTTTATTAAGGTGTTAAAAGACTTATATATAGGGGCAGTGGCTACAGTATCTATTAGTGGGTTGGAATCCAATATGTTCACCCTTTTCAGAGGAACAAGTCAATGTGATCCTCTATCACCAATACTATACACATTATCAATAGAACCTCTTGCAGCCAAGAGAAAGTGCAACTATTAAATAACTGATTCTTAAAGGCAGGCATCACAAAATAACCCTTTATGCTGACAATTTGCTTCTATTTTTGGAAGATCTGTACACTTAAACTTTAAAGATTCTATTTCCGTTTACATCATACTATCATAGAAAGTGTACATATTTATTATCTTCCATTGGTAATTGCATCTTAACATTATATTATTTCTCATCATCATCATTTAAGGGAGAACTATTACATTTATTAAGAAACTAAACTAAACTAAAGAAGTTAAATTTCACCACTATATTTTTAAGGGGTAAGCTTGTTCCATTTAGTACCAAACTGCGTATATCCTTCATATTTTGCCAGCTGCTGGTGGCTGTCTATTATCTACAGTTCCAGATAAGCTTCTTGTGTCCTTGGAGGTACAGCTGCACAGTCAACATTTTTGTCTCTTTTATTTGAATGTAGTTGTATTCAAATAGTTGTTCTTTTTCATATTTGTGCACAAAGGCTGCTGTTTTGGAAAGGGAATGTTCAACTTCTGAAAGAGATGTTGCAGTTGTTCCACAGAAGATGCAGATCTCAGTTTTCTTCTATCCATCACGCACAGCTTAACAGGAAAGCCCCATCTGTAGTGTACTTTCCTATCCTGAAGGATTGGTGTATATCGCCTCCATTTTTTACATTTTTCTAATGTCTCTGAGGCAATATCTTGATAGGCTTCCACTTCCCCCCCTTCATACTGCAGCTCCCGTTACTTGTTCAAAGCTCGAAAAACATTTGTCTTTTTTGTGTAAGAGATAAATCTCACTAATATGTCTCTTCTCCACATTTTCATTTGTTTTCCCACATGGTGGACAATGTCTAGGTCCCTCATCTGTAATCCCGAGATTAGGGCAAAGTTCTTGCATCCATTTTAACACTATTTGTGTTGTGTTACGGATTACATGGACACAGAGCTTCGGGGTGCAATAATCTGATCCTCAGGCAGCATTGTCCGTGTCTCTCTCTGAGCTGCGTGCATGGATGTGTGGGTGTGAGAGAGAGAGTGTGAGCGTGTGTGAGGGTGTGTGATGTGTGTGAGAGCTGATAACGCTGCCTGAGGATCGGTCTTTATTAATAAGAGCAGAACAATTACACAATGGCAGATAATGGCAGAGGAAATTCATTGCCTCAGTGGGAGGGAAATGCACGCCTATTTGTGGGACCATATTGGTTTGTTATTGATGAGGACCCAGGGGAGGAAGCTGTGGGGTCAAGGGTGATAGACCAGATGGCCCTGATGTCCCGATATCCTGTTTTTCCTCTGGTCTTGCCATCCTGTTTTGCTGGACATCCTTGCCATCCTGTTTTGCTGCCTTCTTGGGCTTTAGCTCAGCATATCCGGTACCTGCTCGGCCCTGGGGGTTGCTGGGAAATACAGGCCATGCAGGCCTCCCCGGCTTTCAGCTGCCTCTGTGTGGTGGCCAATTTGTGGGGTCAGAAATATGGGGGAATGGAATTCCCACATATTTGTTTTGAATTCTCCTTTTCAGACTCAGACTCCTTAAAAAAATCTCAAAAAAAAAGTTATAGTGCCTCTGTCTATTTTCCCAGTCAGCAACTTTATTTCTTAACTGCTGTATCTCCTATTCGAGTTCTTTATTTGTAGACTGTACCTCCTGTGTTATTTCCAGTGCAGCACCAGCAGTTTGTTGTATTTGGATAATATTTGCTTTGACATCTAACAAAGTTTGTTCTAGAGGTGTGATTACCCTCTAATATTCTGTAAATCCCTCCTTAACTGTTCGTCTCATTTTGTCATTGTCTTTTTTAGCTTTTCTTCTTGCCCTCTCCCCTTTGTTTTACCCGTTGCTTCAGTCTCAGCATCTGAATCTGATGACCCAGTCAGACTTCTCTGATCCTCCTCATCTGAAGATACAGCAACTTCCAAAGGGGTTTATTTTGATATCTTCTGTTTTGGCCTCCCCATATCTATGCAGCTTATGATGCTTTTGCCAATATTCACATTTAAATGTTTTTTTTTTAATCTCAGGGCTTTATTTCATTGATTCAAATCGGCCAACTCTTACTATGACTTACTGTACTGAAGTAACTTGCAGTTAGAGTAAGCCCATATGAATTAACTGAGCTTATGAGAAATTTGATCCACTGATTCCCTTTGATTCAATGGGCCTACTTTAGTGCAATTTCCTTTGCTAAAGAATAGAATGTTGACCACTAATACTTAACAGTGGACAATGTTCCATGAATATTCTTCTCAAGCATAATTTGCTGATCAGCCAGTTTAAAAGTACCACAAAGAACACTATCCAGCACAAACAGAAGATCCATCTCACATGAACTAGCTCGTCTGTAGAATCTAATGATGATACAACTATTATTGTTAGAAAACATTTTTAAAAAACAGAATGGACTGAGTTGCCCATCATTGTTGTCCCGTGGAGGTGAATAGTCAATCATTTTGCTCCAATCCTTAGAACCTTTTTTATTGTACACACATACTTTCCTGTCTATTGGTATCAGAAAAAAAGTTGGTTCCTGTGGTTGCTAAAGATAAGACAAAATAATCAAAAGGTAGACTCACATGAAACTAGAGAATAACACAATATTTCTGTCCATGAATTAATGGATGAATTGCTAAACAAACATGGACTCAACCAACCTTAGGTGACCCATCATCATATGAGGGGAAAGCTGAAACAATGCAAAGAGTTCTCAAATACATTGTCTGATTAAATTATGATGGGCCTGCCATTTCAGTTCTTCTGTGCCAGTGCTACATACTAGATAAATTGCCTTTCACAATCGAATTGAAAAGGTACATAGAGTATGAGTCAAGAAACATCAGACCTCTAGACTCTGAGTGAGCTTGTTTTGTAAATCTGCATTTAATATGTAAACAAATATGGATATGCTCACTCTCTAAATATCTAATATTATTATTTGTTAAACAATGCTGCCCTACTACCATCTAACTGAAATCCCTCCATCCCTCCATCCCATTTCCTTGTGTTTTTGATTGCTTCCTTTGCTTTCTACTCACTTCCTCTCCAAAAATCCTAGTTTATGTATTTTATAATATGCCAAAACACACTAATTCATCTTCAACCACATCCTTTTAGGAAAGAAGGGGCTGGCTGTACTGGAGATGCAGCACTCTATTGGGATCCAATATTTTCCCTTTACTGATACAACAACCATATCAAGGTTCTTATTGGCTCTCTAGACCAGCCATTCTCAACAGAGGCCTTTTGCACATTTGAAGATGCGATAGATGGGATGTCAAGAATACTTTGTGTTCCATATGCTAGTCATTGTGGGCCAGGACAGGCTATCTAAATACAAGCATTTCTGCTTCCATTTTTCTCTTTGGCCATGAGAGGGCAGAAGGGAGCTTTATCTGTCAATGGGGTAAAGCATGGGATTAGGTGGAGTTTCCCAAGGTCCAAGAATGGGCATGTATGGCTCCCAGAGTTATTGGGATTGCCCATTGTGATACAGACTATTTCCATCTGCAAAGAAAACATCAACATGTGAGATTTGTAACTGTGACACAAACACAAGTGAAGGAGCTTCTCACTTCATGTTAAAGTTGCTATAATTTATGCAAAATATACCTGTACAAAATGAACGTCCTTTCCCGTATAGAAGCAAAGTGTGCATACAGACAGAAAGAAGGAGAGAAGACAGGACTATCTGACTCTTATGAAAGATGGAAGCAACCCATACAATGCTTCAAATTCTTAAGTGTCCCTGCATTAAAACTGCTGTCATCCCAGTTTTACATAAGCTGCAAAGATGACTCAAACTACACAATTTAAGGCAACACATCATTCTCACTGGTGCAACAACAGTGTAGATAGTGCTTGAAAAATCCTTGTTTCTCCACCAAGTGAGGTGAAATATTCAGCAATTCCTGCTCATTTGCAAGGACGAGACAAGTTAGGTCCAGCTACTGGCCCAAGCATTAAGCCCCAAATCCTGGTGATCTAGCGGGAGGAATGAAAGGAAACAAAACCCTTTTATTTTCTCTGCAAAGCCTGGCCCCCTCCCCACACACACTTTGCATCAGCCCAGAGTTAGCCAACTCCTCCTCTTGGAATAGCTGTGAGGAAGGAATAAAAAAATAGAATAGAACTAGATAGTCTGTCTCTCACAATCTTGGTTTTCCCACAACTCCAGTTACAGTGGACAGATCACTCCATTTTTCTAGATTCCATTTAGGACTCTGCTGTAAAAATTTATTTATTTATTTAACCAATAAAGATTGTGATGTTTTAGGAAAGGTTGTTCTCTTTGCTTTTGTCTGTGAAGATAATCAGTTATCTAGGTGAGGTTATCTGGAAGTCGACTCATGGCAACTGGACTTCTTTTTTTGTGAGATCAAAACGTTTCACTACTCATCCAAGTACTGCCGAAGCGACTTGGATGAATAGTGAAACTTTTCAATCTATAAAACAACTTTGTTATAATCCATGATCTGCACAAATAAGTTTCCACTTCCTCAGAAATGCCATATATTAATATAGGCAAATAAAAACAGCCATTTGGTTAGTACAGTGGTACCTTGTATAAAGGAATTAATTCGTTCCAAATGAAATTATGTTAAGCAAATTTTCTTTTATACAAATTTCCCATAGGAATGCATTGAAAACAGAGTAATCCCATTTTTATGTTGTACGGATTCACCCCATAGGCGATTATGTTAAGCAATTTTCCCATATCCAGAATTTTTTATGTTGTGCAGATTTTATGTTATACAAACTGTTTGTTATACAAGGGTCCACTGTATATTCTTTTCATGTCGCTGCTGGAGAGTGGTTTGTTGCAAATGAATGTTTACTCTTCATAGCATAAATATCTGCCAGATAAAAGAAATGCACCAACATGCAACACTGGTAGCAACTGCAGAATGAATATATTTCACAACCAGAATTCAGTGGTGGATTTCGGAGAGGGGGAGTTGTGGGGAATAAGGCCATATTTGATTCATCTTTTTATGGAAAGCAGTCTGAATGGTATAGTCTCAGTTAAGTATACAAGCATCTAATGTCGATACAAACTTATGTCACTAGCCAATACCAGTAGCTGAAGGATTCTGCCAGACTTTGACAGGTAGAGCATGGCTTATGACTTCTGTACTTTTATATATCCATTGAAGACGGTAAGGGAAATGAGACAAAAGCCCACTTTGTGCAATGGAGGCTATAGTCACTCTATACAGGGAGAACTGGATATCATAAATGCAGGAGACCTGTAGAATCTGCACTGCAGATCCATGGCACAGATTAATCCTGCTACTCTGTGCAACTCATGCCTTTATCAAGAAATCTTCTGTTTGTTCAGAAAAACAGGGGGACAAAAAAAATTTCCTGCTCAAGTTTTAGCCAACAAAAGAGCGTTACCACAATCTTCTTGACCATGTAGAAGCTTCTTGTTATTCCACACAGCTTGGTAACCATCCACCCCTATTACTTTGTGGGTAAAAAACTGGTGGTTTCAGGCACATCCGGCGTTTTCCCACTTAGAAACTAAAGCCTGTGCTATATTAATTAATTACATAATGCCTTTCAGAATGCAGTCACACAGCAGTTGCAATCTGCAGCAGAAATGGTGATGACTTAAGTGACAGCAGAGACAGACCCTTCAGACTTAAGCAGTCAAAGTGAATTTCTCTGACATGTTCAGAAATCCGATAATGAATGGGGAAATCTGTCTGCCAAAGCAGATTCCAGTTTTTCATGGGAGTCTGAGTTGCTGTAGGCTGATGATGAGACATGAACATCTTCAGACAATTATGAACATGTGTCTGGGAATCCCAGACAAAATCCAGCTTCTTAGGAATGCACACACCATATTTATAAGATATGAGTTGCCCCTGCTTTGGGCAACACCAATATACTGGAAGCTGCTGCATCTGCATGTTCATAAATAAAGTATGAGCAAGTCCATAGATAAAGTATAGACTTCCTCGAGCTCAGCCTAATCCTCTTCAGGCGTTACAGTCTCGTGCTTTGTACCTACATTTGGAAAGGAGTGCCATCCTCTAGCCTGAAGTGGGCTTTTTAAAAATGCAGTGCACAACCAACAGGAACCAAGTCCTGCACAGAAGGCAACTTAGCCAAGGACCAATTCTTTCGTTTCCTTTTAAAAATATTTTGTGTTTATATAACACAGAAAGCTTTCCCACAACTGTTGAGTTCCAGTTTACAAAGTTCAGTGTTTTAATGCAAGAGGGGGGGAAACCCCTGCTGAGCTGTTGGATAATATAAAGACAAACAAACATCAGCGACAGAAACACACACGTTGCACACAGCTGTCTCCAGAGAGAAGAAAACATAGAAAAAAGACAAGAAAGCACTGCTTCCTTTAATCACAGCAGTGGTTATGCAATTCTAAAATCAATTAATGCTACAACTTGTTGACATTTCGCATCTGGAAGTGTATGCAATGATTTCCTACATAACTATGAATCTTCTTTCAATTTATGTTTAGAGAATGATTTTAATACTCCACTTTGCAGAAGAGAGAAGGCAGGTCAGACTCCCATCCCTCTCTCATTCTGAAGAAACAAATAACCTTTTGATATTGGACATACACTATATTAGTGATGATAAATCTACCTATGTTGTTCTGAATGGATCTCCATGCTCCTGGCACTTGACCAGTAGAGAACAGCTTGGCATTCTCTTGACTTCTTAGGATGCTGTTTTTCTAAAATTTATTCCAAAACTCCAAAATATTTTAGGGCATACAGTGAATTCCAGGCAAGCACAGACCCAAGGTCTGTTGAACCTTGCTTACATCTCAAAACACATGCTGCACTTCCCTGAGGATGCATTGCTTGGCACTAAAGGGAAAATTGACGCTAGCAGGTAATCTGGATTTCAGCCATGCTTTCCTATCATTACTGGAATACTCATTGAGAAAGGCTCTCATTCATGCATTTTATTCATGACTTGCCTTTCTCTCAACAGAAGGCCCAAAGTTCCCTTGATGAGTTTCCAACATCCCTGGGCCATTGTATGGAAGCCATACTATGGAAACATGCGCAGGGCTTTCAAAGGTTTAAAAGCCTGACAAACACAAGAGGGTACCACTTGATCAGCATTATCCCAGAACTAATTAATTGGTTTATTACATGCTATCACAATGACTTGTGGCAACCCTTTTGAGGGTTTCATAGGTATAAATGATTCAAATATGGTTTTACCACTGCCTCCTTCTGTGTGGCCCTCTGGGATCTCACAGCTTGCCAAAGGCCACATCATCAGGCTGTTCTCCCAAGGGTCACAGAGGGACATGGAGATGATTATCATTGGATCCACAGCCAGGTGCTCCAACCCACTGAGCTCTCCATCCAGCACTACTTCAAAAGGTAAAACTAAGCCTAGCGGCCATACATTAATACGGTGGTTCCCAACTTGGGGGTCAGGACCCCTTTGGGGGGGGTCAAATGACCATTTCACAAGGGTCACCATGAGCCAGTGAAGAAAAAGGCACAAACTGCTTGGGTCTGCAGGAGGGGGGAGGAAGGGGGGGGAGAGTGAGTTATAGCTTGATAGGTTGGAGGGGATGTCAGTCAATGGCACCAGAGGCTGCGATTGGCTGAGGGTGCCTGTAGAGGGAAGTTCTCAATGGCACCTGCGGCAGTGGCCTTCCAAAGGGGGCTTGTGGCCTCTTCCAAGCAGGGCAAGGGGGTCACCACAACATGAGGAACTGTATTAAAGGGTTGCGGCATTAGGAAGGTTGAGAACCACTGTATTAATAGCTCTGAAATTACAAATTGTGACACTAACTCTAGTATGTTACCTAGAGAGAAGACTGAAGGCATAAGAATAGTTCTTTTTCAAAGCAAAGTAAAAATGGATTTTAAAAACCAACAGCAAAGTTACTGAAAGGCAATCCACAATAAATAATGAGCTACTTTGCAAAAGTAACAATCAACACTTTAACAAAATCCTATTAGTTACAGTCACAGGTATAATGCAAACAACATAACAAATGGAGGTGAAACATAATGCTTAAATTAACTTCTGAACTTGAGGCAATTTGTTTCCAGATATTATGCCATTTGGTTTATACTCACATACAATCATCACAGGATTCTAGCCATTACTTTTTAAAAAAACATACTAGGATATAAATTATACAGGGGTAGATTTAAGTTGAAGTTTAAAAACAATCTTTTTGTTTCGGAAGCAGTTTGACACTGGAACAAAACATGTTCATCCTAGTGGGCTTCTCAAAGAGATTGACTTGTAGTACTGGTACACCCTGGAGTTTCCACACCACATCTGGGAAAGCGCTTCCTGTGAGGCAAGGTCACATGCAATCCAAGAAAGTCAGGGTAGGCAATTTCAGGTTTTTGACTCAGGGAGGCAAGGCCTATCAGGACCCTGGACAGATCACCATGGCAGGAGTAGGCTGAAACCCACCCAGAGAGTCAACACTTAATTGTCATGAGTAGACATGGGCATGACTTGGCGAAATTCTCGTTTCTGTTTCCATTCCTCGTTTCCGTTACGTAACGAAAACGGTAACGACAATTACTCCACCAGAACTCGAACTCGAACCGATAAAAGAAAAATTGGGTCTGATTTGTCGTTGTCGTTCCTGGCATCGCAGCGATCGCGCGATGCCAAGCGGCACAGAAAAAAAGTTTTAAAAATAAATAAAAACCCCGATTCCCGGCCAAAAAAGCAGGTGAAAATATGCCTGCCTGAGTGAGGGCACCTACCAGAGGGGTGGTTTCTGGGGGGTGTCCCCGGCCTCCCCCCTCTCCTGTCCTGGGCTGCTCTGGTGGGGGGCATCCTCGTCGTCTTGCCAACTCGCCAAGCGGCGGCACAGAAAAAATGTTTTAAAAATTTAAAAAACCCTGATTCCCGGCCAAAAAAGCAGGTGAAAATATGCCTGTCTGAGGGCACCTACCAGAGGGGCAGTTTCTGGGGTGGGGGGTCCCCGGCCTCCCCCTCTCTCCTGTCCTGGGCTGCTCTGGTACGAGGCTGGGGGGCATCCTCGTCGTCTCCAGTTGCCATGCGGTGCGGGGGGATCCAAAATGGCGACTGCAATATTTTTTTTTGAAATCGTGGTCCAAAAACCCACCAAAGCACCACAGAAACATGCGAAAATTAGCTATTTTAAATGATTGAATTTTTACAGTAGCAGCAGTGGGTTTTTCTTGCAATAAAATGTCTCTATTGATTTTATTTTATTTTATTTTATTTTTATTTTTTTTACACCTGCACACGCGCAATGATGGGCTGGCCATGGGATGGGACCATGCAAATTTTTGGAGCCATTCCACCAATCGCATGGCCAGGTTTTGCTGAGACTTCTGGATGTGCCAGAGAGGGCATAAAAAGCCCACCAACCCTAAGCCTAAACCTAAGCTTAAGCCTAAGCCTAAGCCTAACCCTAACCCATACGCCAGTACACTGTGTTCTTAGTGGGCCAGAGGCACCCAGAGGTGCAGCCCACTAACCCACCCTAACCTTAACCGTTACCCCAAGCCTAGCCCTTACCCCCTAACCCCATGCTCTGGGAAGTCAAGTCGCGCTAAATCGCGGTGGAAACGACAAATGACAAACGACACGACGAAATGACAATTTTTTGAAAAATTTCGCGACAAACGGAAACGACCCGAAACGGACCCATCCCAACAAACGACAACTCGAAAAATATTTTTTTCTGGTTGTGCCCATCTCTAGTCATGAGGATTGACTCATCTATATCTACTGTTAACTCCACACTACTCAGGAGTCTGTATATCTTAAACAGCACCCCAATACTCAATTAACTACAATTAGCTGCATCAACTTAGAGAAGTGTTCTGTGAATGTCAATGGGACACTGGACAATAATATACACAGCAATCCTGCTGTATTCCGTTAGTGGTGCATTTTTAGGATGGACTGGCTCCACCCTAAAACCCTAAGTTCTGGTCAGAAAATAAATGCTTTGCAGATTTGGAATGAATATGCTGATTAGAGATGGGCACGAAACGAGCAGTTTTTCGTTTTTGTTTTCATTTCACTACGCAACGAAAACGAAAATGATTTTTTTTTCAAAACAAGATGAAAACGAAAACGAAAATGAAAATTTTTGCTGTGTTTTTCGTTTTCGTTGCGGCAAATACATTGAACTTTAAAGAATGCTAACGAAACAGCAGTTTTTCATTTTTGTTTTTTCGTTTCATTACGTAATGAAAACAAAAATGAAAAAATTGCAAAAAACCAACGAAAAACGAAAACGAACCGAAACAGACCCCCTAAACGACAAACGACAAACGAAACACCATTTTTTTGAGTCGTGCCCATCACTAATGCTGATCCTATGCACATTTACACAGATGCAAGCTTCAAAGCTGCTCTATTTCAAGCAACTATGATCAGCTGTGTGTCTGTGATCCAACCCTATACCTGATGGGGGAAAAAGACTCACAGTGACATCAAATTTGCTTGTAGCTATGGAAGCTCAGAGCTGTAGCCTTAGAATAATCTGAATGATCTGTACTAAATAGGTAATTTTCCCATGTTCCTACAGAGCTGGCATATTTAACAAACACATTATTGGCATTTCAATTTACAAGTAAAATAAGAGAACCTAAAATATTTTGCATCAATGTTCTACATTCTCTGATGATATTTTGACCTCACCAGAAGAAAAGAATGATGGGAAATGACACTTAATATATCCCAGAGTGCAATAGAAGCCAGGGAAATTAATCAATAAATCAAATGGTAAAGAAAATCAAACAGGACAGAACATCTGGACAAACATGCTACTTGCTTGTAAGAAAACAAAGTATTTCCCTCATGCCCAGGAACAGAAAGTTTACTTCATCACCAGTTTTAAATTAAGGCTTAAAGAAACCTTCATTTCATGAGGTTAAAATATTAATCTTTTGTCCACTGAACTTAACTTAAAATAATAATCCGCACAAAGAACTAATACTGCAATTTCAAGTGATTACAATGCTAAAAGCAATTATATTTAACCAGATGAGGATCTCGCCATAGTATAAATTCCCTATAGTGTCATTTCATGTTGTATTTGAGCAATTCCTCAATAAAAATGTCAAATACAGAATGAGTTGAGTTCCTCCAAGGACAGACCTGGAACATTTCCAATATAAATGTGTAGCCAAGGAATCTTAACCAACCAGGGGTGTGGGGGTGTGCAATAAAGCTCATTTGGCTAAAGGAGAAAGAGGAAATACTTAACAAGAAAGATGGGGGTAAATAACCCATCAACTCCATCACTTATATCAAAAAGATAAAACCATTTCATGTTTTTCACCACCTGTATCATGAGGTTCCTGCATGATCACTTTTACTTCTAGTTCAGATTCTGTGTGTTTCAGCAAAAAGAATGCACACCGTACATTTAAATGAACAATGACAATTTCTCTACTTGTTACTATAACTGAAATCTAAAAGCTCACACCAAAACCAGGAAGTGGATGGTTTCCACTCTCTATCTAAGGAATTTTCCTGCAGTGAGCATCAATAAAATAGACAATGCAAAGCTGAAAGAAATTCCTTCTTAGTCTCCAGTCAACCTGTGTGCAGACTAACATCAGTGGGAAATCCCTATAGGATGGAATCAGAGACCTCATTGCACCCTGCAGAAAATCTTTTCTGGCAAGTGTATTCTCAATCATGAACCATGGGACAAGACTAACATTATTGTAGAATTCATACAAGTTCCAGCAAAAAATACACTCTGGCATCCAAAGAGTTTCTTCTCAATTCCTTGTTATAGCTTAAAAAACACTATTTGAATAATTGCTGTGTGGGATCTTCTAGACTCCCCCCAGCTTGTTTTTAGGGTACACAAGGGTCTACAGAAATGAACATAGGTTGCCAAAAGGGGTGGAAATGGGGAGGGGGATCTTAGTGGGAGTAGACTATTGGACTGGTCCATTATGCCACAACTGCACAACCATATCCAAACCTGCTGAATCAGATCCTGCTACAATCAGGACATGGGAAAGACTAGCGACAAGTAATGTATTTACTGGAAATACAGTAGTTGTTTTTTAATGTAAAGCACTTAATGTCAAAGCAATAGCTATATACAAGTAGTTTAAAAGCCATATTTTAGGTGTAAGGAATAACATGTTCTAGTTATGCTTAGAAGTTATTTTAAAAGGGCATTTTAAGGCATTTTTAAAGGACAGTCTGGCCAGCGTCTTTCAGAACTGGAAACCATTCAAAGAAAGTATGATTTGGTTTTGTCTTTGGTATTATTTAAATATCTGCAAAGTACATTGTCACAAAATAGCCACTAAAAGCAACCGGATAAGATCTTCTCGTGTTCTGGCCTGTTGGCAATGAAAACACAGCATCTGAACAACATAGCACAAAAGATTATGTGCTAAATTAAAGCTACAATAAGTAAAAAAATTTAAAATAACTTTAATTAAATTATAAAAGTACAAAACAAAAGCACAAGACATTATACAAAAAGATAAAAAATAAAAATAAACTCATAACAAAAACCAATACAGTACAACCCACCACCCATGCGGGATTTGACCAAACTTGTAACTCTTAAGATATTGACCAGCCCATTTCTGTCCAGAAATATCCCAGAAATCTTCTCTGGGTATATACCCTTTACCTTTTTGAAATACATATACCAACAGTTTTTGCCATATTCCATTAAATTCAATAGACTTGTTCAAGCCTTTCCTAATTTTAATTTCACACGTCAAATTTATCATTAATAGCCATATTCCATTCCTATATACCATTCCTACAGTATTTGGTTGTTAGATTTCCAGTACTTAGCAAATATAAACCTTGCCGTTGCTATCATTATAATTATCAGTTCCACTTCTTCCTTCTTCAACTGTGTATCCACAACCATATTTAACAATGCCATTTGTGGGGACATTTCAATCCTTTCCCCTAGTATTTCTTGCATTTCTTTAAAAACCAATGTCCATTCCATTCTCCTTATCTCACACATCCACTACATATGTAAATATGTCCCTTTTTCTTTTTTGCACCTCCAGCGTATTGGAGATATTTGTTTATTTAGAGAATGATTCTCCAATGTAGAGTTAGAAAAGAAAAAAAAAACCTCCTCATAGGTTCTAACCACAGATAGGAACATTACTTTGGAGAAATAACTCATAACTTTATTCATTACTTCTTGGCAGTCTAGATTGTATTTATTGTTTGCCAAATATTCCCCTCTGTGGTTAGAACCTGTGCTGATATTTTTTCTTAATTCTAACTCTACCTTTCAGTGTTGTTCACAAATGGAAGCTACAGACATGCACACCACAAACAGACTAGTTGTTCCAGCATCCTAAATTACCCTTCATTAAGCAGTTTAATTTCTCTATACTTTGATTGCTCCTAACGGGCAAAATGATTCCAAGTAACAGTTGGATTTTATATTCTCAAGAATGGGAGACCAGACATTATTGTTTTACTTATTCTTCATCACAGCACCCTTGAAAGGGTTTTAGGCATAACTTGAAGCTGTCTCAGCACTGGCCAGAGTTCTAATCTGAAGGTCTGCAGCCTCCTCCCACATTCCATTTTAAGGCGGCAACTATATGCGGATCCTATTATCAGACACGGACCCATTTCTTCTTCTTTTGTGACCTTGAGTTATCTTACTATAGAATGTGCTTTAATATTGATTTTGGAAGCTGGGTTTGGTTTTTTTGCTCATGTCTGCCTGTAGCAGTATATAATACACCCAAACATTGAAAAATGTCGGTGGAATCATATTACCTTGATTCTCTTACTAACCTATATAACTATAGGTTTTGTCTGCTGATAAGCACTATCCAACAAACAAATGACACAAAATGATCAAGAAGCTTTCTCCATCATAAAAACTTACCAAGGCAATTGTGTCCATCATGAGCCAACATGAATCCATCGTAGCATGTACACCTGTAATTGCCTGGAATATTGATGCATTCATGCACGCAGCCTCCATTATAAAAGTCATTTTCACACTCATCAATATCTAAGAAGAAAAAAGAAGAAAAATCCTTATTTTCATTAGCAAAAAGCAATGCCAGTCAAGTATGTTGTACACAATGCACACTGATCTACATGACACGCTTTACTTTTGGAGGTAACATTTTAACTTTCTGTGAGAAAGATGAGGCAGAGATTGGTGCACTGTGCCATCTAAGAAAATTACCAAGTGAGAGTCCTTCCCTTTCAGAAGCAAAAAGCCCAGGAAAAGAAGAATGGTTGAGTGTGGTGGGAACAGAAGGGATAAAAGAGGAGGCGGGGGAGAATGCGGGGTAGCTAGGTGGAAGACAGACACAGGATGCTGGGCAGAGGAGGGGAAAAGAGAGGAGGAGGGGGAGTTATTTGAGATAGTGAAAGAGGACCCATGAACAGGGAAGTGGGCCACCTTCAAGTTACACGGAGAGGCATAAGAACTAGAATGGAAAAGCAAGGAGGCTTGGAAACCCCCATGTTGGGGAAAGACTGCAGAAAGAAAATGGAGGAGACAAGAACATGCCTATTCTGAAAGGGAAAGGCAAGCGCAGGAGAATAGAAGATGTTTCACTTCCCTTGGGACCAACACTGGGAGGACACCCCTTCCTCCACTGAACTGACACGACCCAGGAAGGAGAGTCTGGGAACAGGGCATCATCTTGGTGTTCCACAAAGACCAGCAGCCATAGATTGTAGAAACCCAGGATATGGGGATGACTGTTCATTGCCTGTTTGAAGTGTATTAGGAGACCCCAACCAATCTTTCGGGACTTCTGAGGATGTTTTGTTGAGGCCTATACTGGAAGAGTGTGAGGAGGAGTCCTTAGGTATGTTGGATAATGTCAATTAAACCGTTAAAGTGGAAAATATTACTGAGCCATCTGTTTGGGACCAGAAGGAAGGGCTAGGTGAGGGATGGGGTTTGCTAAAACCTCACACTTTCATTTATAAGAGTGAATCAAATTCATGGACATAATGCAAATCTAACTGGAAATCATATCTATGTTTGGCTACATGAGAAACAGTTACTATTCACAAAGTGTATTTCTGAACCGGCTTCCATGGCACCAGCCCAATTATTGCATGACTTTCAAACCTGACAAACCACAGTGATAGAAGCAGGGTTCCTGTCAAAATCTACTGAGAGTGCCTTGTGAAGGTGCAAGACCTATAGGTATTCATATCATAAATACCCTAAAGAAGAACAAAAGAACTATGATTTGAGTGCTTCTCACTGATCATAACTCAGGATCAAATCAACAGTAGACAAATCCTTTTCAAAAGATTGCTTCCATCATAAGATAAACTGCCAGACCTCTTCCAATAAAATGCCTTAGGTTTTAAATGGTAATCCCCTCAGGACAGGGATGTGTGTTTTATATCCTGTGAAGCAGAATCTACATTTATGTTTATACCTATTTCATCTAAAGTGATATAAACATTAACTGTATGATGTATCTCGAGAAATCAGCCCTTTGCCATGCATGTATCTTTATTTCAGCAAAGACCCTGGTAGATCCATTATTATGCTGTTATTATTCTTATACCTTTTTTCCTTCATTAATAAACATAAAATGTGACTGATCGAGATTGAAGAATAATTTATTATAAAACAATCCTGAGATACTAATAAACTCTCTAGTATATACGTCTGTGAAGATTCTCCATCAACCAGGTGAGGATATCTGGAAGTTGCATCATGGCAACTGGACTTCTTTTCTTGTTAGATCTTAACATTTTGCTACTCATCTGAGTAGCTTCTTCAGTCTGAGGAAGGCTGGTAGGAGACTCCATGCTGATTTCACTTCATTTAGGAACAATCTGTCTCCTATGTGCAGTATCATGCTGCCTTTTCACTGATTCCTAGAAAAATAAGGAACGCTTCACACCACCACTAAGAAGGCTATTAATAACAATCCATGTTTAATGAGTGTGGGAAGTCCTGCAGAGCTGTGACTTTCACACACCCTCGCCATTGAGCCTATTCAGAAGAGTGTGAAGTAAAACCAATGTGGAATATAAACTGGAGGTCTCCTACCAACCTTCCTCAAACTGAAGAAGCTACTTGGATGAGTAGCAAACATGGTTTTGGTTATAATGATTCCCCCCATAAGTAAGTAAGTAAGTAAGTAAGTAAGTAAGTAAGTAAGTAAGTAAGTAAGTAAGTAAGTAAGTAAGTAAGTAAGTAAGTAAGTAAATAATCAAAGAAAACTGTGCTGCTATTCGTCTCCAGGAAGTGGCCTGAGAAAGGTAGATCTTGGACTCACAAAGGCCCCTGTTGTTACCAGGGCAGTCAGGCCCCTCTCCTGACATTGCAGCTCCAAGTGGTGCCTGGAGAGGTGCTGGAGGATGCTGTTCAGCTGACACAGTAAACTCATATGTTCTGTATATCTCTGTGTTTGTGTGTGCATGTTAATCACTTTGTTATTCACCATATATTCACCCACAGAACTCAGAAACCGAAGTAAATCATTAACAAACATACCACAAAACATGGCTTGCAATTCCCATTTAAATATTTCAAATCCAAAAACACCCATCTGGTTGAACTCACCCAACAGCTCAGTGAGTTAAGTTCAAACAGAGTATTTTTTTTGTCACTCTCTGGTTTGCCTCTGTTGGTGGTCAGCAAGCATCCTATGGTTAGCTCCAATCAAGAACAGATTCAGTGAATCAACTGCCACTGATTAAAGGCGATTTTAGGATTCACACAACGGATACACAAAGTGACACAGTCCCAGGCAGCCAGAACTCATCAAAGGAAGCCATTGTGCAGCACTGATGTGCTCCTGATGCTGACACCCTCACTGCTGCACAAATGGAGCTGGGCAACAGGATCTCAGTCAGTGAATTACTGCCATCTGAACTACGCACTGAGGAACTGAGCTTACATGGCAGAAATCAGCAATAATCAGAAAAACAAGGCTTCCAAATCCAACATTGTAATCCTGCTGGAGAACCCTATCCCTCAACTCTCATCCCACCCCTATCCATCATAAAGTTCTACTTTAAAGGACTGAGCAACCCTTTGAATCTGGATTTTTGGAGCTGCGGAGGACCACAGCAGCAGGAGGAAAGGGAAATATCCACCAGTATTGAATTCCTAAGTGTAGACAGCAACCTTGGCAAAAGAGAACAGTAACATCACAAAGGTATTCAGGTAAGAATTTCACATGTATCTGACAGCAAAGAAGAACATCTGCACTCTACGCTGCATTGCTGAAAGAGGTGATCTGTATTCTGCATGAAAAGTGACTTTTTTTCAAAATTACTATTTTCATAATTTCAGATACTATTCCAGCCACAGAAATGGAACTGCATGAAGAATTTATTTATCTATTTTTATTACATTTGTTAAAATGAGCAACAAGGTTCTCATCTCCATTTCTTCTTCACAATGTTGCATAGGTCATTTTGAGAGTGTGGACCTGGTATAAGTTTAGTGCACACAATCGGCTGCCCAAAACTTGAACCACTCTGCTACCTCAGACAAGAAGGGTGATGTAAAAGAAACAAAAATGCATCTACTACATATAACATGTCATAATTCTGCTGAACAAACATACTATACAAAGACCGTATGAGCAAGTTTACAATCATTTGATTGGGTCCGTTTGTTTCAATTTTTACCTGTAAAGGAAGCTCTAAGGGCAACAGCTGAAGCAGTCCACAAGAATAACAACAAGCAATAATGTAAACTACAGTCTAGACTCCTCTACTCAAAAGTATTGTCTCTGAACTTGCCTGATGACAGACCTTCAAACTTGAGTCCTATTTGGCCAGAATGTTGTTTTTCTTTCATTCTATGCCCTTTTACAATTAGATCTGGAACTAATTTAGGAAGCATAAATTGCAATTGACTTTCAATAATTTATGCTCTTGAACCTCTGCAGAAATGCAGCCATCAGGAAGCTGTCTGCCTGCATAAATCTTAAACATCTTTTCATCTAAATCAGCTATCCAATTGCAAAACATAGCACTTGGAGAAATCATACACTGCAGAGTCTGGGTACTAAAATAGCTTGAAATGTAATGTTTTCATTGTTGATATGTCAGTAGTTGGCTATATGGAAGTATTTATTCAGACATCTAAAGGGAATAGATACGCCCCCTACAATGTTGAAAGAACAGAACTTGAAATATACGATGTGTCAGTAAAGAAGTACTGGAAAGGAAATAAAACCAGGTTTGCTTCAAGACATGGAAATGCATTAACAAGTTATATTTATGTATACACAACAATTCATAACCTACATTTCCAACACTCATCCCAGAACACATCTGGATAGCTTTTCTGTGTATGAGTTAATTAGGACTATCATTCTATTCAAGGAGGTGCAGTCAATTAATTCTACCTATTTTGACTGGTTAATTCAATATTGAATATAAATAAAAATATTGATTCAAAGGAAAAACAAAATATTGCTTCATCGTAAAGGTGATGCGTGCATGAGTCCGAAAAACTACAGTTTTAGAGCAGACATTTTGTTCTGTGCAGTACAGAAAGGGGGATGTCTCCTGCAAGAAAATTTCTCTGTATTTTTTTAAAATACTTGCATGTACAGTAGTACCTAAGATAATGATTGCTTCTGATAACAAATAATTTGGATAGCGAATTGGAATTTTCAGGTACAGGGCTGTCTCGGATAACAAATGTTCCGTATGGGCTGCCTCCAATAATAAATTTTTCATCATGCCTTGCAAAAAAAGTGTACCCAGGATGCATTGCACCCCCTGTAGCTTGTGGAAGGGTGGGAGGAGTTAGAGCGTTGTTGTTTTTATGGTCTTTTGAAGCCGTTCGGGACATTTTTTGCTGAGGGATTTGGACCTTTTGAACTTGGAAATGTAGGGAGCTAAGTTTTCCTTGCTTTTTTCTATCGGTCTACATTGCTTTCTCTTGCAATGGGGAGAGGTGAGCTGAGAATCATCCTGGCTTTTTTCTGTCCATTTGGCAGGAACGACCGGGCATTTGTTGTGGAGCTTGGTTTTATTGATCTTTGAACTGCTATGCATTGCACTTTGGGCAGGAACAGGCTAGGGTTAGTCTTTGCTGCTTTCTTTTGTCTGTGTTTGCATTGCACTGCAGGGGTGTGTTGGGGGTGGGTGTGTTGTTATGAAGAGGTCTGAACCTCCCCCACAGCTTTTTGCCTTTTTTCAGACCTCCAGAACGGATTAATTAGTTTCCCATTTCATTTCAATGGAAAAATGTTTTTCAGATAACAATTTTTTAGATAACAAATTGCCTCAGAGAATGAATTAAATTTGTTATCAGAGGTAACACTGTAGTTCCAGGCCATCCCAGGAACCCAGAGGGAGGGAAAATGGAAGTTGCAGTTTTGAAGATGGGTGTTTTTGCTATGTTAAATTGTGTAGGTAAACCTTCAAACCTATTTTTAAAGTTGCTTGCAACTCCTGGAGGCTTTCAAATAAACGATACATTGTCGCTTTAAAAACTAGCATCATTACTTACTGTTATAAGAGAAGTCCATCTTTTTTTCAATCCTGAAATTAGAAAGACACCTGAACCAATACAGCGGGGAAGGGAGTATTTAGGGAGCACCAACATTTAATCCTCCTAAATTGTTCAGCATATGCTGATGCCCTACGGAGGTTTCTGAAAGGAGGTGTGTACATGAAAACTGAGGAGGAGGAGGAGGAGGAGGAGGAGGAAGAGAAATAAAGCTTGCATTTAATGCAATTTAAATCGATGTATTAGATTTATTTCTCTGGAAAGGTTTTATTTCAGCTCATTATATATCTTGCATTAGATGCATCCATCTTCAGTACTGTGCACCAATTTCTGATGTTCAGTCATGGTACAGTGAAAGAAATCCTAATTTACAGACAAGCATAATTGATTTATTGCATTTTATATATATATATATATATATATGCATGTTAGGGTGGATTCGAAAAC